>CM052550.1:34035396-34066378 GCA_028533065.1 Trachops cirrhosus
ATAACTTTTCCACTTGTTGCTCTTCCTCTTCTCCTTCTGGCACCCCTATAATTCGGATGTTGGAACATTTAAAGAAGTCCTGGAGGTTCCTAAGCCTCTCCTCATTTTTTTGAATTCTTATTTCTTCATTCTTTTCTGTGTGGTTGTTTCTTTCTTCCTTCTGGTCCACTCCATTGATGTGAGACCCATCTTTCATTCCATCACTATTGGTTCCCTGTGTATTTTTCTTCATTTCACTTATTGTAGCCTTCATTTTTTCATCTAATTTGCGACCAAAACCAACCAATTCTGTGAGCATCCTGATCACCAGTGCTTTGAACTGTGCATGTGATAGGTCGGCTATCTCTTGGTCGCTTAAAAGGATGGGTTCTGGGGCTTTCAATTCTTCTCCTGTTTGGGCCATCTCTTTTGTTTTTCTTTTTTTCTTTTTTTGGTCTGGTCATGTCTGTTACATATGAGGGGCAGGGCCTTAGGTGTTCACCCAGTCACTTAGACAACCCAGTCACTGGGTTGTGACGCTGTATGTGGGGGCGGGGTCCGAGAGGGAACAATGGCGCTTGCTGTGCTCTCTGTAGGACCTCAGACCCTTCCGCCGCTTTCTGTGAGCCAACTGGGCCCCTCTGGCACCAATTCCCATGTGGGTGGGCCTGTGCACCCCTTGGGACCTTCCTTTTCAGTCAGTGACCCAAAGCTCTATTTCCCGGCACTGGGACCCTGAGTTGGGCGCGGTGCCTTGCTTCACAATGGCCGCCTTGTTGGGTCTGCCGGTCGCCACCCCCTGGCTGGGGCCCACCAGCCACCGCCGCTTGTGTGCCCAGGGTCCACCCGCTGCATTCCTGCGCACTGCCCCAGTTGCTCTGCTCTCTGCTCTGCGTCCCTCCCTGGCCTGACTCCGCCCCTCCTACCGGTGTGGATGAACGTGTCTATTTTTAAATCCTTGGGTGTCTGACTTCCATACACTTCAATTTTCTGTCAGTTCTGGTTGTTATTTTGTTTCTATATTGTTGTCCCTATCTTGGTTGTGGGAGGAGGCACAGTGTGTCTACCTATGCCTCCATCTTGGCTGGAAGTCTCAGAGCGGAAACTCTTTCTTGTCCTTGCTATTGGGTGGGCAGTGCTGGGCCACCAAATAGAGTTCATGGCCTTCCGTGTTGCAGTCGAGAGCCAGCTGCAGCAGCCACACCATGAGCCCATCCACGACGTCGCGCCATCGCGGTACACTGAGCGGCAGCAGGTCACCGATGTGCATGGCGGCACGTAAGCTCTGCACCTGCACCAGCAGTTCTGGGGGCAGTGTGTCCAAGGCTATGGGCTTGTCCACTGGCAGCCACCACCGCCTCAAGGGCCAGGCGCCCATCTTCAGTGGCTGGAATCCTGCAGGAGGAAAGGGGTTGGAGGGTCAGGGCAGTGTGGCTGCCCTCTAGTTCTCCCAGGACACAGGGCTCTTGGAGCTTGATCATTACCTCACCAGCTTTAATGGATGACAGGGGCACTGCCACGGCCGTGAAAACCAGGTACCTAGGCTGTGGAGCGTGATTTTTCCCTCTTGGGCAAAAGACCGCTGGCCAGACCTACTCCACCAGGACTGTTAACCATGAACCATGACTTCCATTTCTGGTCAGTGCACTATTATATATGTGCACTTTATATATGTGACCATAAGCACACTGAAGACAGATGGGAAAACCATCGGGAGGAAACCATTTCCAGCCCATTGCGCTCAACCTGTTTCAAGTCCTTGGGCCTTTGGAACTTATGAATTACTTCAATTTCTTCACTGAACATTCTTGTCACCTTCTTGCTCTAACCAGAACCCAGCTCTCCTGTGGCCCTTCCAAGTGGGTACATCTCCTTGCTCCTTGGTGCTGCTTCCAGACAACTCTGCATCCTTCCCTAAAGTCCCAGCAATGAATCTTGTCATCAAAGTAGATGGTACCCACCTTGTGAACCATCTGCTAGCCCAGATCACTATTGCTCACTCCTCCATGATTTTAGCTTCAAGTTCACTGTCACTTCCCCTACTCCCATCATCATTCTTGGTGATTTCCATATCCAGGTAGGTGATCCTTCCTTCTGCCACCCTCGCCTCTGTTCCCTGACCTGCCCTGCTCTCAGCCCCTCCCACCTCCCATGGTTGCTCTGAGGCCTTGTCTCAATCACAGCCTCTTCAGAATTTCAATCTCTGGCATCTCTCTCCCATCCATCACCTCCTGTATTTCCAGTTCTCTCCCTCCAGTGTCCCAAAATCCCCACAACCCTTCCAAACCACTGTGATCTCCCATCCTAGGTGCTTACCTCTTTTTCACTTTCCCTCACTCCTCAGGTCCTCATTTCTTCCTAATCATTTACATTCACTGATT
Source organism: Trachops cirrhosus (assembly GCA_028533065.1). Classification (NCBI taxonomy): domain Eukaryota; kingdom Metazoa; phylum Chordata; class Mammalia; order Chiroptera; family Phyllostomidae; genus Trachops; species Trachops cirrhosus. The sequence goes on from CM052550.1 coordinate 34,037,757, forward strand.
AATCCTTGAAAATACAAGGTCTGTCCAGAAGGTATCCAGCCACGTATTGTGAAAAAGAGACATTTATTGAAGAAGATACAAGACACAAGAAACCCTGTACATAGCACAATGATGCCTCAGTCCCCTTCAACGTTGGCACCTTGGGACTTCACACAGTTCTCCCAGTCGCCATCAGCTGCCCATCATATTTTCCTGAATCTCATAATGGTCTGAAATCTCTTCCCTTTCAAAGGTGATTTTAGTTTTGGGAAAAGCTGTAAGTTGCAGGGCACCAAATCTGGGCTGTAGTGGGGCTGAGTCACCAGGATGATTTGATGTTTCACCAAAGAACTCTACACTAGACATGACGCATGAGTGGGCATGTTGTCATGATGAAGATGCCAATCACCAGTTGTCCATAGCTGTGGCCTTCTGAATCATCTGAATAGTTTCCACAGAGGAATGTTCAAGCTTAACGCAAAATGATGCAGATTCATTGTTCTACCAGGGGTGTCCAACGTTTTGGCATCTCTGGGCCACACTGGAAGGAGAAGAGTTGTCTTGAGCCATATATTAAATACACAAACACTAAAAAAACTGATGAGCAAAAAAGAAAAGGTTTTAAGTAAGCTTACGATTTTGTGTTGGGCCACATTCATAGTCATCCCAGGCCACATGCAGCCCGCAGGCAGTGGGTTGGACACGCCTGCTACTCATTCAGTCATTTTGAATGCCATGGCCACACAGTACACATGCTCACTCAACGGTGTTTACTGCTCCCACTGAGTAGTACAGTGAAGTCGTCATCGTTCATGTATCTGCATTTCAGTCTACTTTTCTTGGCTGCCAGGTTACATTGATGTCGCACAGACCTTTCTCGTTATATTAACAATGGCTAGACTTTTTCTGGACTGACCTCATATTCTTTGCATACATCCTGCCTCCTCTGGCTTCCTCCTATTCAATACATGTGACCCTGGGTAAATTCAGCACTCCACCTACCCTGTTCCTGCACCCACACAGTTAAAGTGACTGAAGAACAATATACAACTCCACCGGCTGGTCTCACTTCAAATTTTTGAACTTGACCCTCAAGCCCCTAAAGCTGACTGACAATCAGATTATGTTTCTCTTATCCACTCACTCTTCCTTTCTATAGATAACTATTTCTTTAAAAAAAATTGATTTTGAGAGAGAGAGGGAGAGACACACACACATCAATTTGTTGTTCCACTTATTTATCCATTCATTGGTTGCTTCTTGTATGTGCCTTGACTGGGGATTAAACCCACAATCTTGGATATTGGGACAACGCTCCATCCAACTGAACTACCTGACAAGGCTAGATAACTGTTTCATACCTTCTCCCCTACCACCTCTTCACTCTTTTCTTGCTTCCTATTTTGCAGAAAAAAATACAAGTGATGAGAAGTGAACTTCTACAGGTCCCCAAAGCCCCATCTACTATCTACTTGCCTGGGACCCACACATGTCCCTCTGTGTACGTCTACCCATCCCTTCCGCTCACTTCGGGCCATGGTCTCACAGTTGTCCCCTTTCTGCTGCACCTTCAGGACCACTTCTGCACTGGACCATTCCTGTCAGCCCACACTGTGTCATCTCTTTCATCTGGAAACCAACCCTCTCTTGACCCCGCCTCCCCTCTCAGCTATGGCCCCATTTCTTTGCTCCTCTTTATAATAAAACTTCTCAAAGAAGTTGTCTATACTTGTTGTCTCCATATTTTCTACTTCTGTTCTCTCTTAAACATTCTCTACTCAAGCTTTGCTCCTCTCCACCACCCTGAAATGTCAAGGTCACCAATGATCCCCTTGGTGCTGAGCCAATAGTTCTGTTCCGTCCTCACCTTGCTTGACCTGTCAGCAGCACCTGATACAGTGGGGTTACTCCCCCTACACTTGGCTCCGGGCCACCACACCATCTGGACCCCTCCCATCTGCTTGGTGGTTCCTAGTCAGCTTCCTAGGCTGTTTGTTCTCTTATCTCTAATCTCAAAAAGTCAGGGTTCAGGCTTTGAAGCTCCTCTATTCTCCAACACTACTCACTCCCCTGGGGATTTCATCCATCCTCATCATCTCTCACCTGGACCATCTCTCTCTCTGCATCTTCCCTCAAATGTCTGCTCTTCACAAGCATCCAGGTCAGGCGTGAATACCTGCGTCAGGTCCTGTCTCTCCCTGCCCAGAGCCCTCCTGTGGCTCCATCTCACTCAGGGTAAAGGCAAAGTCCTCCCTGTGGCCCTCAATCTGTTCCCCCTCATCTCCTTGCCCTCATCTCTCACTCACTGACCTGGCCACATCAGCCTCCATACTTCAGGGCCTTTGCATGTGCTGTTTGCTCCACCTGGATCCAGAGTATTTTTTTGCTCACCTCTGTACTTCCTTCAAGTCTTTGCTCAAATATCAACCTCTCCCTGAAACCTTCCCTGGCCACCTTATGTATAATTTCAGAGCCTCATGACCGACCACAACCTATTGTCCCCTTTTCCTTATTTATACTTCTTTCAAATTTCTTCCACCTTCTAATGCCCCATAACTAAATATGTATAATTTACTTAATTATCTTCTTTCTTGTCTGTCTCCCTCACCACATTGTAATTGCCATGAGGGCAGAACTGTTGTTTCCTTTGCATACAACATTCCACAGTGTCCACGCCAGTGCTCAATAAAGAAATATTAAATGATTGAGTGAATGAATCCTCACATTAGAACCCCACTACACAGCCCTGGCTTGTGTGGCTCAGTGGATTGAGCACCAGCCTGTGAACCAAAGGGTCACCTGTTCAATTCCCAGTCAGGGCACATGCCTGGGTTGCGGGCCAGGTTCCCTATAGGGGGTGCAAGAAGCAACCGCACATTGATGTTTCTCTCCCTCTCCCCTTCTTTTCCCCTTTCTCTAAAAATAAATAAATAAAATCTTAAAAAAAGAAACCCACTACACAGATGAGGAAACTGAGGCACAGTGAGGTGAAACACCTTTATTCAACAAGAACTCAGTGATTAAGACCTAATCAGAAAATCATTTCATTTCCTCATCAGGGGCAGAACAGCCAAGAAATAAAAGCTTTGTGCCTGGGTTCAAGTCCCAGCTATGCTTTCTGCTAGTTACATGACCAAGGGCACTTCACTTAATCTCCATGTGCCTCCGTTTCCTCTTTTGAAAACGGGGATATTACCAGCACCTACTTCTTAGGGTTGTGATAATGAAATGCAGTAATACTTGTAAAATGCTTAAGTAAAACCACTGGTGTCTCATAAATAAGAATGATATTAATATAAAAAAGCATTAAATTATATTAGTTGCTATTATTATCACACATCATAAAAAATGATGAGCAACCATTTAGTGATGAGACTTTCATCTGGTGACATTTATTGGGCCCTTATAAGCCACCGTGCTGAACATTTAAGCTGGATCATCTCACTGAGTCCCATCATCTTGTTTTAATGGCCAAAGTGATCACTGCAGGTTGTCCTAGGTTAAGAGCCTGCAGTGATCTGATGCTTGTACTGTTACTTACTGCCATGTCAGCTGTTAAAATTTTAAAATAAATTGATTCAGGTCTTGTTAAGAAATAAGCCTATCTCAGGCAAGTGGTCTGTGGACATGGCAAGAAGCCTGACTCCTCTTCACCCCCACAGTGACTTAGTTGTGCAGACAGGTTTTAGAAACTAGGGTGTGCTTTGCCCTGGGTGGTTATTAGTTGCATTGAACTCTGGCCAGGTAGCTCAGTTGGTTAGAGCGTTGTCCCAATACACCAAGGTTGCAGGTTCCATCCCCTGTTGGGGCACATACAGGAATCAACCAGTAAATGCACAAATGAGTGGAACAACAAAATGATATTTGTCTCATTCTCTCATTTCCTTTATCTTTTTCTAAAATCAGTGGAAAAAAATTAGACTTCCAGTCAAGATGGTGGCATAGGCGGACACGGCTCACGTCTTCGCACAACCACATCAAAATTACAACTAAAACACAGAACAATCATCACTCAGAACCATCAGAACACTAGTTGAATGGAAGTCTGACAACTACCAAATTAAAGAAACCATATTCATCCAGACTAGTAGGAGAGGTGCAGATGCGGAATGAGCTGGTCCCACACCCACGCGTGGTGGATAAAAATTTGGGAGGGGTATCTTGGGAGTGAAGAGTCCCAGCACCACACTAGGAATCCCAGCCCAGGGTTCCAGTGTCAAGAAGATAAGTCCCCACAACTTCTGCCTGCAAAAACCAGCAGGGATTGAGATGGTGGAAGAAACTGCTAGAGCTCCAAGCAGTTTCTCTTAAAGAACCCACACATGGACTCACCTACTCAGATGTACTCTCTCTGAGGTCCAGCATTGTGGTAGCAACTTGAAAGGCACCAGTGATATACTGTGAGAAACAGAAGTATCTGGCATCAAGGTGAGCAGTGGCCACTGTCCCTTTTTGAAACCCTCCCCTCAGAGAGATGGTAAGCTGGTGCCATATCTGAGGCTCCATCAAACTGGCTAACACTGTCTTACTTGCCTTAGAGATCCCCAGAGACTCTGCCCCACCCAACTGATGGGCCCACCCAAGCTGCTTTTCCATGTGAATGTCTAGTCTTGTCTCATGCTTTATAATTTCCGAAATCCTCTCAAACAAGCAAGGGTTGGTCTCAGTGAACCCCAGGCCCCACATTAGCCCCAGCCAGCTTAGATTCACAGCTTGGCTTCACCTGAGAATCTCCAAGCCAAGTACAAGTAGTAGCCACCTCAGATTGCTTTATACCCTCATGCAGGGTGGCCCTGGGCAGAACACAGGTGGGGGCTGACCTTGGCCTGCACCATCCAGGAAACCCCAGACCCTGTACAGCCAGTGGACAGCTACAGACCACATCAGAGCAACTCCACCCTGCCCCTGCACAGCTCACTTTCCACGGAGGGCTTGGTCAGTGGTCACAGCCAGTCCTCTCACCTGACTGGCCTGGGTAAATCCCTCACATTGATCTGTCAACAGCAACCAAGGCACAATGACAGAAGAGGGTTTCCTCAGCCCACATGAGGGGAGCACCACGAGTACGCAGCTTGGGTGACCAGGGAAGCTGTGCCACTGGACCCTACAGGACATCTACCACATTAGGTCACACTACCAAGACACAGGGCCAGAGTAGCTCTACCTAATATAGAAACAAACACAGCGAGGCTGCCAAAAAGAAACATGGCCCAAATGAAAGAACAGATCAAAACTCCAGAAAAAGAGCTAAACAAAATGGAGATAAGCAATCAGACGCAGAGTTCAAAACACTGATTATATGGATGCTCAAAGAACTTAGTGAGGACCTCAGTAGCATAAAAAAAGATCCAGTGAGAAACAAAGGATAACTAACTGAAATAAAGAACAATTTACAGGGAATCAAAAGTGGAGTGGATGAAGCTGAGGATCAAATCAATGATTTGGAACATGAGGAAACAAAAAACAACCAATCAGAACAACAAGAATAAAAAAGAATGAAAAAAAGAGGATAGTATAAGTAACCTCTGGGACAACTTCAAGCATTCCAACATTCTCATCATAGGGGTACCAGAAAGAGAAGAGAAAGAGCAAGAAATTGGAAAGCTATTTTAAAAAATAATGAAAGAAAACTTCCCTAATTTGGTGAAGAAAATAGATGCCCAAGTCCAGGAAGCACAGAGCGTCCCAAACAAGGTGGATGCAAAGAGGCCCACACCAAGACACCATAATTAAAGGTTAATGATAAAGAGAGAATTTTTAAAGCAGCAAGGGAAAGGTAGTTAGTTATCTATAGGGGAATTCCCATAAGACTGTCAGCTGATTTCTCAAAAGAAACTTTGCACGTTAGAAGGGACTGGCAAGAAATCTTCAAAGTCATTAAAAGCAGGGACCTACAGCCAAGATTGCTCTACCCAGCATAGCTATCACTTGGAATGGAAGGGCAGATAAAGAACTTCCTGGACAAGAAAAACCTAAAGGAGTTCATCATCACCAAACCATTATTATAGGAAATGTTAAAGGGACTTATTTAAGAAGAAGAAGAAGATCAAAACAGTGAACAATAAAATGGCAAAAAATACATATCTATCAACAATTGAATCTAAAAAACAAACTAAGCAAACAAGACAGAATCATGGATATAGAGATGTTTTGATGGTTCCAAGATGGGAGAGGGTGGGGGAGAAAGGGTAAAGAGGTGAGGAGATTAAGAAGTACAAATAGGTAGGTACAGAATAGCCATGGGGATGTAAAGTACAATATTGGCAAGAGGAGCAGCCAAAGAACTTACGTGTGTGACCACGGACCCTTGGTGTGAGGATTGCCTGAGGGAGTGGGGCTGCTGGGTGAGTGGCCGGGGCAAAGGTGGCAAAATCAGGACAACTGTAATAGCATAATCAATAAAATATAATATTAAAAAATTAGCAGCAATTTACAAGCAAATCTACCACAGGCCAACAAGTCAGAACAAGTGTAATAGGGGAACTGAGACCATTGAACAAACTGACCAATTTACAGCCAGATACAGAAGGTCATCTCCCTAGAGGTAACATCCAGGCCTCAGTTATATTTCAGCCCCAGGCCCAGAAAAGCAGGAAAACAAGGTGGGGAACACCAGGACCAGCTGCAGTGACTAAGACCCCCTTCCCTGACACCTGGCCAGTCGGCTATGGGAGACCATAACCCTGAAAGAGCACACCTGGAAAATGGATGAATATTCTGCTCAAATCCTCCCTTGAGACTGTAACCAAACAAAAAACAGAGGTTAGGCTACCTCTTGTCACAAAAGCCAAACTTGTGAGGCTGCTGCTGGCAGAAAAGGAAGCGGTTTTATTTGGGTGCCACACGACCTGGGAGAATGGCAGACTCCTCTCTCAAAGACCATCTCCTCTTTCTGCCATGGAAAAAGTCCAACTGTCCCCAGCAAGGCCAAGACAAAACCCGTGTCCAGAGGCCCTGGTCTGTTTTAAAGTACAGTCCCTTGGAGCCTGCAGGGGGCTGCTAAGCAGTCTCAGTCCCCATCCAGGTCACTTAGCTTGTTCCTGGCTGCTGTCCATTGCAGGCTCCCTCCTGGAGCCTGCGTGTGGAGCCTGCACGGCCATGGGTCATGCAGCTTCCAGGGCCACATGATTGCATGCTCGTGGGTGAGAGAGCATGCAGACACACTGGCAAGTGCATCACCAGTCGGGCAAGGGAGTAAGAGGGAGAGGCCAGGGCCCACGTGGCTGCTAAGGCCACTTGGCCCATGGAGAGAACAGACGCTTAGCACCATGTGAGTGCAGGTCATGAGCAAGACAGAGTGACAGATTCTTTGTTTTTCTGGGATTATATTAGTTTGGGTGTGGGATGGACAAGGTGCTTTTTCAAAATGCCCATTCAACTTTTCAAACTTCTGTGCACTTCTGGTGGGTCCACCTCTCAACCTATCCCTTCCTTCCCCAGGTTAGACCGACAGGCCTCCGTGGTCCAGCACCTTCCCTCATGCTATTTTGACTTCTATGGCACATGTGCCTGCCTTTCCCTAGTCCCACTCTCAAACTGGTACCTGAAGCTGTGAAAGGGCTTTTCCTATCCAATCATCTTGCCAGCTTTTTGTGCACTTGGTGAAAGAACCTCCCACTGCCACCATTTTGGCTAACGGGGGAGTCTTCCCGATGCCCTGTTTTACTGTTTTATGGTAACAAGACCCCCCTAAAATCCTACCTGCAGGAGGGACAAAAACCTCAAGACAAAGGACCCAGTGTGCGCTCTCCCTCTGGGGAGCAAGCAGTGCCATTCCCTTCCCCCTCTTCTTCCTCGACAGGCATGCATCTCCTAAACTCTAAGACTTGCAACCAGGGGAGCAATGGGCAGCGGTACCTTGTCCCAGGCTGACCCCCTGAACCTGTCTTCATGGCCCCCTTTTCTCTGACTTCCCAGTGAGCTAAGGCAGCCTAGGTTATGCTGTCCTGCTGCTTTTTCTATGCTAAATCCTTCCTTGTTTTACTCACCCCAGCCTTAATAAACGTACCCTCATAGTCACCTGGGTTCATGTTGTGAAATCTTTCCTACATCAAGTCAAGAACTGACACATTACTAGCAGATCTGAGGTAGACCCACTCCAGGCCCAGATCTTGTCCAATAACTCAAGGACCTTCAAGTGATGTATCTTCCAAGCCCTGGGTATATAAAATGTGTGTGTGGGATGCTCTGCTGAGAGCCACAAGGTGCCTTGTAGCCGCCATGTCCACACGGCTTCATGCCAACAACCAACTGGGTCAGGTGGGAGGCGGGAGGCACAGCGCTGCCTGCCACCCAGTGTTTGGGAGCGTGTTTGGGAGGGAGGCTTTTTTATTGGTTGTCACAAGGACTGGGGGATATACTGGTATTCGGTTTCCAGGGGTCCATGATGCTATGGCAGACTGTAACTTCCCAAAGTGGCTATAATAACACGTCCTGACATTCTCTTTGTGGACTTGACCACTCTCCAGTAAGAAGTGGAGTCCACACCCCTCGCTTTGCCACGGGCAGGCCTTTGTGACCATAGACATGACATTGCTAAGGGATTCCTGAGGTCATGCTGCAACGGAAGATACTGCTCTGCCTGATTCTCTGATGCGTGCCCAGGAGCCAAGTCCAGTGGTGTGCAGTTCAACGGTTAACAGCTAGCTCTCTGGGGGGGGTGGTGGTGGGGGAAAGAAGTCTAGGTCTGTAAGTTTGCTGACTTCTCTGGTGTAAATATATCGACCACAGCTGACTGCAAACTACCAATGTGAAGTGCCTGAACAGAGGGGGTGGAAGGAGTTGCCCCTAATCCACGCGAGCTGGTGGGAGCTGCCCCAGCACACCACTGCCTGGGTCACCACTGAAATTCAATTGCCCCGAGGTCACTGTACTGGAGGGACCATGTGAGGAGAGCAAGAAGCGCCTGGAGAGCCCCAGATGCTTGACTTCCATCCCAGGCGCTGGATAAGTTACCAGATGACCCGGCTCCAACCACGGTCTGGTGTCGACCGCCCTTGAGGACTGTTTAGCTGGGCCAAGTCACTCTCCATAAAAAAAAAAATAGTAATAAAGGTTTAAGTCACTAGGTTTTGAGTGGTCTGTCATGCAGCACTAGCTGAATGGAAAGAAGCTCAGTGACCTGCATTGTGTGGGACTGGTACCCCCACAAAGAATGGGCCTGCCCCCAATGCCAGGAGCCCCGACTGCAAACATACACCAAACTGGATTCAAATCCTGAACTTTCTATCTGTGTGAACTGGGGCAAAAAAAAAAAAATCTCCCTTGACTCTCAGACACAGCATGTTGTTTTGTTTTTAAATGATGCTGTTTTAAAGTACTAACTACTGTTTTTTTTAAATGATCAGAAAGCTTTTCTTTTTTTTTTTTTAAAAAAGATTTTATTTATTACTTTTAGAGAGAGGGGAAGGGAAAGAGAAAGAGAGGGAAACATCAATGTGTGAGAGATACATTGATCTGTTGCCTCTCACACGCCCCCAACTGGGGACCTGGCCCACAACCCAGGCATGTGTCCTGACTGGGAATTGAACTGGTGACCTTTTGGTTTGCAGGCCAGTACTCATCAGCCAGGGCAGAAATCTTTTTTTATTTTTTGGTTGTTCTTATTTGTTGCCTATTTTATGGGCAACATTTAAAAAATTGTGGTAAAGTTCACATAACAAAGTTGACTATCTTGACCATCTGTAAGTGTACAGGTCAGTGGTATTAAGTACATTTACAATGTGTGTGCTACCATCTCCAGAAGTCTTTCCATCTTTTGAAACGGTAATTCCCCACTGCCCCTTCCCTTCAGCCCCCAATAACCACCGTTACGCTACCTCTGGTCTTGACTAAGTAATCCATGTAAGATAAATCACAGTGTTTGTCCTTTTGTAACTGCCCTATTGCACTTAGCATGGTCCATCCATGTTGTGACAAGTGTTAGAATTTCCTTCCTTTTTATGGCTCAATAATATTTCATTATATGTATATTGTGTTTTGCTTATCCATTTATCTGCTGATAGACAAGGGTTGCTTCCATGTTTTAGCTATTCTGACTATTGGTATTTTTGTTGGTGTAATACCTTTATATCATTTTACTTAAAAGTCTGGAATGTTTGTGTTTTTAAAAAATATTTTATTTTTTTATTTTTAGAGAGGAAGGGAGGGAGAAAGAGAGGGAGAGAAACATCAATGTGTGGTTGCCTCTCGTGGTCCCCACTGGGGACCTGGCCTGCAACCCAGGCATGTGCCCTGACTAGGAGTTGAACTGACGACCCTTTGGTTCACGGCCCACACTCATTCCACTGAACTGGAATGTTTTGCATCTTGAGATTGTGACCAATGACTCAATGATTTATTTCACGATGAATGTATGTGCTGAACACCAACAAAACCTTCTCTGCTAAAAGAATTTTGGGCAGCAAATGTGAAACTGGGCAGAGGTGAGGACTGGCTACATGTGTAGGTTTACTTATAAAAAGTCATCAGACTGTACTTTTGTACATTCTATAAAAGGTATGAATGATAACAGTAAAATGAGATGCTAGCCCATAGGAATGAACAAAAGATGTTCAAAAACCTATCCCCAAAGTTATAAAAAAAAGATAGGACTATTTTAAAATGAATAAATTCGTGTAGGGAACTTAATGAAATAAGTTCCCTTATCTGACTTCTCAGCGGTTCCTCAAATTGTGTAGGGCCAGACCTTTTTATGGTGACTGGAAAATTGCACACAAAAATACGCTGGTGGCTCAGTGAAGACACCCTTGGCCGGGCTCTCCTCAGGAGCACGCCCGCACCTTTCCCTTCTCCCTCTGCTCCCCCAGCCGCGTTACCTGTGCCTTGCTCTCGCCTAAGTCCCAAGGGCCTTTCTTTTGCCTCTGTAACTTTTTCCTGAGTCCAGACAGCCCAGCTGGCTCACTTCTACTACCTCTGTAACTTTCTAAATAAAGTTTCTCTTGTAATTTGATCCCCCACTCCAAAAAAGACACCATTGACTTGGTGTATTTGTTTGCTGGACATGATACTTACAATAACCATTATTTATTTATTTTTTGTGGCTCAGGGGATTGTAGGGGCTGCATGCAGTTGCCCTGAGGCAGAGCGGGGGGCTGTGTCCTCTGAAGGCTTATTCAGGCCTGTATCTAACCCCTGGGACTGGGAGACTCAGTGATTCAGGGCTCCTCAGCCACTCCTCTATCTCCACGTGGTCTCTCCAGCTAGACCGTACTTTTTCCAGAGTATACACTCTTGACAAAGACCAAATAATACAATTTCAGCTCTGGCTCAGTGTCTCAGTTGGTTGGTGGGCAATCCTGCACACCAAAATGTTGCAGGTTTGATTTCTGGTCAGGGCACATACTAGGCTGTGGGTTTGATCCCTAGTCAGGACATGATCGGGAGGCAACCGATTCATGTTTCTCTCTCACATTGCTGTTTCTCTCTTTCTCCCCCACCCCCTCATCTTCCTCTTTCTTTAAAAAATCAATAAATCTGCCCTAGCTGGTGTGGCTCAGTGGATTGAGTGCTGGCCTGTGAACCAAAGGGTCACAGCTTCCATTCCCAGTCAGGGCACATGCTTGGGTTGCAGGCCAAGCCGCAAGTAGGGGGTGCACTAGAGGCAACCACATATTGATGTTTCTCTTCCTCTCTTCCTCCCATCCCCTCTCTCTAAAAATAAATAAATAAATAAATAAATAAATAAATAAATATATCCTCGGGTGAAGATTAAAAAATAATATTAATACAATTTCATTTCTAAGGCTCATGATTCTTAAATTTTCACTGTTTTACTTGATTAATTATATTAGTTAATATTTATTAATTTTAGCAATTTATTGCAATTGATGTTAAAATTTTATCAGTTATTATAATAATGTATAACTCAGACATTTATCAATGTAATTTTACTTGATGTGATATTTACACATTTTAGTACTTGCAATGTCATTTCGCTAACTTTTTAAAAGAGATTTTATTTATTTCTTTTTAGAGAGAGGGGAAGACAGAGACAGGGAGAAACATTGATGTGTGTGAGACACATTGATGGGTTGCCTCTTGCCCGTGTCCCAACTGGGGACTCAGCCTGCAACCCAGACATGTGCCCTGAGCAGGAATCGAACCGGTGACCCTTTGCTTTGTGGGATGATGCCCAGCTGAGCCACACTAGTCAGGGCTCATTTCACTAACTTTATTTATTTATTTTTTTATGAATTTGGAAGACTGAACAAACTGTTACTATGAATAGGACTACGTCAGTATCAGGGTAAAAGAAATATGGGCATTATCATTGTGCCCCATTCTTAGGAGTGTTTGTTCACTGCATAATTATTTCAACTTTCTTTATGCTTGACAATTTTCATAATAAAATCATGAGGGTAACCCTGGCTGGTGTAGCTCAGTGGATTGAGCATGGCCTGTGAAACAAAGGGCTGCCGGTTCAATTTCCAGTCAGGGCACATGCCTGGGTGGCAGGACAGGTGCCTAGTAGGGGACACGTGAGAGGCAACCACACATTGATGTTTCTCTCCCTCTCTTTCCCTCACTTCCCTTCTCTCTAAAAATAAATAAATAAAGAAAGAAATAAATACAATCTTTTAAAAAAATCATGAGGGTAAAAAGATCCAGTTGGCAAAGATTCAGTGTCCATAAAGCCTATTAAGGACCCTTCTGGCAAGGGCAGGCAGAATCTGAGGGTTTCCAGGACCTGAGCTACTGCCTCCAGCCAGATGGGTGGTGGTCAAGAGCTCCCACTATAGAGGCAGATTATCTGGGTTCAAATTCTGGTTCTGCTTCTTCCAGGACAGGTGGTCTCTCAGGTATGTTGCTGATGTCCAAATCTTGTCTGTAATACGGGGATGACTACTGCTCTACCTCAAAGGATTGACAAAGGCCATGAAGGACAAATACCCCTAAGCCTGCCCAGGTCTCAAGGAATAAGACCCAATGGTAATAAAACAACAAATAGGTTTTAGCTCCTTGGATGCAGATTTGATCTTCTAAAAGAATTAGGAACCTGTGGTGAGATGTCCTCTGTGGGATTCACCTTGGGAGAGGGAAAATGGGCGAGGGGAGTGGATACCCAAGCTCTGCCAACTATCCACAGCACCCCTGTTGAACTTAAGCTCCTGAGGGAGAATACATGAGCAAGCCACCAAGCCAAGGTGCAACTCACCAGTGTCAGCTTCTGGGTGCATTTCTGCTGTGTGAGCGAGCATGAGCCTGTCTTTCCATTTATATTTGCACAGGAGTCCTGTTTCCCAGAATGAAGCCTTAAAAATGAAAATACCTTTATCGATGTATTATTTACATCCAGGGAGATGCATATGTTTCAAGTGTGTACTTTAAATTTTAACTACAGTATACAAGCATGTGACCATTGCGACCAAGGTACAGAGCATCTGTCACTCCAAAACGTTTACCCCTTTGCCGTCAACCCCAACCCCCACTCTGAGGCAACCACTAATCTGCTTTCTGTCACTATAAATTCGATTTTTATTTTCTAGAATTTTATATAAATGGACTCATATAGTGTGCCATTTATCGATTTACTGCCTCACAGCTCCAAGTTGCTAAACTGGAGTTTGGCCTTTCAATCTTTCCCCTTTGGTGGCTGACGTGTTAACTTTATCCAGTAGGGGGAGCCAGAGGGACATTGCAGGAGGAAAGGGTTTTGCTTGGAGCTTCCAGATGGGGTTCCCCAGGGCTAGCAGCTTCTCCAGCGCTGGTAGTCAGCAGCACCCTGCACACTGCCGGCACCTTCCTCTGGCACCCACCTCAGGTGGTTCCAGGCACTTCCTGTGAGCTGCTTTCTCCAGCATCCCAGAGAATTGACTCCTGGTAAGTTCCCGAGGGTGGATTTCCAGCAGGTTCCACAGGAGCAGCACCACACAGAATCCTTTGCCCTTTAGTGAATCAAGGCCAAATGTTTTCCAATGAGATGACAGTCTCCGGGACTGTCAAGGGCAGCTCAGGACTGTCCTCTGTTTTGAGCTCCCTGTCTTAGATCTTAGGGTTAGTGGCTGCTCCTTCGATCTGCTGTTTCTATATTCTTTAGCATTCATTCTCTTTATTTCTTAGTAGCCCCTTACTCCAATCCCCTGCTACAGCATTCTCTCTTCAAACTACTGTGTGGTAGTTCAGTCTCCTGACTGGACCCTGACTGATTAAATATAGTATATGCTCCCTGTGTCTTTTTTCCTTCGGCACGAGGTCTGCGTGATGCATCCACACTGTTGCAGGTGTCAGTCAGTGGTCATTCCTCGTTACTGCTGAGTAGTACTCCATCGAACAGGTACACCACAGCCTGTTTCTGCACTCCCTGTGGTGGACATTTGGGTTGGTTCCCATTTGAGGTGATTATGAATACAGCTGCTGTGAACATTCATGCACAAGGTTGATGTGGATGTATGTTTTCATTTCTTATGAGAAAATGCCTGCGAGTGGGATTCTTGGATCACATATGTGTATATTTCACTTTACAAAAAAAAACAAAAAAATCCACCAATAGTTCTGATTGTGCCATGTACATTCTCATCAACTACGTATGAGAGTTGCCTTTGCCAGCACCTGGTATTGCTGGGCTTTTACACTTTAGGCAGAGTGTCTTCCTTTTCATACCTCCGGGAGGTTTTCCTCTACCTGACATTCTCCCTTATTCACTGTAACTCTTTGCTCTTGAATGGCAGTGCCTGCATTGTTTCTAACCTGTTTTCTTACATAAAAATCATCAATAAGACAGGATTAAATTCCTTTGCTCTTTAGAATTATTTATGTGTTCAAAGAGTCAGTGTGGCTCCCCCCTTTAAGAAGGCAGAAAGAGCTGCTGATAATCAGGACCTACACTGGCCTATAGGAGACTTTTGGTAGATTTTTTAAAAAGGCAGCCCTTCTGGGTGAGTGCAACCCTGGATCCCCTGGGCTTCCACTGCCACCCCCCGCCCCCGCCCACTAGTCTCATAATAATAAGGGCTCACAAGTCTCTGTTCCTGGCTAGGTGCTCTCAAACAGTATCCCAGGAGGCCCAAGTTCAAATGCCTACAAGAGACAGGCCGTATTCTAAATGAGGCTGACTAGGTGGGAGGAACAGAGAGTGGTGGAGACTCTGGCAAGTCAGGACAGCCCACCTGGATGCTGTGCCAATACTCACTCTGCCTGATTTACTGCCACGAAGGAAGGTGGGCCGGTTTGCCACATCATCCAGTTTTTCAAAAGAAACTGGCAATTCCAGTTTTTATGTCAAATCACCCAATTTTTAAATGTTAGCAATGCATTAAAAAAATTAAAGCACAGTATGGGCCACATGAGACATCTACAGACCCAAGAGTGAACTGCAGTAGCTGCTTTGTGACTTCTGTATTATCCCAGTGGATCTTCACACAGGAGGACACTGAGGCCCAGAGAGGTGAAATGACCCACAGAAGGTCACACAGCAGTCAACAGTGCAGTGGGGTCTGGATCTGGGCAGTCTTCTCTCCCTCTCAAAGGGCCTTCTCTCTTTGCACAGTAAAGAAATTAAAAAGGAAAGTGAACAGGAGGAAGACCATCAACAAAAGAAGAAATGTTGATGTGTTTTTGAAAGACAGCAGGCGGAAGTGTGGGGGCTAGGACAGAACTCAAGGTGGGGACAATGAAACCTCAGGGACGCCCAGAGGCCCTGGACCCAAAGCCAGGGGTTCAAGAGGCCTTGGCTGGGGCAGGCATGCAGCTCAGAAGTGAGAGGGCAGAGTGAGGACAGAGGTTCGTCCATCACTGCAAAAACCGTGCCTTCTGGCTCCCTGATTCCTCTCTTTACTCCCTCATGCTCTGCCACCCAGATCTCAGGCCGCTAAATATTTACACACAGGGAAACAAAACAGTACCGAATGACTCTTGTCCAGAGAAATCGCATGAAGCATCTGGGAAGTGCTCAGGCCGGTGTTCCTGAGCACAGCCCTCCCCGTCCTGGCATCTGGGAATGAGCTCCCAGCAAAGATGGACTCTCTCTAGGCCAATAAGTGCTGTCTCCAAACAGGGTCTCAGCCATCCCTTCACGGGGAGCAACACACCAGTGGGACACGAAGACTACATTTATAATATAGCCCCAGATCTCATAGCAGTGACTTTAAAAATATCACCCAACCTGAAAAGGCATAATAATTCTATTTATCTGACATTTTAGAAAAAAACAAACTATAGGGATGGAGAGCAAATCTATAGTTGCAAGATGTGAGGACTTGGTGTGTAATTATAAAGGGAGCTTTTTTTGGAGTGATAGAATATTTATGTGTCCTGACTAGGGTGGTGGCTACATAAAAAAAAATGAGTTGAAATTCATAAAACTGAAAAAAAATCATAGAACTGTACCATCCCTTCCCAAGAAGTCAATTTTACTGTATGATAATTAAAAAAATAAATAAGTACTTTGTTAAATTAAAAAAAAGTCACCTGGCTCCTTGTTTGAAAATGTGATTGGACAAGCAAGGGTCACCAGATGTTTGAAAAAAACTAGCAGCCTGAAAGAGAAATTTTTTTAGATTTTTTATTTATTCATTTCTAGAGAGAAGGAGAAAGGGAGGGACACATGGATGTGCGAGAGATACATCCATCGGTTGCCTTTCAGACGCCCCCAACTAAGGTGGCCTGCCACCCAGCTGTGTGCCCTGACTGGGAATTGAACTGGCGACCCTTTGGTTCACAGGCTGGCACTCAATCCACTGAGCCACACCAGCCAGGCTGAAAGAGAAATATTAAGACAAACAGGCAAAGCTAAAGTGAACGGACCCCAGAGGAAACAGACAATTCAGAGGGCTGAAAAGAACTTAAAGGAAAAGGAAAAACCCTAATCAGTGCCTGAAAGGCTGGCTTCAGGCTCCACGGGCGTGGGGTGTGTGCTGTCACACACGGCCCCCTACTTAGAAGGGATCCATGCTGGTTTTAATGCTCTGCTGTTGCCAACTTAAAATTCTTTTTTTTTAAATTCTCACCTGAGAATATGTTTATTGATTTTACAGAAAGAGGAAGGGAGAGAGACAGAGAGAGAGAAACATCGATGTGAGAAAGAAATATCTAGCGGCCTCCTGTATGCGCCTGACTGGGGATCAAACCTGCAACATTTTGGTGTCTGGGATGATGCTCCAACCAACTGAGCCACCTGGCCAGGACTCAACTTGAAATTCTTAATCACTTAAAAAAATTTACTGATTTTAGAGATAGGGAGGAAGGAAGGGGGGTAAAGAGAGACAGAGAGAGACAGACAGACGTCAATTTGTTGTTCCACTTGTTTATGCATTCGTTGTTTGTGCCCTGACTGATAAAGGAACCCACAATCTTGGCATACAGGGACGATGCTCTACCCAACTGTGCTCCCTGGCCAGGGCAAAATTCTTAATCGTTTTGGAACAAGAGGCCTGCCTTTTCATTTTGCTTTGGGCCCTGCAGGTATGGAGCTGATCCTGGATACACTTAGATTTGAGAAGATACTCAAAACAAGCACCGGACATTAGAAAAGGAAGAATACATTTAAGAAGAAAAATATTCCAGGAAATAGCTTAGATGCATTATTAACAGAAAAATGCTTTTCTCAAAAGGGAAAAACTAAAGCTATGAGAAACTGTAGGACAAGCAAAAATCTGTTTAAGGAATCATGGCCTAAATGTGATGCACACCAGCCTGTATCCACGTCCTGTCCCTCGGACAAGATGTGAGAGAAAGGAATCCACTGAGCTGGGGGCTGGGGGCATTCTCCTTACAGTGCCCTGTTGATTAGTTTGCATTGCGAAAAGACTTTTTTTAAAAAATATATAATTGACATATAACATTGTGTTAATTTAAGGTATACAATGTATTGATTTGATATATTTATATATTGCAACATGGTTACCCCTGTAGTGTTAGCTAACCTCTATCCAGTCACATATTATTGTGTTTTGTGGTGAGAACATTTACGATCTGGTCTCTTAGCATAAAGACTGTCTTTTCAACAAATGGTGCTGGTGGAGAGAGGGGAACCCTTCTGCACTGTTGGTGGGAATGCAGACTGGTGCGGCCCCTGTGGAAGGCAGTATGGAGATACCTCAAAAAATTAAAAATGAGTCTGCCTTTTGACCCAGTGATCCCACTTCTGGGAATATATCCAAAGAAACCCAAAACACTAACTCAAAAGCACATAAGCACCCCTATGTTCGTTGCAGCATTATTTACAGTTGCCAAGATATGGAAGCAGCCCAAGTGTCCATCAGTAGGTGAGTGGATAAAGCAACTATGGGGCATTTACACAGTGTAATACTGCTTGGCCATGAAAAATATAATCTTACCCTTTGCAACAGCATGGATGGACCTGGAGAACATTATGCTAAGTGAAATAAGCTAGTTAGAGAAAGACAAATACCATATGATCTCACACATATGTGAAATCCAATGAACAAACTGAACTAACATGCAAAATAGAGACAGACTCATAGACAGAGAGCAGGCTGACAGCTCTGCGGTGGGGGTTACAGGAGTGGTGGGATTGAGCAAAAAGGAAAAAGGACTCATGGACATGGACAACAGTGTGGTGATTGCTGGGGGGGAGGGGCATACAAGGGGGATAAAGGGTAATGGAAAAATACAATAAAAAGGAAAAAATATAAAACAAACAAATGGTGCTGGGAAATCTATACACAAAAAGGTGAATTTAAGCCTTTCCCTCACACCATACACAAATATCAATTCAATATGAATCGCAGACCTAAATGTAAGTCTTTAAAAGTTAGAAGAAAACAGGAAAAAAATCTCATGATTTTGGGTTAGGTAAAGATTTCTCAGATACAACACCAAGGTATAATTCATAAAAGAAAAACATGGATTAATTAAACATCATCAAAATTGAAAACTTTTGCACTTCAGAAGACACCTTTAAGAAAGTGAAAAGACTGGCTATAGATTGGCAGAAAATATTTGTAAATCATATATTTGATAAAGGACTTGTATCTATAATATGTAATATAAAGAACACTTAAAATTCAATAGTAAGACAAAACAATTAAAGAATGGACAAAGGATTTCAATGACATTTCACCAATGAAGATACACAAATGACTAATAAGCACGTGAAAGATGCTCAACATCATTAGTCATTACAGAAATGTAAACTAAAATCAAAATGAGACACCACTTCCTGCTCACTCAGAATGGCTAACGTTCAAAAGGCTGGTGAGGTGAGGACGCACAGAAACTGGAACCCTCACATCACACCCTGCTGGCGGGAATGCACAATGGCACAGCCACTTTGGACCACACGTAGGCAGTTATTTTAAAAGTTGAATATTAAAAAAAAAGAGTTAAACATAAACTTATCCTGAAATCCAGCAATTCTACTGCTGGGCTATCTACCCAAGAGAAATGAAAGCACATGTCCACACAGGCCTGACTGGAGATGTTCACAGCAGTGCTATAAACTTGGAGACAATGCACATGTCCATCAACTGGTGGATGGGTAAATAAAATGCAGTCTATCTGTACCATGGAATATTATTGCTCAACAGTATAAGGAATAAAACACTGGTACATGCTACAGTCTGAATGAACTCCCAAAAGAGTAGCCATGCTAGGTTAGAGAAGCCACACACTGTATGATGTGGGCATATGAAACATCCAGAAAAGACGCACCTAAAGATATAGGAAGTAGGTTATTAGTTGCCTGAGGCTGGGCATGGGAACAGAGAGTGACCACAACTAGACATGAGGGACATTTGAGAGGTCCAACAGAAATACTTCAAAACTGTGGTGATGGCAGCACAGTTCTGGGAATTCACTAAAAATCACAGAAGTGTGCACTTAAATGGGCTGAATTTCATGGTATGTAAATTACACCTCAATAAAGCTGTCCAAACCCCAGCCCCCGCAATTTTACAGTTAAAGCATGGGAGGCCCACATATGGTAACAGAACAGACTGTAGATGTTATCAGCCTTAACAGTGTGCAGCAAGGAACCACATAACCGACAAAAGATGGGGAATGAAAGGTGGGGGGAGGGGAAGCCAAGATGTTGGGCTCAGCTACTTTCTATCATCATGGCAATCAAAAGCTGTCAGAATGAAGAATAGAGCAGCAAAGCATAAAATGCAAAGTTACAAAGGTAAATAAGAAATGATCTAAAAAAGTATAATGATTACATCTCGACAGAGTGATGAAGCAGGGAAAGACGCAGTGGGCAATACCATCTTTCCTAGCAGACAGGAATGGATTTGGAATTTCTCTCTAGTTTCTCTGCATTTCACTGTCATCGTCCTCTCATTACCCAGCTGCCCTCTGGGCCACAGCGTGGGTGAAATGGAAGCAGAGTCACTTTGGCTTTTTGGCATACTCTAATTTAAATGTAATGAACATCATGTGTAATGAAGACCGAGGCCTGGCTTCCGACAAATGTTAGCTGCCATGGTGACCCTGTTACTATGATCAGTAGTGGTTAAGGTCCGGCTACAGGACTGGCCTGGTGTGGGCACGTCCGTGTGTGGGACTGTGTGGCCACTGGAGCCCTGACTAGAGGACGTGGGCTGAGGGGAGACGGGCTCAGGAAGTGATGAGATGAGACAGGGCAGAACACCGAACTGTGCCAGTGGCAAGATCAGAGCCATTCTAGGAATTTTAAAAAGGAAAAGGAACACACCAAGTTCAAAACCCGTCTCTAGGAAAAAAGAGTACAAGGAGGGCTGACAGCAGTGAGGATGGAGACAGCAGTTATTCGCAGGTGGGTGGACTATGGTAGTTAAGAAAAACCCTTCACAAAATATGAACAGCCACTGTTGACGGTGCACTAACTCTGCTCTGGGCATGAGGGGAAGTGCTCACGGAATCTCACCCAAGAAGTAGGGCTATTTTTCAGCTGGGCAAACTGAGGCTGGGAGGAGGGACTCAGCACACCCTAGGTCACCAGACAAGCTAGTGGCAGAATCAGGATGGGAACCTTGGTGTGTGGGGGTGGGCTTGCGCCACTGTGCCCCTATCTTCGTCTCTCTCTGAGCTTCTAAATTGTCTCTATTTTACCCAAATTTTTACCATGAAAATTTCATCATACTGAAAAGGTGAAAGGTTAGGAAAATGAACACCAATTCTGCCATATTTGCCTTCTCTCTCTTGATGAACTCTGAAATACTTCCATGTGTGTCTTCCAAAAAAGAGGAAGGGCAATCTGCAGGTCTGCACGGTGACCCCACTGGATGAACGGCACTCGGGGAGATGTCTCTGCCTCACAGTGGGCAGCGCGCAGACCGTGTCCCCCATGCTCCCAAGGTCTTTGCTTCTTCCTGACGAGGTTGGGGCCTCACTGTGTTGTCTCCCTTTAAATTGAAAACACTGCCCTGTCTTTTCTCTCTAGATTCTATTTTTTTAATATATTTTATTGATTATGCCATTACATTTGTCTCATTTCCCCCCTTCATTCCCCTCCACCCTGAACACCCTCTCCCACCCACATTCCCCCCTTTAGTTCATGTCCATGTGTCATAAGTTCTTTAGCTTCTACATTTCCCATACTATTCTTGCCCTCCCCCTGTCTATTTTCTACCTACCATCTATGCTACTTATTCTCTGTACCTTTTCCCCCCTCTCCTCCTCCCACTCCCCTGTTGCTAACCCTCCATGTGATCTCCATTTCTGTGGTTCTGTTCCTGTTCTAGTTGTTTGCTTAGTTTGTTTTTGTTTTTGTTTTAGATGTGGTTGTTAATAATTGTGAGTTTGCTGTCATTTTACTGTATGTGTTTTTTATCTTCTTTTTCTTAGATAAGTCCCTCTAACATTTCATAAAATAAGGGTTTGGTGATGATGAACTCCTTGAACTTGACCTTATCTGAGAGGCACTTGATCTCCCTTCCATTCTAAATGAAAGCTTTGTTGGATAGAGTAATCTTGGATGGAGGTCCTTGTCCTTCATGACTTGGAATACTTCTTTCCAGCCCTTCTTTCCTGCAAGGTCTCTTTTGAGAAATCAGCTGACAGTCTGATGGGAACTCCTTTGTAGATTACTGTCCCCTTATCTCTTGCTGCTTCTAGGATTCTCTCCTTCATTTTTACATTGGCTAATGTAATTATAATGTGCCTTGGTGTTTTCCTCCTTGGGTCCAACTTCTTTGGGATTCTCCGAGCTTCCTGGACTTCCTGGAAGTCTATTTCCTTTGCTAGCTTGGGGAAGTTCTCCCTTATTATTTGTTCAAATAAGTTTTCCACTTGTTGCTCTTTCTCTTCCCCTTCTGGTACCCCTATAATTTGGATGTTGGAATGTTTAAAGATGTCCTGGAGGTTTTAAGCTTCTCTTCATTTTTTTTGAATTCTTATTTCTTCATTCTTTTCTGTTTGGTTGTGTCTTTCTTCCTTCTGGTCCACTCTATTGATGAGTCCATTCCGTCACTATTGGTTCCCTGTGCATTTTCCTTCATTTCTCTGTTTGTAGCCTTCATTTTTTTTCACCTCATTTGTGAACAAATTCAACCAATTCTGTGAGCATCCTGATCACCAGTGCTTTGAACTGTGCATCTGATAGGTTGGCTATGTCTTGGTTGCTTAAAAGTATTGGCTCTGGGACTTTGATTTGTATTTCTCTTTGAGCCATTTTTTTTGTGGGGGGATCTGGTCGCACCTGTTACATATGAGGGGAGGAGCCTTAGGTGTTCACCAGGGCAGGGCAACCCAGTTGCTGGGTTGCTACGGCTGTATGTGGGGGAGGGGTCCAAGAGGAAACAATGGCACTTGCTCCTTTCTCCGTTGGATTTCAGTCCCTTCCACCGCTTTCCCCAAGCTAACCAGGCCTTTCTGGTGCTAATTCCCATGTGGGTGGGCTTATGTACTTTCTAGAACCCCATGGATCTCTCCAACTACCTCTCCTGTGAGGCTGGGAGTCTCTCCCTGCGCCTCAACTCCCACAGGTGTTTCAATCAGTGTCCAGAGGTTCTATTTCCCGGCGCTAGGACCCTGGGTTGCACTGTCTGTCTCACTGCCCAATTTCACCTGGTTTATCTGCATGCGAATGTGGCTCAGACAGCCAGGCGCCTTGCGCACAGTGCCTTGCTTCACTGTCACCACCTCGCTGGGTCCGCCAGTTACCTGTGCATCAGTGTCTGCCCACTTCAGTCTTGCGATCAAGATGCCTTATGCGCTCCGGATGCGTTACACCTCCCGTGCCACCACTTTTTGTGCCTTGACGCCTCTCTGCCTGGCTGCCTGACTCTGTTCCTCCTACCAGTCTGGATGAATGTGTATATTTTAACTCCTTGGTTGTCCGACTTCCATACAGTTCAATTTTCTGTCAGATCTGGTTGTTATCTTGTTTCTAAATTATTGCTGATCTTATTTTGGTTGTGCGAGGAGGCACAGGAGGCACAGTGTGTCTACCTACGCCTCCAGCTTGGCCGGAAGTCCACAAGTATTATTTTTATCACAGAAAAAAAACAAGGCAGACTCACTTCTATTTGATTTGTGAACCATATATCTAAGTCAGTAGTATAAAAAATCGTATTTAAATAGATACAAATTTAAAAGAAAGGTTTTAGGCAGGCTCCTCAGCCAGGTCTTATAAAAATGGTAATCTACAGATCCAATATATATTCAATGGAGCAAGAAATACCAGTTTAAAAAATTATTTTATGTAACACAAGTAGCCAATAGAGAAACTAAAAGGCATTATGTGATTTCGCAGCAGTCCCCAACCTTTTCCACCCCCGCACCAGCTTTGCCCACACGGTGGAGGTGGGGGTGGGGGGAAGATGGGAGGCCAAGCGGAGCTCCGGGCCTCCAAGGAGGAGGGCGGTTGGGGACCCCTGAGCGGGAGGAAGCTGTGCGGCTGTGAAAGCCGTTCCCAGCTACTTTTAGCAAGGGCTTAGTGGACATTGCCTAAAAGTTGGTAAACTAAGAAATAATCCAAGAGTTTGCTTTAGAGGTTTGAAAATAACTGCCAGAGGAATAAAAAGCAGAAAAAGGTGTAAAGCGATGCACCACAGATCGCAAGATACTTTTGCCATTTTTGAAAAGCGATTTGATTACAAAAGTTTTTAATCGGCTGCAGGGGGCGGAGCTATTTAAAGGACTGCTATTTTTCCTGCAAAGCTTTGTTTTGTCTTTTGTTTTTTTTGTGTTACTGGGACATTTAAAAATTGTATTTATTTTAAAAGTAGGTTCATAGTATGGCCGTCTTTCAAAAGGGAGTAAATAAATGCTGTCTCAACTCGATCTAACAAGATGTGGAGTGTGAAAACATGTGACTGAACAGCAAAAGTTAACTTACAAAAAAAAATTTAATCTGGGAGGAGCGGCCGCAGCTGAAGACAGACGGTGTCCCAGTTGCTAAATCAAGACGGCGCCGGCTCCCCGAGGCTTGATTCCCAGACCGCGTAGGGGCTGCCGGCCAGAAGTAACGACACCAGGGCCGGTAGAAAGTGGTCAGTCTTCCAGCCGCGGCGGCGAACACGTGTGCGGCGGTCGTTAGGGACGGAGACTGAGCCTCGGCGTCCACGGAGGGGCAGGGGCGCGGGCGCCGGAGGACCGGCTTAAAGCGCACAGCGAACTGGGGCTCTCGGACGTTGCGCGGAGTAACTCTGGGCTTGAAGGGACTCCAGCTGGCTGCGACAGCCAGGGACGGGGCCCGGGGAAGGGGCGCCGAGGTACTGGACTCCCCGGAGTTCGTCCCTCTGGGCAGAGCCTGGGGCGGAAATCCTGCCCCGGGAGCCCCGTCTGAGAATGGGGACTGGACCTGGGGTCCGACCTGGGTCCCTACCTGACCTGGTGATCACCTGGAGGTCCGCTCGGAGGGGGCAGCGGGCTAAGGTCCCCTTCCCAACCCAGCTCTGGGAGGCAGTTGGGGGCTCCCTGGGGTCAGCCCGGCCCAAGGAGCTCCGGGACGGCGGCGTAGGCAGTCCTCGGTCCTTTCCTGGGGTTGGTGGCTGAAGACCGGCGCCGGGGGCGGGCGGGAGCAACGGAGGGGCGGGATCCGGGAGCGCAGCTGGCGCCGGGGCAGGGCCCTGCCGCCCTAGGGCGGGCGGGAAACGCAGCCCCAGCGCTCCCGCACCTGGCCGCCCGCCCCTTAAGGAGCCCACGCTTTCCCCACGTGGTCTCTCGCTGCCCAGGCACCCAGCCTTCTGATACCCCCGTCGCCGGCGTACACCCCAGGCGCCTCCTCCGCGCGAGGCTCACCTTCTCAGGAGCCCCTCGCCGAGGCAGTGGGCCTGGCCGCCCCTCCCCCAAATCCTTCTCATTCCAGCCTACCGCCTACAGCCGCCTACGCCATTCAAAACCTGTACCCCTCCATCTGTCCGCTGCTGGTAAAGGGCCTGGCTGTGACTCCCATCCTGGGCTCTACTGAAACACGGATGAAAATTTCATCCACACGTAGTTACAGTGTGACCTCAGCGTGGAGTCTCAGAAGCCCGGGCCGCAGGGGAGAACTCGGAACCTTCCTCTTTTGACTACGCCTATAAAAGAGGGAAGCAATATGGAAACCAAAGAACCAGTTATTTGAGAGATACAATATTAGAACTACTAGTTTTAAAAATATTTTAACTGCTTCTGGATCAGCGGTTAATATCTTTTCCCAAACTGAAAGTGTTTCATCAATCGCCATTTTCTGGGCCATGACCCATAACGCCCATACATAGCTCCAGCCTGCGCTATAATCACCTAGGAGAAATCGAATCTTTGTCAGTGGGTTTCAAGTATTCCACAGAAGCCCACAATTCTAATACAGGTTCCCATTTCTAGGAAGCAATCCTTGAAATATACTATTAACATTCATTACAATGGACAATATGCCCATGGTGATGTTATGATTTATAATAAAATATATTTGGTCTTCATCCCCATTCCTGGCAGTGAGCGCCTTAAAACCCTTGGAATTTCCTGAGTGATCATAGCAATAAAAGTCTTTTGATGTGTTAATGACACGACACTCGGAAAGACCCCAGATAACCTAAGTTTGGGGGCTGCTTGCCTGGGGGGCTTCATCAAGTGACTAGGGGGTTGGAACTGTCAGGCCCACCCATTCCCCACCCTCACTCCAGAGGAGGGGCGAGGAGCTGCAGGTGAAACAGTGGGCCATGATTTAATCAATTGTGACCATATACATATAAGAAAGCCTCCATGAAAATCCAAGAGGAGCAGGGTTTGGAGAGCTTCCGGGCAGGTGAACACCTGGAGACTTGGGAAGAGCAGCATGCTCAGAGAGGTTATGGAAGTTCTGTGCCCCTTTCCTCATACCTTGCCCTATGCACCTGGCTGTTACGGACTTATATCCTTTTGTAATAAACCAGTGATATAGTTAAGTTAAATAATAACAGGCCCAGGCCTGTTCTTAAACCTTTCTACCACACATTCTACTTCAAAAACCTCCCTATCCCCTAAATTGTAGACAACAGAAGTAATCCCAAGGTTCAATCCGAAGGAAAAGTGGGGCCACAACCCAGTTCTCCCTTGGACTTTCAAAGTTTCTTCTGATTGCCCTGGATTGATTGTGGAAGGGACCTCGGGTGACTGATTTTAGAAATCCCAGAGCCAAGTCTTGAATGACAGGCCTTCCTCAGCGCTGGCTCACAGGCCTTCCTCAGGCATTGTGCTAAATGCTTTATATGCATGATCCCACAGAAGCCTTTCCTGGGAAACTGAGGCCTAGAGATACTTTATGCATGCAGTGCAAGTAGCTTGATTTGGGGGAGGTCACACCATGGGGCAGAATTTGAGCAAGGGGTCCCCACATCCCCTTTGGAAGCAAGGCTCCACAGCGCCCCCGTAAGGACGGCGTGCGATGGTGCGCTTGCCGAGTAAACTACCTCTCATTAGTTGTACCTACTGCCTTTTGAAGCATTTTCTACCTCGGATTGTAAAATTACTGCCCTGTTGGTCGTGTTTTTAGTGCAGATGCACACGCAGACCCTTATATGAAAGGTTTAGAGATAGATGGTTTGATTCTTGTTTTTCTTGTTTTGTTTTTGTTTTTTTGTTTTTAGAATACTTCAGTATTCCCAGCAGGGTGGGCAGCACTGCGTTATCACGTGATACTCCTGCTTCAAAGTCTGTTTAGAGAGGAAAACACACTTAGTTATAACTAACCGGAGATCAGTTCAGTCAGCTGTTATGCTTAAACAGTGCAGGGGACTAATTTAGGAAGAAAGTTTATGTTTGTGGACGAGATTGTACCCCTCCCCGTGCAGTGATGTCTTTAAAAATGGACGCTTCTTATTATTAAACACCTGCTGTGAATCTGACTACATAAATACGTAGGTTCATAGGCACTAAACAATTTATTTCAACAAATAATGCCTGTGTATTACAGATAAATTAGGAAAAACACAGGGATCCCCAATGAAATAAATGACGGGGTGGTCAAGGATGCTAAAGCCACTGGTGAAAGGTTGCTGGGGAACAGCTCAGAATCAGCATTTAACGGACAACGTAGTCATTACAAAGGGAAAAAAATGTGCTGCCCAGTGTGTGCGAGGGGGTGCTCTCTGGCACTTCTTCACCGAGTGATCAGATAGTGTCCCCACAGTGGGACAACCTGATATCATGTCTCTTGATGTGACATTACAGGAAGGGCACAAGATTGCTTATGCAGAATTCTCTATTTTTTTTAAGTGAAATCTCCATTTAATAATAAGGAAACAATCAGGCATTGACAATAAGGGATATACCCAAAATAACTGACCAGGACTTCTCAAAGAGTCAGCATATGACAAAAGGAAAAAAAAAGTCAACATATGAAAAACAAAAAGAGACCAAGGAGATATAACAACTGTATACAGTACACGCACCTTGATTGGGGCCCGAATTGGCCATTGCCTTTGGGCGCGCTCTTGCTCATTGCTCAGCACTGGTTTTCTTTTCCTGTTTGGTGTTCTTGCTTGCCATTCTCAAAGGAGGGACAAGGCTTGTGTATGTAGGTGACGGGGGTGTGGTTCCTGTTATAAATGTTGGACTGTTTTCCCTCTGGACCTCTGCCCTGAGTGGGAGCATGAATGGGAGCTTTGTGCCTTGGTGTGGGGTTTGCCCACCGGCTGGTTTCACATGTGGGTGGGTCAGAGGCCAGGAGCCCCACTTCTGGCTGCCAGAATAGGACTGGCTTTTTTTATTTTTATTTTTTAAAATATATTTTATTGATAATGCTATTACAGTTGTCCTATTATCCCCCCTTCATTCCCCTCCACCCTGAACAACCTCTCCCACCCACATCCCCCCCTTTAGTTCATGTCCATGTGTCATAAGTTCTTTAGCTTCTACATTTCCCCTCCTATTCCTGCCCTCCCCCTATTTTCTATCTACCATCTATGCTACTTATTCTTCATACCTTTCCCCACCTCTCTCCTCCTCCCATTCCCTTGTTGCTAACCCTCCATGTGATCTCCATTTCTGTTCCTGTTCTAGTTGTTTGCTTAGTTTCTTCTTGTTTTTGTTTTAGGTGTGGTTGTTAATAATTGTGAGTTTGCTGTCATTTTACTACACATGTTTTTTATCTTCCTTTTCTTAGATAAGTCCTTTTAACATTTCATACAATAAGGGCTTGGTGATGATGAACTCCTTTAACTTGACCTTATCTGAGAAGCATTTGATCTGCCCTTCCATTCTAAATGAAAGCTTTGCTGGATACAGCAATCTGGGATGTAAGGTCCTTGTCTTTCATGACTTGGAATACTTCTTTCCAGCCCCTTCTTGCCTGCAAGGTCTCT
>CM052550.1:34066878-34087905 GCA_028533065.1 Trachops cirrhosus
CTGACTTCCCAGGGGGCCTCTTTGACCTCAAGGGCATGGAACCTTCCCCATCCACAGCTGTGCAAGGGCTGGGACTCAGGAATGGAGACATGGTAAGCGCAGCCGCCTGGATCCAGTCACCTAGGGCTCCACCTGCCCAGTAGGGCCATGAGCTTCACACACAGGTGGTGACATGGGACAGCAAGGAGACCCGAATAGGGAGGCAGACCCGGGGACAGGAACACAGGGTCCATTGGGCTGCAACACACAGCCAGCATCAAAGAGAACCCACAGCAATCCCAGCATCCCTAATGCAGGGACACACACGGGCAGGGGCAAGGACAATCCTTCACACAGTCTGCCACTGACGGTCACCGCATCTCATTGGTGTCTATACACACTGAGTGGAGACACATACTTGCTACACAGTCCCAGTGAAACAGCCCAGACAATGTCCCTCCAACAGAAACACACTCCCACCACCACTGACAAGCCCTCAGCCCCAAACCACTCACACTCTACACCCACGTATCTTAACTCAAGAGCACAGTGGCACGCCCATGTGAGGACATACACAGCATCTTCATCCAGAAACCATGCCCTCACTGTTTACACACTGGACAAACAGTAGAAAATAAACAACTTCTTTTCACACATTTTGTCTTCAAGTGGAAGAATGCCTGCCCTTGAGGAGCCCGTGAGCCCTGGAGAGAGTCAGACGGTAGATCAATGATTTGAACACAATATAAGAAGAGTTATAACAGAGGTATTGCAAAGGGCTCTGGCGGTGCAGTAGGAAGAATAGCAGGGCTTTTTTTAATCCACTGGTATATCCACCATAACAAAGGAGATTGGTATTCATGTGAAATTGTCACTTGGAGAAAAAAGAAAGTATTAATCTCAATCCAGGTAGTATCTGAACATAAACAACATTGCAGGTGGTGTCTGATTTAAATGAAAATGCTGTCTGTTGCAGAAATACAGGAAAATATTCAGATCAACACTTAAGTTCACACTGGTTCATCACACCTCATTAATTACATTTCTGTAATGGTATCACTGAATGGGGACTATGTGTTAAGGGTTCTCACCACACTCCAACGCAGCCAAAATAACTGCGCGGTTTGGAACAGTGGTCCTCAAAATGGGGGCCCTGAACCAGCAGCATCAGTAGCCCCTGGGAGCTTCTCGGAAATGCAGATTCCCCACCCCACCCCCATCCTACCGGATCAGAAATTCTAGGGGTGAAAGCCCAACACTCAGTTTTCATGTGTTCTCCTAGTGATTCTGATGCACAATGGAGTTTGAGAACCACTGGGTTAGGGCGTTTGTCTTTGATACCTCAATTTGCTCATTTCCTATCAAGTTTATTTCATATAATTTTCCTGATTTAAAAAAAAATCCATGAACAAAAGAAAGAGAAAGATCTCTAGGAGTACCAGGTGAGGGAACCTCATAGGACTGCCTGGAACCCAAATCCCCAGAATGATCTTGAACTTCTCTAACATAGACAGATCGCTCATCATCTAACTTCAGGACAGGGCTGAAGACCTTTTTCTCAAATACACCTGCTCCAGGTGAGGAGCCTTGTTTCCAAGTCTTCCCACAGTGCCCCTTTGTAGTCTAGGTCAGAGCTAAACGTTCCTTGCCCGCAGATCACTTGGGATTAGGGGTGAGCACCTGTTAAAATACAGGTTCTGATCAGGTTCAGCCGGTCTGGGGTAGCATTCAGGTTCTGCATTTCCTGCAAGCTCTCAGGTGATGCCAGGCCTATGGGGGCCGTTGAGTAAGCAGTTCTCCACAGACTGGCATCCCATCCCAGACAGATACAGCTCCAAACCTGAACCTGTTACCTGGAGGGTGTGGCAGGAATTCAGAGGTGAGCAATGCCAAAGGGGGATGCAGTGGGAGTGGTTGAGACTGAAAGAAAAATGCAAATGCAATTTCAGAAGGAAGTCTGTAGAGGAACCCGAGTGTGAAACTCTTTAAGGGCTGGAACCAGTTTGGCTAAAGCGCCCCTGTGGGTGGGCCGTGGGAACCTGGTGCTAGGCCAATGGAAAGAGAACGGGCATGGGTAAGCCCTGCCTCCAGGGGTAGCAAGACCGGTTAGGAGAGGCTGGAAGTGTTTGCGGGGTGGCTCCATAGCACAGCAATTCAGCAAGCAAACTAGGGAGCGTCGGATTGTGGGTTCAAATCCCTGTTCTGCTGCTTCTGTTACTCAACATGTATGAACTTCAGCTCCCTCCTATGTGGTGATTATAAACGCAAAAGCTAGTTATATATATCCCCTATTTCTGAGGCTTGTAAGGGACGCTGGTTTCCTTTTTGATTGCTTATATTGGTCATTGGTATGATATATATATAGATAGATATAGATAGATATAGATATCAATCAGTTTTAAGATACAATTCCAACAGTTTCATTAGTCTTTTCTAATTACTGATAACTGATATTTAGCTTTATAGTAATCTCTACTGTATATTGTTTTTTCTTTAATTTGATCTTATTTCATTAACGATAATAATTAGCATTAGTTTGTATTGTGCATATTTTATTTTTTCTTCAGTTCTACTTTCTTTGAGTTTTGTGCTCTTGTCATAATATTTGAGATGGTGTTTAACTTACTATTGTTTCACCCTTTCCTGTTTCCGTTATTTGTCTTTAAGGCTTTCTATTTCCTTTGTAGGGGTGTTGTGTTGCTTACATAAGATAATAAGTGTAGCATGCTAAGATTGTGTCAGGAACATGGAAAGTGCTCAGTATGTTAACTGTTCATGTTGGTTTTGATTATTGTTATTAATCGGGGGTTTTGCAGACAGAGAAAGGTTCAGGGGAAGAAGCTTGGATCAATTATGCATTGGTTTTCTATTGCTGCTATAACAAATAATTACAAACTTAGTGGTTTAAAACAACCCAGACTTATTATCTGACTGGTCTGGAGATCAGAAAGTCAAAATGGGTCTCATTGGGCTACAGCAAGGGTGTTGGAGGAGCCAGGGCTGCATTCCTTCTGCAGGCTCCGGGGGAGAATCTATTTCTGGGCATTTTCTAGTTTACAAAGGTGTTTTGCATTCTCTGGCTGGTGGGTCCTTCCTTCTTCAAAGCCAGCAATGTAGCATCTTCAAATCTCTCTCTGCCTCTGACCTTCTCTTCTGCCCCCTCTTCTACTTGAAAGAATATTTCTGATTACATTGGACTCACCCAGATAACTCAGGATAGTTTCCTTATTTAAGGTCAGATGATTAGCAACTTAAAACAAATTCCATCTGCAATTTAACTCCCCTTGCTATGTAACATAACATAACTTATTCATGGGGACTGGAGATTAAGATATGGACATTATTCTGCCTACCACAGATTAGTATTGAGGTTTACTGTAAATGAGGAATATTCATCTCTCTTATATGAAGAAGGAAGCTGCCCAAAATGTCTGGGGCTCCAATGTCAGGGGCCACTCTTCTTCTATATTGTTGCTCCTTCATCAATATGTGGCTTCCTCTTCATGGTCCAGGATGATTGCTTGCTCCATCCTTCACATTCACATCCCAGACAACAGGTGAAGTATGGGAGGGAGGGGTGAAGAAGAGAATGTCTTGCCCTTTAAGAGCCCTTCCCAGAAGTGCCACATGATACTGCTGTGGCACTATATTGTGCTGTCAGAACTTAGTGGCAGGTGGGCACATGACATCACAAGAAGCTGAGTCTTGACTCAGGTTAGCCATGTGCCTCACAAAGAAATCAAGTTTCTTATGATGGAAGGAAGAACAGATACTAAGGTGTTTTCACAAAGCCTGGATGAGAGGAATAACAGATTGAGGGATGACTGAGAATCCAACAGGGCCCAGATATCCAGCGGATAAAAGGAAATCCAGCCTTTCCACGACCTGTGCACAGAAGAGAGGTTGGCTGTGGTAAGCTGATAATGGCCTTCAAAGATATCCAGGTCCTAGTCCTAGAACCTGTGATGTGACCTTACATGGCAAAGGGGACTTTACAGATGTGATTGTCCTGGATTATCTGAATGAACCCTAAGAGGAAATGGATGTTCTCATAAGACAGGGCAGGGGTGGGGGGACAGAGGGACATTTGACTTCAGAAAAGAAGGAGATGAAGACAGAAGCAGAGCCTGGAGTGATGCTCTTTGAAGAGCAGGAGGTCATCAGAAGGTAAAAAAGGCAAGGACATTGAATCTTCCCTGGATCCTCCCTAAGGAATCAGCATGCCAACACCTTGTTCTTAGTTCTTGAAGACTCCTTTGGGCCTTCTGACCTCCAGAATTCTAAAATAATACATTTGTGTTATTGTCAGTCAATATGTTTGTGCTGATTTGTTATAGCAGCCACTGGAAATTAATAGAGTGACTTTGCCCTAAAACCTCTCATGTTCCCTAGGATATGAAACTGGGGTAGGAGACTTCCCTGAAAAATTAGGTATTGGCTGAAGTTTTCAAAGGAATCAAGGTGATTATGAATCCAACAATTCCATTTCTGGGTATTTACCCAAAGAAAAGGAAAACAATAACTCAAAAAGATATCTGCACCTGCACATTTATTGCAGCATTATTTATAATAGCCAAGATATGGAAACAACCTAAATACTTACCAGTGGGTGAATGGATAAAGAAGATATGGTACATATAATCAATGAAGTACTAGTCATTCATAAAAAATAATAAAATCACTTCCAGCCAAGATGGAGGCATAGGTAGACACACTGTGCCTCCTCGCACAACCAAAATAAGGACAACAATTTAGAAACAAAATAACAACAAGAACTGACAGAAAATTGAACTGTATGGAAGTCGGACAACCAAGGAGTTAAAATAGACACATTCATCCAGACCAGTAGGAGGGGCAGAGTTGGGCAGCCGGGCGGAGAGGGGTCACAGCACAAAAAGCAGTGGCACCTGGTACATAGGGCACCCTGGGTGCGTAGGTGGCTGCTGGCTGGCAGACCCTGGGCATGGGGTGACAATGGACAGACCCAGTAAGGTGGCAATTGTGAGGCGAGGCACTGCGCGCAAGGCGGCTGGTTGACCTCAGGTGGTCCCACATTCACACACAGATAAACCAGGTGAAATTGGGGAGTGAGACAGACTGAGCAACCCAGGGTCCCAGCGCCAGGAATAGAGACTCGGGAAAGCAATTGAAAACACCTGTGGGGGTTGAGGCGCAGGGAGAGACTCCCAGCCTCACAGGAGAATTCATTGGAGAGACCTACGAGGTTCTAGAATGTACACAAGCCCACCCACACGGGAATCAGCACCAGAAGGGCCCAGTTTGCTTGGGGGAAGCAGTGGAAGGGACTGAAATCCAGCAAAGGGTGGAGCAAGCACCTTGGTTCCCTCTCTGACCCCTCCACCACATACAGTGGTCACAACCCAGTGACTGGGTTGCCCGGCCCTGGTGAACACCTAAGGCTCTGTCCCTCATATGTAACAGGCGAGTCAAGACAAAAAAAAAAATGGCCCAAATGAAAGAACAGATTAAAGCACCGGAACAAATATAACTAAGCGACGAAGAGATAGCCAACCTATCAGATGCACAGTTCAAAACACTGGTGATTCGGATGCTCACAGAATTGGTTGAATTTGATCGCAAATTAGATGAAAAAATGAAGGCTATGCTAAGTGAAATAAAGGAAAATGTACAGGGAACCAATAGTGATGGGAAGGAAACTGGGACTCAAATCAATGGAATGGACCAGAAAGCAGAAAGAAACAACCAAACAGAAAAGAATGAAGAAACAAGAATTCAAAAAAATGAGGAGAGGATTAGGAACCTCCAGGACATATTTAAACGTTCCAACATCCGAATTATGAGGGTACCAGAAGGGGAAGAGGAAGAGCAACAAGTGGAAAACTTATTTGAACAAATAGTAAAGGAGAACTTCCCCAATCTGGCAAAGGAAATAGACTTCCAGGAAGTCCAGGAAGCTCAGAGAGTCCCAAAGAAGTTGGACCCAAGGAGGAACACACCAAGGCACATCATCATTACATTAGCCAAGGTAAAAATGAAGGAGAGTATCCTAGAAGCAGCAAGAGATAAGGAGAGAGTAACCTCCAAAGGAGTTCCCATCAGACTGTCAGCTGATTTATCGAAAGAAACCCTGCAGGCAAGAAGGGGCTGGAAAGAAGTGTTCAAAGTCATGAAAAGCAAGGACCTACATCCAAGATTGCTCTATCCAGCAAAGCTTTCATTTACAATGGAAGGGCAGATAAAGTGCTTTCCAGAGAAGGTCAAGTTAAAGGAGTTCATCATCACCAAGCCATTATTATATGAAATGTGAAAGGGATTTATCTAAGAAAAAGAAGATCAAAACTATGAACAGTAAAATGACAAAAAAATTCACAACTATCAACAATTGAACCTAAAAAACAACAAACTAAGCAAACAACTAGAACAGGAACAGATAGATTCACAGAATGGAGATCACATGGTTATCAGTACGAGGGCATGGGGGGGAGAATAGGGAAAAAGGTACAGAGAATAAGAAGCATAAACAGTAGGTAGAAAATGGACAGGGGGAGGTTAAGAATAGTATAGGAAATGTAGAAGTCAAAGAACTTATATGTACAACCCATGGACATGAACTAAGCAGGGGGCATGGGGGGGGAGGGGTGTGTAGAGTGGAAGGGCATAAAGGGGGCAAAATGAGACAACTGCATTAGCATAATCAATAAAATATATTTTTAAAAAATAGTGTTTTTGATGTAGCATCTTTAAGAGGTCTACTTGGAAAGTTGGCCTTTGGTCAGTATCTAGAATGTTGGATTTGGAGAGTGACAAGGGACCAAGAAGAGTGATTCACTGTGCCTAGATTGTGTGAACAGTATGGTTTTCACTCTTTCTTCTGGAATTTTTGTTATGTGCTGGAAGTAGGTCCATGCTATGTTCAGTATAAGCCACACTGTTTGCAGATAGTCCAGCGACAGTGATGCACCCTTATCGGTTAGGAAATGGTAGGAATACTTTCAAAAGCTAAATTTCCAGATGCCAACCAAGGGCCAGCCTTGCACGCAGACCCTTCTGAAGACAGAAGCCTCAGGCCTGCTGTGCTGACCCTCTTCTACAAAGTTCCCATCCACTTCTATGCAAACAGAGCCACACCCCCAGATCTCTTTTTCATTACCATTCTGAAATACATGGAGACTTTTTTAAATTTAGGTATTCTTTGAGTACCCCTACCCTCTTACCTTTGACTGAAAGGTTGCAACCTTGAAGTTATCTAAATCAGGAGCTTGAGTGGGATCTTCCAAAAGATGTTTGCAGCTGGGTTGCCTTCCACTGTCTCATAGGACACATGTATGGAAAATTTTTAGAGGGGTCCGAATGACAGGAGCTTAGCTTTTCCAACTCTGCCATGTGAGAAGTGTCTGGAGTCTAGCTATTTTAGGCTAAGACCACAGGCCAAGAAGAATTCCTTAGTGGAGTCTATGTCCTTCCATCTCTGCTTACGAATTGGCCAGTTCTTGCCTGCACTCATCTATCTTACAAGGATACTGGGAAAAACAAAAGGGGACAATATAGATACCAACCAGTTCCCTGAGGCTACAAGCTGAGGTGATCAAATGGACTGCCAACCTAATTATCAAAGAAGATAGCTCTATAAAATGTTTTTTTCCCTAATGTGTTCACAAAGACAATGCTACCTGTCTTAGTTAGACTTCTGTTTTTTACATCAGCACACTATGTCTGGTATTAATTGCTATATTAAGATGCAGGCTAGGCTATTGTAACAGACTCTAAAACACAGTACCTCTGTCCTGGCTGATGTGGCTCAGTGGACTGAGTGCCAACCTGCAAACCAAAGGTTCACTGTTTCGATTCCCAGTCAGGTCACATGCCTCTGTTAGGGGCCAGGTCCCCAGCTGAGGGCACTCGAGAGGCACCCACACATTTATGTTTCTCTCCCTGTCTTTCTCCCTCCCTTCCCATCTTTCTAAAAATAAATAAAAATACAACACAGTATCTCAGGCAACATGGAAGCTTATCTCTCATTTAGTATTTTTCTGGTTGTGGGCAGTATGCAGCAGGTAGATGTCTCCGACCCTTGACCCATCAGTTTTACCATCTTCAGTATGTGCCTTCCATCTCTAGGTCCAATGAAGCTACTGAAATTATTATTTCTATCCAGTAGAATGGGAGAGAAGGGGAAGTACAGAAAATTGGCTTTTCCCAATTGGTGTGGCTCAGTGGCTTGACCATCATCCTGCAAAATGAAAGGTCGCCAGTTCGATTCCCAGTCAGGGCACATGCCTAGGTTGTGGGCCAGGTTCCCAGTTGAGGGTGTGCAAGAGGCAAGTGAGATGAACTAGAAATTGCTGTGTCCGTACTTAACCTCCCATTGGCTTGAACTTAGTCACATGGCCACCTCTAGCTGCAAAGGAAGCTGGAAAGTGTAGCCTATAGCTGGGTAGCCAGCTAAAACTTGGGGACTTTTATTACTAAGAGAAAGAAAGGGAAATGGGCATTGAAGAAACTGATGGAGTTAACAGCCTCTGTCATGTGTGCTGAGGTAATACCTACTCAATATCCTCCCATATCCGTTCTCTCTATAATATCTCTGGCCACAAGGCTTCCTAAAATAAAAGTTACATATCCTGGTTCCCTTGCAGCCAAGTGTGACCATGTGACTAAGTCCTACCTAATGGAATGTAAGGGAAAATGATGTATGCCACTTCTGAGATGTGATTTTAAGGTGGGAGGAAGCACACCCTTTTTATTCCCTCGTCAGCATTCCTGCTTCTTGGAGGGTGGGTGAGACGCCAGAGCTCCGTCATGGGCCATGAAGACAAAGATGAGAGACCAGAAGCAGCCTAGGTCCCAGACAATGGCTGAGCCACCATACCCAACCTAAACAACTTACATTTGAATTTTACCTACAGAAAAAAATAAACTTACACCTTGTATAAGTTCTTATGAGTTTTAGCATGTTACACACAGCCGAATCCGAATCCTAATTAACACAGAGAATGTCACACTTAATGTGCCTGTCGCAACTTGCTTTTTTCATTTA
Source organism: Trachops cirrhosus (assembly GCA_028533065.1). Taxonomy (NCBI): domain Eukaryota; kingdom Metazoa; phylum Chordata; class Mammalia; order Chiroptera; family Phyllostomidae; genus Trachops; species Trachops cirrhosus. The sequence continues at coordinate 34,075,877 of CM052550.1, forward strand.
AGATTACAGATTTTACATGTTAGTATTGATTTATGTGTAGCTAATTTTTTTCATAATTCCCTCAGGAGTCATTACCCTGAGGCTCTTTGTTTTACTGTGGTAAATAAACATAACATAAAATGTATCAGTTTATCCATGTTTAAGTATAGAGTTCAGTGGCATTAAGTGCATTTACAACGTTGGATTGTACAACCACCACTATCCATTTTCATATCCATTTTCATCATCCCTGAAAGAAACTTCGCACCCATAAACAGCTCCTCCCCACTCTCCCTGCCCCTAGCCCTGGTGGCCTCTCGTCTATTTTCTATCTCCATAAATTTGCCTCTTCTAGGTCCCTCATGTAAGTGGAATCTTACAATATTTGTCTCTTTGTGTCTGGTCTAGTTCATTCACTTGAATCACCAAATGCCATGGTATCTGTCTCCTTGTTCAGATCATCTTGTCCTTTACTGAAGTCTCGTAACTTACTCCAAAATGAACTTGGACATCTTTTCTTGATATCTGGGCTAAGCACCTTATGTGTCTAGGAACATGGAATCTTTTTTTAAGAATTATGTTTTCTAAATGTTAATGGAAAAATACAATAAAGATAAACTATTAAAAAATTATATTTTCTAATTGGTCACTACTGCCATTATAGAAGTGCTATTGATCTTTTTTGTTTTTTTGGATGTTAATCTTATATCCAGCAGACTTGCTGAAATTTCTTCTTAGTTCTTAACAGGGAATTTTTCTAATTGGGTATTTGTTACAGGTTTCTGGTTGGCTCCTTATATCAGGTTGGTGCTTCCTTTTTATCTCTAGCTGGTCATCAAAGTTTTATTATAAATCAGTGTTGAATTGCATCCAGCATTTTTCTACTTGAATTTGTTAATATGGTATATTACATCAGTAGATTTGCTGTTAAATTTTTATTGTGAGATTGTCACAGGTAGGAAAGGGAGTAGATGCCATCATGTGTCACCCAGACGCCTTCTTGAGGACGGAGGCAATCCTCCCACCAGCTGCCAGGAGGGTTGGCGGCTGACAGCTTACAGCTGGGCCTGTCTGGGCACTGCCCTCAGCTGAAGGGAACCATCTTGCTCAAGCATATCCCCTTTCCGATGGGCAGCCCTCATTCTATGTCTGGTCAATAAGGGGAACAAAATCCTGGCTCCATGCCTCAATTAGCTACAACCCAGAAGGGCAATCGCAACTCCAGGTTCCCTGTAGGACAAGCTGAGGCCCTTCTTGTAACTGCAGCCACGTCTCTCTGTGCCCCTCCCGCCCCTTCCCTTCCCTACCCAGAAACCATCTGCTTGTGCAACACATCTCCAGCTCACAGCCTGTTTCCCGGGAGACCCTACCTGTCAAAAACTGGGTGTATGTATGTGTGTTTATTTTTAAACAAAAATAAAGTAAATACATATATGTCTACCAACTAAGTTCTGGAATAGATCATTGCCACTGCCTAGGAAGCCTGCTCTGGGTCCTTCTGCTTCACCGTGTTCAGAGATCATCAATATCCTGCATGTTGTAATAACATTACTCTTGGGTGGTTTGTGTGTGTCTTTATCTATGTATACATCTATATATTTCATATACATGAATGGCTTTGTCTGCTTTTGAATGTTCCATAAATGGAAGCATACAACATGTATTCTTCTGCAACTTGCTTCTCCATACAGTCTTGATGTGAAATTCACCCATTTTGACAAAGATAGCTATTGTTTGTTAATTTTGTCCCTCATGTGAATAAACTACAATATGTCCCACCTTTGATGGACATGGGTGCTGTCTCGGTTTGGGGGCTATTACTTGTAGCTGCTATGAATGTTCTCATACTTGTGTCTAGGGCGGGGTTTCTCAGCACTGTTGACATTGGCCTAGATAAGCGTTGGTTGTGATGGGCTGTCCTCGGGATTGTGGAATGTTAAGCAGCATTCCTGTCCTCTACTCACTAAATGCCAGTAGCATCCCCTCCCCCTAGTTGTGACAACCATGAATGTCTCCAGATACCACCAAATGTCCCCTGGGGAGCAAAATCACCCCAGTTGAGAACCAACTGCCCCAGGGAAGCTACTTAATTTCTAAGAGCTTCTTCCTCTACGTAACGGTGCCAATACCTGTATTTGCTATATGATAGCTGTACTATGTACTGTTAAAAGGGACAACAGGCCCAAATGGAGTCACTTGTGCTAAGCCCATGTCACCAAACCAAGACTCAATACCTAACCTAATTGCAGGTTCAACCTCTCCCATGAATGTAATCTTTAACCAGTCAATCTGGAATTACCTAGCCAGCTCTAGTGAGGTAATCCACCTGATAAACCCTTTCCATCCCCAAAGGAAGGTGATCTTGCCACAAACAGTCCACTCTTTGCTAGAAACTTCCTTGTTCTGCTTCCTTCTGCCTATAAGTCTTCCATTTTGCACAGTTCCTCAGAGCTCCTTACTATCTGCTGGGTGGGATGCTACCCAATTCATGAATTATAGAGTAAAGTCAACTAGATCTTTAAATTTACTCAGCTGAATTTTGTTTTGGGTTACATTTACCTATAAATTAAGCTGAGTGTTAACATGTGTGATGTGCTTAGAACAAAGCTTGGCACTGAGGGCAACTGTTAGATTCTTGTTGTCGTTGCTATTATATACAAAGTAGAGGCACATCCTTAGTACTAAGAAGCTATGCTATCTCCTCTCAGGCATCCTGAATTGGTTCCCCACCCTGAGCCTTTTCCTCCTGTGCAAAAGGATGATGTTCTTCTTTCCTGAGCATTCCTAGGGGATCCCAGAGCAAACAGCAGGAGGGGCTTGGGCTCTTGACAGACTTCATGAGGTTCTGGAGCAGGGTCCCTCTGTCGGCCAAGCAGGCCATACTACCTTAAATATTGACGTACTACCTGGCTGGTGTGGTTCAGTGGATTGAGCACCAGACTGCAGAGCAAAGGGTCGCCAGTTCAATTCCCAGTCAGGGCACATGCCTGGGTTTCAGGCCAGGTCCCCAGTGGGGAGCATGCGAGAGGCAACCACACATTGATGTTTCTCTCCCTCTCTTCCCCTCTCTCTAAAAATATATCTTAAAAAATAAATATTGATGTACTGCACGCAGACTAGTGAATATCCACTGCTGAGTGCTCTCTTCTCCTCAGGACTCCCTCCCCTTCCCATACTCAAAGGGGCACCCAGGGCATTTGAGACCCAGCCTGTGTCAGTCATGACTGGGCCCTGCCATACTATGCCATTATTACAGGTTGTGATGTCACCCTGACCGGGTGGCCCAGTTGCTTGGAATATCATCCAGTACCAAGGTTGTAGGTTCAGTTCCCGGTCAGGGCACATGCCTAGGTTTCAGGTTCGATCTCTGGTTGGGGCAAGTATGGGAGGCAATTTATCAATGTTTCTCTTTCACTTTGATGTTTATTTCTTTCCCTCCCTATCAATAAAAATACTCTCAGCCCTGGCTAATGTGGCTCAGTGGGTTAAGCACCAGCCTGCAAACCAAAATGTTCACAAGTTCGGTTCCCAGTCAGGTCACATGCCTGGGTTGCAGGCCAGGTCCCTGGTTTGGGGTGCACAAAAGGCAGCCACACATCAATATTTCTCTCCCTTTTTTTTCTCTCTCCCTTCCCCTCTCTCTAGAAATAAATAAAATGTTTTTTCTTTTTTATATCCTCAGATAAGGATTAAGAAAAAAGACTGAGGCGTGACCACTAATCCTACTGGGGCAGATCTCTTACTTGTGGACTATTCCACCGTCCTGGCTAACAGATCCCCATTGTATTTTCAGTGCAGCAACGACCCGGCCTCCAGAGATGAACTGGAGTCAGCCAGCGATGGCTGACCTGCTCTCTCAGGGCTCTCTCAGCCCCTTTTGCAGAAAAGGAGGCCACGTGACCCCGTTCTGAGCAGGGAAGGTCTGCTGGGTGGCCTCCCCCGCCCCGCTTCTTCCTGCATCCGTGCGTGGTTATAGAACCTGCAGCTGAGGCCCCCACCTTGGAGGGTGGAAGCCAGCACGCTTGGGCTGGTGAAGAGGAAAGAGAATCAGCCAGGCTCCTTGATGACAACAACACTGAGCTTCTGGAGCCACTCCAGGCCAATGGGGGCCCAGGGCGGGCACTCACCCATAGCAAGTCACAGATTTGGTCCTCAGTGTGGTGGGATCTGTTCTCCCCTCCATGTCACAGATCCAGGCAGTCCTCTGCAGAAGGAGGGGTAGTAGAGGTGCCTTCCCTAGCCACCCCACAGCCTACTCACCCTGCCCCAGCCTCACGCACCCTCGCTGCTGGGCAGTGCTTGTTCCTACCACTTTCCCACACTGGTCCAGGGTCCCATCCTTGGACTCTTACCTAAGGATATCAACATCCCTGGAGGACCTTCAGGAGTCTCAGCACCCCCCTCCCACCTCCACAGTCTCCTCAGCCATCACCATTGCCCTTCTCAGGCACCCAGGCATTCCTGACTCCCCAGGATCAGCCCGGGCTCCCCGATTTCTCCTGGTCAGTAATAAGCCCAAGTTAAGTTTTGAGGGGGTAGAACATAGAACAGTGGTTTCTGATTTTCGGGCTGTGACTCATTGATAAGTCACAATTAGCACTTTTTTAAAATAAAATACAATAAAAATTGATTTACTAGAGTACACTACACATAGTATAGGTAAATATGACTGCAAGATATTCTATCCACTTGTATGAGTAGTGATTGCTATGGAAAAGGTAATCATGTTATCGCTACAACGTTCAAAAGGACATTGTGCCTTGAAGCTCCCAGCGATGCCCAGGAAGAACTGATAATACCAACTCTGAACCTCTTCCTCAGGCACCTTCAGGACAAGGCCTCTTTGTTTAACCAGGCGCTCAGATCAAAGACCCCAAGGTCAGTTATCCTGACTCCTCTCTCTTCCTCTGTCTCACACCACATCCAATCCCACAGCCATGAATCCTGTTTATTTCTTTTGAATTATATGCAGACTCTGCCACACTTCTGCAGACACTTGGCTCTTGTCCCAGGGAGGACCCCCTCTCACTTCAGCCATGACACTTAGCTCCACAACAGCAGGATCAAGGAAGAGCACCTGGCACATAGTAGGTGCTGTACACAGTAAGGCTGACTCTCTCTGGGCAAAATCATCCATTGAAAACCTGAACTGCCTTCCTAAGCTCATGTCTGTGCCTGTGGAAGGGGCAGGGCTGAGCTCTGAAGTCGTTTGGCCAGCTTCCCTGCACTGTCCTCAACCAGGACCCCCACCCCACACTGCCTATTACCTGCTCTCCCTGCCATGTGGGCCCTTTGCATCCCCTCCTCCAGGACACAGGGCCTGGTGTGGCTCAGTGGGTTGAGCACTGGCCTGCAAACCGAAAGGTCGCCAGTTCGATTCCCAGTCAGTGCACATGCCTGGGTTGCAGGCCAGGTCCCTGGTTAGGGGTGTGTGAGAGGCAACTGGTCAATGTTTCTCTCTCTCTTTCTCCCTGCCTTCCCATCTCTCTAAAAATAAATAAATTAATTAATTTTAAAAAAAGTTGAACCCAGCTGCGTGACACACTGCCATCCAGGCTGGTCATACCGCCCCCCACCCCTGCCCCACACCCGATTTCCACTGACACAATCCATCCCAGGGACAATCTCCAGATCCCCCATGCCCAAGGGGCCCTCTGAGACCTCCCTATTTATTGCTGGGTCACAGCCCTGACTTCAGCCTGGCCAGGAGCAGAGACAGGAAAACTGATGATAAGCAGGTCCGTCAACACAATGACCATCATTTAACTGTCTCCAGGGGTTGTGGGCAGGCCAGACAGTGAGACTCGGGGAAGAATTCGGAATAGAGCTGGGCAGTCAACAGACCAGCTGACGCCAGGCCAGCTGTGAGCCAGCTGGGCAGTGCCGCAGACTTCCTACGATTTCAATGGCTGTGAAATGGTACACATGTGAGGTAATGCTTCACCAGGCCTAGGATGCAGGCCAGACGACCGAAATTTTGTAGCTGTGAAGCCCCTTCATCATGGTAACTATTTGTCAGCAGCTTTGTTTGTTTTCAACACTACAAATTTAAAGCACCCCTTCCAATCCCAAACCTCTGGCCAAGAATTAACCTCACCTTGCTAGTAACATTTTCCTTCAGAGTATCTTTTAATGCCTGGTTATAAGGAAGGCACACAATTAAACAGAAAGTCAATGAAACCCACAGAATTAAATACTTTTGTGTTATGTTTAAGACAAATGGGATATTGGTATTTAAAGTATTTGCTATGTTAAGAGTATTTGGCATAGGGGGAAATGTGATAAATTTGTCCCGTAAACGTAGCCTTCCAATGTAAATTGTAATGGAGTCATTCATTATTTTAGACTTGTAATTTTTCATAGAAATGTGAAAGAGAATTTTTCTAAATGACTAAATGGTCCTGGAATGTTTAAAAAATCTTGATGCTCTTGTAATTTATTATAAGAGTTAAGTACTTAGGAAGGTTTCACTCCTCAGAAGCTTCTGTTGAGTTTCTGAAGAAAATTGAACAGTTTAAATTTGTGAAGGCAGAACAGTTAAGGGGATTTAATTAACTAAGATTCTACATGGCATGTGAAGCTGCTGAAACTGGAGTTGGTTGAACATTAATCAAAGACCTCCCTGAAAGTGACTGTTTGAATTTACTAGATTTATAAATAGATTAACATTTGAAAGAACTTTGAAGCTTAGGAAAGAGTGTTTTTAATTGGTAGTTTTAATACATTGAAGGTTAATTTAAGCATAAAGTATTTTCTATGCACAAACGTCTCCCCCAAAGACACCAGAATGCTCATTCAGACGCTGCCTTTCATTGGTGGCTGGAAGCCACTCCCCTCATCAGGGTAAATGACTGAATTTCCCTTAGAAAAACAGTGCCAGATACAGTTAATTGTCCCCAAATCCATCTCCCTTCAGTCCACAATTGTGGGAGGCCACCATTGACCTTGCCTCCTGATGTTTATGGCCCCCACAAACCGCTCTTCTGGAGTACAGGCTGCAACTAGTGGCTCACTTGTAACAAATAGAAAATGGCAAAAGTAATGAGATGTCACTTCTGGGACTGGGCTACAGACAGACTGTGACTTCTGTCTTGCTCTCTTGCTCAGAGGGAAGCCACACTGGGAGCTGCCTGGTGGTGAGGCCCACTGACTGGGGACTGATGTCCCGCTGAACGCCAGCCAGTGAGGACGCGAGGCCGCCCACAAGCATGCCCAGGAGCGCCAAAAGGGATCCTCCCCCACTTGACTGAGGTGACTGCAGCTCTGACCAACACCTTGCTTGGAGTTCGGAGAGAGACCCTCAGCCAGAGATACCAGGTTCCTGACCACAGAAAACATAAGATAATAAATGTTTGTTGTTTTAAGGGTTTTTTGGGGGGATGGGAATTTGTTACATGGCAGTTGCAAACACAATAGTAATGTAATCTTATTGGCCATAAGATCCCACCTCTGAAAGAAAACCTACATTTCCCACATTGCCTTGCAGCCAGGCATGGTGATGTGGGGAGGTGATAGTGTTGGCAAGCCGTCTGACCACACAGACAAGGCCAACACCTAGAAGGAATCAAGGTGTTCGACTTCACAGGGCAGAGCCATTTTATCAGCCTGAGGAGTAACAGGGAGAGCAAAACGAACTTGGAACAGCTAAGTCTCAGCTTTTCCCAGTGCCACAGATTCATTTAACCCATCTTTTAATCAACACCCTCTTTTTTAAAATTAGTCTCCTTCTGATCAATGATAACCAAGATCTTATGGTTTGATGTGCTTGGTACCTGTTTTTGTTTATTTTTCAAAAAAATACATATTACAATGGCTAGTAAATACTTATTGCCTCCTGTGTGTCATAGAGCAGCCCACCACCAGCACACATGCCATCGGTCATGGAAACACTGTTCTTCTCTTTATTTGCTCAGGAAAGTATTTTTGTGAAGGCTAGATTCTTGTCTTTTCAAATTGTGTTCTCATTTGCCAGCAGTCATCTGGCAACCCCTGGGCTCCTGGTGCCTCAGCTGGCCAGCTTGACAAAAGCTACTGGCTGCCTTTCCTTCTAAGCCTGAATCTTCAAAGCAGATCCATGTTACAGACACTTGATATTTGGCAAACACTCTACTAGAGAAAACTATGCCCAGGGGTCCCCTGGAAGGATCATTTGTGTGGGCATGACCTGAGCCCATGATTTTCAGGGAGTCCCTGCAGTGTGCCGGCACCAACAGGTAATCCACAACCCCAAGTTCTCTGACTCACAGGGCCTCTCCTGCTGGGGTGGACCAACCTCACAATATGATGGCGGGCCAGCACAATGAATCAATTAATAAGATTCGATGTACACAAGGCCTCAGCAAACTCTGGGAAGGGAGCATCTGAGGGTAACCTGGGTTTTTATGCTCATAGATGGGTCAGCCCAGGATGGTGGCTACGGACTCTTGGTCAGATCTGGGCTCCTCCCTGTCCTGTGTTGTCTTCCCCTGTACCTTAGGAATAGCAGTGGTACCAACCTCAGAAGGTTGCTGGGAGGATTAGATGAGATAATGTACTTCAAGCCCTTAGCCCAGTATCTGGCACATAAGATCCTAGGGCAAATAATTACAGAACTTTAGTGTGTGATAACAATTAGGATGATGACTACTGTCATTATAAAAGGACTATGGTCTGTGGTAGGCTAAATAATGGCCCCCCTAAATTATCTAGGTGCCTTGACTTCAAAAACATTACCTTATGTGGCAAAAAGGACTTTACAGGGTCCTAAGAGGAGAAGATTGTCCTGGATTATCCAATGGGTGTATTAATGGTCCCTTAACTACCATCACTACAACGAGGCTGGCCAGCTCTGATTGGGGATTTCTTTTCTCTTCTAAGGGCTCACAACAAAGTGGTCTGCAAGGCCAGGCTCCAATCTAAAAGTGCATCGAAGGGTATCCTTGAGTAGCTGCCACCACAAATGCCCCAAAGGCCAGGCAGACACTGTGACATGGGATAGGCCCAGGCATGGCACAGCACAGGGTGGGGTCCATGACAGCAGGAGACAGGGAATCCTCTCTTACAGTCATTTCCTGCCACCACGGTTCGGGCCAGGATTACTGGGCCTTTCCATTTCCACGAAAGGCTAAAAAATTAGGGTTTTTTGTGATATCACCCCTGCAGTTTTCCAGTGTTTGCAACCAATACACCACTTTTAAAACACAGTACATGACCAGTAGCAGCCAAGAAATGGGCAAAGGTTGATTAACAGACAAATCATGGAAAAGAAATCATAGTGGTTCTTAAACACAAGAAAAGATTGTCATTTTCCTCATCACAATAGAAATGCAAAGTAAGACTATGGTGAGGTACCATTTTCCACTACTCAAGCAAAGATTTAAAACATCTGGGGACTTCTGGTCAAGATGGCAGCATAGGCAGATGTGGCTCGCCTCTTCACACAACCACATCAAAATTACAAATAAAATATAGAACAACCATCACTCAGAACCATCAGAAATCGAGTTGAATGGAAGTCTGACAACTACGGAATTAAAAAAAACACATCCAGACTGGTAGGAGGGGCACAGACATGGAACGGGCTGGACCCACACCCTGTGTGGTAGATAAAAATTCAGGAAGGATATCTTAGGAGCGAGGAGCCCCAGCCCCATACCAGGCCCCCGAGCCCAGGGTTCCAGTGCCAGGAAGATAAGTTCCCACTACTTTTGGCTGCAAAAAGCATCAGGGAGTAAGTCGGTGGAAGAAACTGCTGGAGCCCCAAGAAGTTCCTCCTAAAGAACACACACATGGACTCGCCTATTCAGACTCACTCCCTCTGAGCTCCAGCACCAGGGTAACAGCACCGAAAGTCACCAGTGCTATACGAGAGGAACTGAAGTGTCTGGCATCAAGGCAAGCAGAGGCCATTGTCCTTTTCTAAACCCTCCCCCAAAAGAGCTGGTAAGCTGGTGCCATACCTGAGACTCCACCAACCTAGCTAACATTGCTTGACCCAACTTGGAGATCCCCAGAGACTCCACTGCACCCAACTTACAGGCCCACTCAAGCTGCTTTTTTTTTTTAATTATGTTTAAGATTCTATTTACTTATTTTCAGAGTGAGGGAAAGGAAGGGGAAAAGAGAAAAGCATCAGTGACAGAGAAACATGGATTGGTTGCCTCTCACATGCTCACACTGGAGGCCTGGCCTGCAACCCAGGCATGTGTCCTGATGGGGAATCAAATCAGCAACCTTTTGGTTCACACGCCAGTGCTCAATCCACTGAGCCACACCAGCCAGGGTGCCAAGCTGCTTTTCCGTACAAATGGATGGCTATGACTCACGCTTCAAATTTCTTAAATCCTACCAAACAAGCAACAGCTGGTCTCAGTGAGCCCCAAGCCTGGCACTAGCAGCAGCCAGCTTAGATTCACAGTTTGGCTTTACCTGGGAATCTCCAAACCCAGCACAAGTAACAGCTACCTCAGATTGCTTTACAGCTCTGGCATGGTGGCCCTTGGCAAAACACAGGTGGGGGCTCAACTTGGCCTGCACCACTCAGGAAACTCCAGAACCTGCGCACCAAGTGGACAGCTAGAGACCACATTGGAACACTGTCATACTGCCCCTGCACAGCTGATTCTCTACAGAGTGTGAAGGTTGATTGTAAGTGGTCACAGCTGACTGGCCTGGGTAAATCCCTCCCATTGATCTGCCAACAGCAACCCAGGCTCAACTACAAGAAGGGAGTTTACTCAGCCCACACGAAGGGTGCACCTCAAGTACCCAGTTTGAGTGATAGGAGAGGCTGTGCCACTGGACCCTACAGGACACCTTCTACATTAGACCACACTACCAAGACACAGAGTCAAAGCAGCTCTACCTAATACATAGAAACAAACACAGGGAGGCTGCCAAAATGAAGAGACAAAGAAACATGGCCCAAATGAAAGAACAGATCAAATGAAATGGACATAAGCAATCTATCAGATGCAGAGTTCAAAGCACAGGTTATAAGGATACTCACGGAATTTAGTGAGGACCTCAGTAGCACAAAAAAGATTCAGTCAGAAATGAAGGATGCATCGATTGAAATAAAAAACAGTTTACAGGGAATCAACAATAGAGAGTGGAAGAAGCCCAGAATCAAAACAGTGATATGGAACATAAGGAAGCAAAAAACAACCTATCAGAACAAGAAGAAAAAAGAATCCAAAAAGTGAGGATAGTGTAAGCAGCCTCTGAGACAACTTTAAACATTCACATCATAGTGGTGCCAGAACGAGAAGAGAAAGAACAAGAAAATGGAAATCTATTTGAAAAAGTAGTGAAAGAACATTTCCCCGGAGGGTTGTGGAGGAAAGGCAGAAAACTGTACTTGAACAACAATTAAAAAAATAAAAAGAAAGAAAGAAAACTTCCCTACTTTGGTGAAGGAAATAGACATGCAAGTCTAGGAAGAACAGAGTCCCAAACAAGATGGTTGCAAAGAGGCCCACTCCAAGACATATCATAATTAAAATGCCAAAGGTTAAAGATAAAAGAGACTCTTAAAAGCAGAAAAAAAGGGACTTCCGGCCAAGATGGAGGCATAGGTAGACACACTGTGCCTCCTCGCACAACCAAGATAGGGACAACAACGATAAAGAAACAAAATAACAACCAGAACTGACAGAAAATTGAAGTGGAAGTCGGACAACCAAGGATTTAAAAATAGACACTTTCATCCAGACCGGTAGGAGGAGCAGAGTCGGGCCGGGCGAGGGAAGTGGAGCGGAGAGCTGAGCACCCGGGATGGCGCGCAAGTCCGCAGTGGGCAGACCCTGGGCGCACAAGCAGCAGTGGCTGGTGGGCCCCAGCCAGGGGGTGGCGACCGGCAGACCCAGTGAGGCGGCCATTGTGAAGCAAGGCACTGCACGCAACTCAGGGTCCCAGCACCGGGAAATAGAACTTTGGGTCACTGACTGAAAAGGAAGGTCCCACGGGGTGCACAGGCCCACCCACACCGGAATTGGTGCCAGAAGGGCCTGGTTGGCTTGTGGAAAGTGGCGGAAGGGTCTGGGGTCCTACAGAGAGCAGAGCAAGCACCA
>CM052550.1:34088405-34109231 GCA_028533065.1 Trachops cirrhosus
GTTAAAGGAGTTCATCATCACCAAGCCCTTACTGTATGAAATGTTAAAGGGACTTATCTGAGAAAAAGAAGATAAAAGACATGTGTAGTAAAATGACAGCAAACTCACAATTATGAACAACCACACCTGAAGCAAAAACAAGAAGAAACTAAGCAAACAACTAGAACAGGAACAGAACCACGGAAATGGAGATCACATGGAGGGTTAGCAGCAGGGGAGTGGGAGGAGGAGAGAGGGGAGAAAGGTACGAAGAATAAGTAGCATGGATGGTAGGTAGAAAATAGACAGGGGGAGGGCGAGAATAGTAGGGTACGTGTAGAAGCTAAAGAACTTATGACACATGGACATGAACTAAAGGGGGGAATATGGGTGGGAGAGGGTGTTCAGGGTGGAGGGGAATGAAGGGGGAATAATAGGACAACTGTAATAGCATAATCAATAAAATATATTTAAAAAAAGAAAAGGCAAACTAAAACAACAACAAGGTACCTATTACACACCTGTTAGAATAACCAAAGGCTGGAACAGGGACAGCAGCGAGTGCCGGCGTGGATGTGGAGCAGCAGGGACCCTCACTTGCTGACGGCGGGAGTGCCAAATGGTCTGGCCACTTTGGAACGCAGTTTGGTAGTTTCTTACCAAATTAAACATATCTTACCAAAAGATCCAGCCTTGCACTCCTTGGTATTTACCCAAATGGGTTGAAAATTTATGTGTACACAAAAACCTGTACATGGATGTTTGCAGAAGCTTTATTCATAACTGCCAAAACTTGGAAGCAACCAAGATATCCTTCCGTTGGTGAATGGTTCAATACATTGGGATCCATCCAGCCGATGGAATATTATTTAGTGCTAAAAAGAAATGAGCTACCAAGCTATGAAAAGCCATGGGAGAACCTTAAGTGCATTTTCTAAGTGGAAGAAGCCCACCTGGACGGCTGCATAGTACATGATTTCACCCATATGAAATTCTGGAAAAGACAAAACTGTGGAGACTGAAAAAGATCAGTGGTTACCAGGGGTTGGGAGACGGGAGGGATGAACAGGTGAAGCGCAGAGATAATGTATGATAGTGTAATGGTGGTTACATGTCACCCTGGCCAGGTGACTCGTTTGGTTGGAGCATCGTCCCCACGTGTCAGGGTTGTGAATTCCATCCCAAGTCAAGGCACCTGCCAGAGTCAACCAATGAATACACGGACGGGTGGATCAATGGATCAATGTTTCTCTCTCTCTAAAAAAAATCAATTCAAATTCTATTTAAAAAAATGGTGGTACATGTCATTATATGTTTGTCTAAACTCAGAATGTACAACACCAAGAGCATACTCTAATGTAAACTGTAGACTCTGGGTCATAATGATGCTGATGTAGGTTCTTGGGTGTAAAAATGTCCCTCTCTGGCAGGGGTGTTGCTGGTGGGCTGTGCCTGTGTGTGGGGAAGGGGAGGGTGTGGGATCTGTACTTACTGCTCACTTTGGTCTTGTGGAGCCAGGCATTTGGCTTTAACGAGGCCCCATTGGCAAACTAAGAACTGTAAAGTGTGTTTGCCTGTGGGCTGGAGACTGTTTCTCTTTTTACATTGCCTCCTTGTCCCCCAAAGTTTCCAATAGGCCAAAATGACAGCCAAAACCATCACGTACAGAGACTTGTCTTTGTTCTGTTCCCACTACTCACAGGGTTTAAATTCCAGTGCTCCCACTGGTGGCAAAGACAGTGGAGTGACACACACACTTGTTTTTGCGGCTTTCTCTGACCCACATGACCTCTCTGGGGTCCATTACAAGCATACATTTTATTGTTTTATATTCTTTCATGAGATGATCAATAAGGTGCGGCCACAAGAAGAAACAATGAAGAGGCTCAGGAAAACCAAGTTTATTAGACTCGAGTGTCCTAGACACAGGTGTGCCACGAAAGGCCACAGGGAGGCCAGGGGGCGGGAGGCAGGACCAAGAGGAAGATTTAGGTCATGACCTTTATTGGGGATTCCTTGGAAAAGGCAGGCAGGGTAAACGGTTTAGGACTGGCCAGGTTGAATAATTTCTTTTTTGGGGGGGTGGCTTTGTACTCCAGGGATGGTCCTCAGTTGCCTGGCACCTGGCTTTCAGGTGGGTAAGGCAGAGGAAAATTGCTTCCTGGGATGCAGGAGCCAAATAGAGGGGCCTGCCTCTGGACTTGGTCGTTTGCAAATCAAAGGCACGCTCTGTCTGGATTCTAAAATCTGGCTAGCTCTGGGAGCAGCAGCCTCTTCCCATCCAGAAAGGACTTGTAAGTGGTCAAAATGTCATAACATACAGAAAGCAAACAACTATATTTAAAAAATATATTTATACATATATTGTATATAAATATAAAATATACATTGATCATTGATTTTTTAAGCCATACATCCAGATGAAAGGGCCTTAAAAAACACAGTGCTTTTTCACATTTCCCTTTTTCTTTGAGATATAATTGACAGATCACATTGTATTATAAATCTCTCCATTTCTTGTCCTCGATGCAAGATTGCTTAAGTCCCTTGAAGTAAATTCAGCATTTACAGGGTTATCACCATAGCGGCCCAGAGATCCCAGTTTGAACAGGGGTTGAAGAACTGTTTTTTGTTTTTGTTTTTTGTTTTCCTTTTCCCCTCTGGCTTATCTAAAGCTTTGATTCAGCCCTAGGAATGGGTTTAACCTCTTTTCCTCCCCTGTGGCGGAGAGAGCAATGCAAACTTTTTTGGTTCATCTAATGACAAGTGCTGGCGAGGTTGTGGAGGAAAGGAAACCCTCGTGCACTGTTGGTGGGAATGCAGACTGGTGCAGCCACTGTAGAAAACAGTACGGAGATACCTCAAAAAATTAAAAATGGAACTGCCATTTGACCCAGCGATTCTGGGAATAAAGGTGAAGAAACTTAAAACACTAATTTGAAAGATGCAGCATTATTTGCAATAGCCAAGATAGGAAAGCAACCCAAATGCTCATCAATATATGAATAGATAAAAAAGTAGTGGTACATATATACAATAGAGTATTTCTTGGACATAAAAAAGAATGATATTTTATCAGTTATGCCAGCATGGATGGACCCAGAGGGTATTGTGCTAAGTAAAATAAGTCAGTCAGAGAAAGATAAATACCATACAATTTTGCTTGTATGTGGAATCTGAAGAAGAAAATAAATGAGCAAACAAAACTGAAACAGACTCATGATACAGTGAGCAGACTGATAGTTGCCCGAGTTGTGGGGGGTGGGGGGGGGCGGTGGAGGGACAGGGTGAAAGAGGTGAAGGGATTAAGAAGTCTTATTGGTGGTTAGAAAATAGTCACAGGGATATAAAGTCCAGTATAGGAAATCAGTCAATAATATTGTGATAAATATGTACGGTGCCAGGTGGGTACTAGAAATATGGGGTGGGGGCAGTGGAACACTATGCAAATTATATGATTGTCTAACTGCTATGCTGTTCACCTGAAACCCATACAAAATAATATGGAAAGTAAATTGTAATAAAAAAATAAAGTGCGTTAGAAAGAAAAAAATAAACCCCACTTTTTAAAATTTGGCTCCCTTCTCTGCTGCCTAGAGTAGGGAGCAGCTACAAACTAATGTTTATTGTCTTTGATCCACCTCACACTCACTTGTGGGGTGTCTGGGTCCCTCCTCCTCCCCGGAGGAAGGTGGAAAAAACCGAAGGCATCACCAGGCCTCCTCGATTTCATTTCAGTTGGCACCAACCAAAGTCAGCAGGGCATCTGGTGAACCAACTCCCCAGGGCTGGAGCTGGGGTTCTAATTCCACAGGTATCTTTTAGCTCACGGGGAACTTTATGGCCACAAGGTTCCAGGGGTTCATCACCCCTCCCCCTACTCCTCCTCCCCCCATAATACGGTCGCCATAGTTTACTTGGTCAGGATTCCCACAGCAGTCCTACCTCTGCGTGTGTGATTGTGTGTGATCCCAAGCCCGCCCTGTGTTCTGATATTCGCCAGGACTCCTGGGACTGAGACTAAAGCAGAACTCCGTCCTCAGATTTACTACAAGGTGAGAATGATGCACAGTGGGATCATTAGGGGAAAAGACACAGGCGGAGGCTGGATGAATCTTGTGCAGGGCCCTTCTGTCCTGCCCCTTCCCTGAGGGGCCGCACAGTGTCCTCTCCCCCAGCAACAAAAATGGAATAACACACGTGTGATGTCTAGGGAAGCTCATTAGGCCCCGCCTCCCAGGGTTTCACTGGGGAGGGTGGGGGTGGGGCTGGTCACGAGACTCCCTCCTCCAGCGTGGCAGATTCTCAGAAGGAAAGCAGGTGTGCAGCCAAACCCACACTGTCTGCCCAGGCAGCGGCCTAAGCACAGTGAACCCTGCTTATGGGTTTCCCAAACCCAGCTAAGGGCCACCCGCACAAACTTGCCTCTGAGGACAGGCCAGCTACATTAATCTTTTCCTGCACAGGCAGTTACTGAATCCACGTGTCTGTCATGATTTGGGTGGTTGTATTGTACTTATGTAGCAGAATGTCCTTATATGTAGGAAATACACACTGAAGAATTTTGCTGTGATGTTAAAGGCACAGCAAGTTGGAAATGTACTAAATGTTTCAGGGGAAAGAAAGCTCCTTGTGCCATATCTACAACTTCTCTGTTAGTTTGAGATTGTTTCAAAATGAACATATTTTAAAATAATACGAAAGGGGAGAATCAATATGGGTGCAGATGGAGGACTGGCCCCAAGGTGATAGCTGTTGCTGGGTGACAGATACATTGAGGTCACAACACTCTCCTCTTTGCCTTCGTTATGTTTAGAATTCTCCACAATAAAATTAAACCTACCAACAAAAACCCTGTCAGCAAAGATGCCTTCTAAATGTGGTTATTTCTGGAGGGAAATTGCATTGGAGGATGCTTTATATTTACCTATAACATTGTATTTTTGTATATCTATACACCCGTACATAAGAAATGAGATACAGATAAGCAGAATTAGTAAATACAAAATCACCACCCCCCAGCAATCACACTGCAGTAATCTTATAACATTACAGTTCGTGTTCTTATTTTTCTGAATATATATGTATACGCATCCAGAAGGTAACCCAGGATGTAAATACATATACATATATATGGGTGTGTGTATAAAGCAACATAATTTAGTTTTGGCACACACACACACACACACACACACATATATACAAACACATACATGTATATACACACACACAATAATGTATATGCCAAAAAAAGTATACTGCTGCTTTTCCCCCCAGGCAATTGTCTCCACCTTTCCCTTTTTGTAAAGGTTTATCTCACATCCTTCACATCCAAATTCCCCCAGCTGACCCTAAAATACCTTCCAGAGCTGGATTGTATAAACCAGGATTTACTGCAGGACCATGCACCTCATCTGGCCGGGACTCTTAGATCTGCTTCAACCTGTCCCCACCCCCTTTTTATGAAACCGGCAAAACTCGCCACCTCTGGGCGTGTCTGGCTGCTGCTTGGCTGGCCTTGGCCTGCTCTCCCTCCGTTTCTGTCTACATTGCAGGGTGGGGCTGAAGGCCGAAGGCCGACTGTCCTGCGATGCAGTTCAGGGAGGAATACGTCAAAAGCAGTGGCACATTTCACTGGCATCGTGTCAGGAACCTAGAACTTCTCGGTGATGTGAGAGGCCAGTCATGGCCCCTGGACGGGGATTGGGCAGCCCGACCCTGTCACTGCGTGGTGCCGTCTAGCCCTCAGGATCAGGAAGTTACAAGTGTCATGTCTCTGCAACACTGTACCCACATCCACCATCTGCCTCATGCTCTTGATTAACCCTGGTTGACAAACTTTGTCTGAATTGAGGATTTCTGTACGGCTTGGAAAATACTGTTCTAACTTTCCTGTTGTTTCTACTGTAAAACATCTTCAACTGGTGGCTTCTTTAGAGTTCTCCCTCCTCAAAAGGCACCTTGTTACTCTGAACCAACTAGTAACCAAAGCAGTAAAACTGCATTTTTATTAAAAAGATCTGAGGCACATTGGGCAAAGTAATAAATTTATTGCATATGGTTGGCAGACAGATGTTGCTGATATATTATTCTCTCAAGGTTGAAACAATTTCAAAATAAAATAATTTTTTAAAAATATCTTATATATTTATTTTTAGAGAGAGTGAAAGGGAAGGAGAACGAGAGGGAGAGAAACATCAATGTGTGGTTCCCTCTTGTGCGCCCCCTACTGGTGACCTGGGCCTGCAACTCAGGCATGTGTCCTGACTGGGAATCGAACCAGCAACTGTTTGGTTAGCAGGCTGGCACTCAATCCACAGAGCATCACCAGCCAGGGCAAAATAAAATAATTTTTTTACGTTGCACAATAACGGTGGTCCTTGAGGATCAGGTTTGGGTTCAGGGAACTAACTCATTTTTTCAGAGAAATCAGAATGGGCAGAACCACACATTTTTTTGAGGTAGTCAGCTTTCATTTGGGAGACCTGGTCCCAGCCTGGCAACCTCAAGAGGTTAAGGTCCAAAGGTGGCTGGAATTTTCCCAGCCATAAGGATGAGAATCTAGTTCAGAGAGGAGTAGACGGCTTCTATGAAGGGATCAATAAAGTCCCGAAGCAGAAACAGGAGGTGCACAGAGGGTACGAGGTTGAACCAGGGGGTCTGGGTGAGGTGATGAGGAGCCCTCTATGGAAACAGCGTTCCCATGGCTTACCTGTGAGTCTCCCCTCAGTAGCACAGGGGCTGACCTAAGGCAGCAGTTGTAGATAGGTCTGATGGAGGAACTTTCTTCTACTAGTTTCCAGAACTTGAAGACAGGGAACAGCAGGACGCTTGACTGGACCCAGGACTTATCAGGATGCCAGGGAGGTACAAGCCCTTTTACTGGCCACTGGTCCCAGCTCTTGGAAGGCACAGTCTGGTTGTTGTGCAAGGAGCCCTTGACTAGGACAGAGGGACCTGCTCAGTCACAGGGGCTCCATGGGGGCCAGGCCACAAGTGACGCAAGTGTTCAAAACATGGGTGGCCTGTAGATAGAGGAGGAGATCAGCACCCACGGTCTTGCCTTCAAAAGCTGAGTTTGGGGCTTTTGGACTGATGGCATTTTCCAAAGATGGCTGCAACAACACCCTTGGTTCCACAGCTTGTAGCATGATGGCACTCAAGTGGTGAAGTTTAATTCCTGTCCCCTTGAATTTGGGTGGGTTTGCTTGCAACCAAGAGTATGACAGGTGATGCCAAGTGACTTTGGCCAAGTGATGTCCATGTCTGGGTCAGAAAAGGCAATGCAGCCCTAGCCAGTGTGGCTCAGGTGGTTGGAATGTTGTCATGTAACTGAAAAGTTGAGGGTTTGATTCCTTTTCAGGGCACATACTTAGGCTGCAGATTCAATTCCTGGTCTGGGCATGTATGGGAGGCAACAAATTGCTGTTTCTCTCTCACATCGATGTTTTGCTCTCTTTCTTTCTCTCTTTCTAAAAGCAATGAAAAAAATGTCCTCAGGTGAGGATGAAAAGAAAAGAAAAGAAAGAAAGAAAGAAAGAAAGAAAGAAAGAAAGAGCAATGTAGCTTCTCCTGGTTTCTCTAGAACCCTCAGGGTAGAACTCTGAGCACTAGTAAGCAGTCTGATTGCCATGGGGACACCAGGATGTAAGGAAGCCCAAACTAAGCAGAGGCATCCCATGATGAAGCTCCAAGGGAAAAGAAATGCTTGGCCAGCTACCAGCTGCTGTACACACATGCACACACACACACCCCACCCTGCCCTTCAGCTCCAGCCATTGTCTGTGCACAACTACAAGAGCAGCTGGAGCCCTGAGGGCAGACACTGTAGTTCCACTGCCAGGTGGGATAAGGTATATCAGAGAATTCATCCAGGATGGTCCGGTTGGCATCCAGAAGTCAGATAGTGGTTCAATATACACAACTACTGTTGGGTCAGGCTGCCCACCTGTTGGAAGAGGGAGGCCTGGAAGGCTGGAGTTGCCACCACATCTCTTTGGGTATCTTTCTGCCCCATCTGAATGAATTCCCAGTGGATGCAAATTAAAAATATGGTCCTCATAAATTCAAAATGTGGCACCATCAGCATCACCTGGGAGCTTTCCCCACACCATACCCAATACATCAGAATGTGCATTAAACAAGCTCCCTAGCTGGTCTGCATGCACGTTCATTTTGGAAGGAGTGACCTAGAGCAGTGCTCTCCAAGGTGCTTCCTCCCACATTGTTAAGGTGACAATTAAAATTTTTCACTCTATGTTTAAATGGTGGCAAATAATGTAATTTACAATGTGTATAATATTGATATTTTTTACATTTCTTAAAAGGTTTATTTTATTCTCATTTAAGAGAGAGAAGGAGAGGGAGAGAGAGAGGGAGAGAGAAACATTGATGTGAGAAAGAAACACTGATAAGTTTCCCCCAGCACGTGCCCCAGTGGAGGACTGAGTCCACAGCCCGGGCATGTGCCCTGACCGGGAATCCAACCGGTGACCTTTTGGTTAGGGGACGATGCTCAAACCAACAGAGCCACACTAGCCAGGGCTATAATGTTGATATTTTTTAAATTTAATCTTTACTGTATTTTTTTGCATTATCAATTAGCCCCCTTATACCCCCTCCCTCTCAGCAATCACCACACTGTTGTCCATGAAATGTTGATGTTTTCAACACAATTTTCAGTCATTCAAAAGGATCCAGAGGAATCTAAATGAATTGGTAATGAAATACCCAGCAATATTTTTAAAAGTCCAATGCCCATCAATGATAAGTGAATAAATTATGGTATGTTCACATAATGGAATACTATATAGCAATGAAACTAAGTACAGCTACATCCAATTATGGATAAATCTACAAACATGTTATTAAATAACAGAAGTCATATATATATTTAAACACATTTGTACTTTATGGATATATAATTATATATAAAGTACAAAAATGAACAAAAACATCTACAGTTGAGTGGGTAGTGATGGCCAAGGGGCATGAGGGTGTTGGGTGTGGGATTTGCTGGCACTTTCTGTTCCTGACCTTGGGGTTGGTAACAGGAATGTGTTTACTTTAGGATAATTATATAGGCACTTTTGATGTTAGAACTTAAAATTTAAAAACTTAAGAGTAATGGGCTGTAAAAATACATGAACAGCTACCTTCTTTTAGAGAGATTTCACATCACTCCACTTCTTAGAATTAGATGTCTGTTCCCCCACAGAATTTTGTCCTAATGTATTATTAATGGATTTTTACGTTCAGAAGACTTTTATCAATTACCCTTTCATGCTGCTGAGCCAACCACAAAAATAAAGAATATAAATAGAAACTTTAAATTTATCTTGTGACCATGAATCTCTAAGTGTTAACATTGTTTTCTTTTAGGTTCAATTACAATTTACCCACTAGTGGTTCCCAAACTTTGCTGCAGATTGAAATCATCTTAGAATGTTTAAAAATAATGAGTAGAAAATAATTTAGCCTGAGCCAAAGGTTTGGCCTTTGCCTTTAGCTTCTGGGAAGTAATCTGTGGGCCTTTGGAATGTTATACTTGATAAAAATATCTTTGTTTGCCTGGGAGCCTTGGGTCATACTGGATAGTCTACCAATGCAATTTGGTTGGGGATGGCCACTCAGAGAGACTAACAATGTGACTTAGGGTGAAGGCTCTGGGTCATGCAGTATCAGTTGACCTGGAGGCTGAGATTAACCATGTGATGAAGTCCCAAACAAAGGAAATAAGCAGGACCAACATGCATCTGGCTTCTACACCTGGAGCAGCTCCAGCTGGGTGGGCCAGTGCCCTGAATGCCTTAGACATCTGCTTAGCTCCTACAAGCCTGTCAAAACCACCTGACACACAGCCCACACAGAGGCTGCTTCTATATCCAGCCAATTTTTCAAGACTGGAAGAAATAGTTAGGTCTAATTTATATAAACAAACACATAGAAAGTCAAACAAAATGAAAAACAGAATATTTTTCAAATGAAGAAACAAGAAAAATATTCAGAAAAAATGAAACAGAGCTAAGTCATTTACCAGATAAATAATCCAAAAAAAGTCATAAGAGTGCTCATTAATATTGAGAGGGGAATAGAGGAATTTAGAACTTCAACAAAGAGTTAGAAAGTATAATAAAAACCAAACAGACCTGAATAATATAACAACTGAAATGAAAACTACATTAGGCCCTGGCTGGCGTAGCTCAGTGGATTGAGCACGGGCTACGAACCAAAGCATCGCAGGTTCGATTCCTGGTCGGGGCATGTGCCTGGGTTGCAGGCCAGATCCCCAGTGGGGACCACATGAGAGGCAACCACACATTGATGTTTCTCTCTCTCTCTCGCTCTCCTTCTCCCTCCCTTCCCTTCTCTAAAAGTAAATAAATAAAAAAATTTATAAAAAAAAAAAAAAAGAAAACTACATTAGAAGGAATCAACAGCAGATTAGCTAATACAAAAGAATAAATCAGCCCTGGCTGGTGTGGCTCAGTGGATTGAATGCCAGAGTGTGAACCAAAGGGTCACTAGTTTGATTCCCAGTCAGGGCACATGCCTGGGTTGCAGGCCAGGTACCCAGCAGGGGGTATGTGAGAGGCAACCACGCACTGATGTTTCTTTCCCTCTCTCTCTCCCTCCCTCTCTCTCTAAAAATAAAATAAATAAAATATTTTTTAAAAATTACAAAAAAAGAATGAATCAGCAACATGGAAGATCAGACTACTGGAAATAAACCAACTAATCAGAACAGCAAAAAGAACTTAAAAAAGAGGATAGTTTCATGGACCTCTGAAACAAACACACAAAAATTCCTATAATAGGCATCAAAGAAGGAGAAAAAAAGAGGAGAAATATCATTTGAAGAAATAATGTCTAAAAATTTTTTTACTGTGGGAGAGAAGACAGACATCCAGGCCCAGCAAGCAGAGAGTTCTAAACAAGATGAACCCGAAGAGAGCCACACCAAGATGTATTGTAATTACAATGGCAAAAGTTAAAGATAAAGAGACAATTTTGAAGGTGGCAACAAAAAAAACAACTAGTTGCATATAAAGGAACCCTCATAAGACTATTCAGCTGATTTTTCAGCAGAAACTTTACACAACAGAAGAAAGTGGCAGCACATCTTTAAAAGTTTTGAAAGAAAGGAACCTACAACCTAGAATAATTTACTTGTCAAGGTAATTATTCAGAATTGAAGGAGAGATAAAAGAGTTTCCTGGACAAGCAAAAACTAAAGGAGTTTATCACCATTAAATGAGATTTTGAAGAAATGTTAAAGGGTCTTCTTCAAGCAGAAAAGAAAAGGCCAAAATCAGAAATAAGAAAATATAAGCAAGGAAAAAATCTCACAGGTAAAGCCAAATATTTAATAAATACAGTGAACAGACATTTAAAAAGCTACTATGGAGGTCAAAAGATAAAAGCATTACCATAGACAGCCAATCGGAGTGCCAGGGAGTTTCCCCCATTGGCCAAGGTGGCAGTAAAGGGAGGTTCTTGCACTGAGTGTGCCAAACGCTAGAAATACGAATGGAATAGAGCCCAAGTGGGCCCGAAAGCTAGAAAGATGAATGGACAGGAAATGAGCACAAAGAAAGCTAGAAAGGTGAAAGGATGGGACCTGAACATGCCAAAAGCTAGCAAGATAATTATATAGGATAAAAGCCCTCCCCTCCCTATCCCTATAGAACTGTAGCCTTGAGTGGGCAGGATGAATGATTTTTGAGACAGAAGTCCACTGTTCTCCCAGGTCATGTAGCACCTGACTAAAACTCTTTCCTTTTGCACCAGAACCTGCCTCACGAGTTTGGCTTTTGTTGTGGCAGGCAGCTGAACCTTTTTTGTTTGGTTAGTTTTGAGCAACGCTGGTGGGACAGTGTGGACCTCAGTAAGTCCCAGAGAGCCTGGGCTGGGGTCCCAGCTGCCAGTGGCAGGCCAACCATGGGAGAATGGGGCTGTGAAAATTTCCCAGCAGCTGCTGAGAGATTTTCTTGGGGAATTTTCCTGCACTCCTCAAGGTTTCAGCTGCCTGAAATGCTTGACTGGTGAAAGGAAGTGGGTTTTTGGGGAGCAGATGGACTCCAAGACTGGGTAGGTATAACTGGTGTACACACTGCGGGGTCCTCTATCCATGCCACTTGGGCTTCGTGACACTTGTGTCTAGTTAAAGCTCTTTGCAGTACCAGTTGGTAGGCTATTCCTGCTACGGGGCCTTTGTGCCATTTTGGTTTGGTTGGCAGTGCTTGCTTTATCAGTTGGCAGAGGATAAGACACTAAGACTTGTCTTGCTTGTGAGCACTCATTTGGGATAATGGAATTATGGATTCAAGTTTTGTTTACATGTTCCCACTTTTTCTGGGGTCTTGTTATGGTCATGGGTTTATACCTTCACACCATTAGGGGTTGTTCTATTTTGACTCCTGAAGGGAGCCGAGCCCACTGGGTCAAATTTTAGCAGATTGGTCCACCACATAGAACTATGATCCAATGAGGAAGAAAGAATTGGTTTTCCACTGTAACACTGCTTTGCCTGTGTATACTTCAGACCACAGGGGAAAATGGCCCCTAAATGGTTCCCTAAATTACTACATCGTCATGCAAATGGAATTGTTTCACCAACAGTCAGGGAAATGGGATGAAATCCCTTATATCTAAAGGCATTTATATCTTTTCACAATAAGGACTCTGCAAAGAAAGGGAACAAACTAATGATCCAGAGAAGGGAAGTGGCTTCAAACAAAGAAATGAGTCTGTTTAATGCCCTAAGCCCAGGGGATACAAGATTAGTAATAGGAAGATCCCCAGCCCCCACCCTTGCTGCTAGATACCCCTGAAATAAGGGCCAGAGGGATGACAGCCTGACCCCTGTGTGATGAAGGAATGGCTCCTCCCTTGAAGACTTGGCAGGGCACCCAGTTTGGCCAGGGAGCATCTTTACCTGGAGCAGGACAATTCCCTTTGAGGCAATACCCTGCAGTCAGAATAAACCAGGACGGCCAGGCTGCTGGCTACTATTGGGTCCATACTCCCATTTTCCACATCACATTTACTGAACTGGAAGAATTCCAACCCTTCATATACAGAGAATCCTCAGAAAACAGCAGGTCTTATCACCTCCATTTTTGCCATTCAACAACCAAACTGGGCAGGTATACAGGCTCTCCTTAACATTCTGCTGATGGAAGATGAAAGACAGCTCGTTATAGTGAAGAGGCCCATTACCTCCATCAAGAGAATTCCAATGGGACCCCCAACCCAGCCGGGGCAATTCCCTTGACAGAGCCCAACTGGGACCTGAATAGTGGGGACCTGGCTTCCCTAACATTATGAAAGGTGTATATTGGAAGGGCTTAACAAAGAGGTGCCTAAACAAAAGAGCCTGAGTATAATATGGCCTGTTCAACAGAAACCAATGAAAATCCTTCTGAGTGTTTAGAAAGGCCTATCAAAAGCACCCTGATGCTGACCCACAGGCACCAGAAAATATGCCTGATAGTAAACATGACTTTTATTGGGCAAAGTGCCCCAATCAGCAGAAGGAAGCTCCAATGTTTAGACAAGGTGTTGGGAATGAATACTTCCCAGGTGATAGACATAGCTTTTGAAGTTTACCATGCTTGGCCCTGGCTGGTGTGGCTCACTTGGTTGGGGCATCATCCTATAAACTGAAAGATTACAGGTTTGATTCCTGGTCAGGGCACATGCCTGGGTTGCAGGTTCAGTCCCAATTTGGGGCACATACAAGAGGCAACTGATCAATGTTTCTCTCCCCCCCTTTCTTTCCTTTCCCTTCTTTCTAAAATCAATAAGCATGTCCTCAGGTGAGGATTAAAAAAAAGATATTTAAAGTTTACCATGCTCAGAAAATGAGGAAATTAAAGCAGGCCACTGTTTTCTCAGAAACATTTCAGGTAAACCATAAGGAAAGGCGGGACCTAAAAGGAAAAGGTTAAAGACCCACTAGGTGCAAATCAATGCACCTATTGCAAAGAGGAAGGCCACTGGAGAAATAACTTCCTGCAACTCAAAAAGAAAAATAAAAAGTATAAAAACTGTCATTGAGAAGTGTTATAAAGGAATGACAAATCCGATGACAAATGAGAAGGCCCAGGGGTATACCCCTAGACATCTCCTGACCTATTACTATTTTCCCACAGGAGCCCTGGGTACAATTGACAATGAGGAACAAACTAATTGGCTTCCTTGTAGATATGAGAGCTACATACCCAGTGCTAAATACAAAATTAACCAAGAAAAGTTCAGCTGTGGTGCCAGTTACTGGAGTGAGTGGACAATTACAAAAACAAGCATTCCTTCAACCTCTAGAATGCCAGCTTGGGGATCAAAAACAGGTGTAGTTTTTTTACATGCCACACTGTCCCATTTCATTGTTAGGTCAAGATTTACTGTGTAAATTGCATGCACAAATAACTTTTTCCCCTGAGAAACAGTAATTATGTGTAGAAGTCCCACTGGAACATGCTCTCCTCCAGCTCCAGGTGCTCCTGACTTGCCCGGAAGGTCTTGGAGGTGAATTTCCACCCAAGATCTACAAGCCAGTCGACTGAGCTGTTTGGGTCAGTGGAACCCCAAGTGGAGTAGTTAATGTCTAACCTGTAAAAATTCATTAAAAAGAAGGGACATGGACTCTAGGTAAGAAAGAATACCTCTTTTAAAAGAAAGCTTTAGAGGAAATTCAACCAGTATTGCAGAAGTTTTAAAATCAGGATTAATTCAGCCATACCAGTCTCCCTATAACACCCCTATTGTCAGTTGAAAGCCTCACCTTTGATTAATATCAATTTGTACAGGATCTTAGGGCCATAAGTGACATTGCCCAAGACATTCGTCCTATGGTGCCCAACCCTTGTACTTTGTTGACTATGATGTCTGGAAATAGAAATGGACTCTAGTCCTAGACTTGAAGGATGCTTTTTTCTGCATCCCAACAGATGAACAGGCTCAACTATTATTTGTCTTTGAATGGCAGGACCCAGAAACACTCCAATACTCTTGAACTGTTTTCCCACAAGTATTCAAGAACTCCCTGGCTATATTTGGGGAAATATTATCAAAAGTTTTAAGGGATATTCAATTGAAATCAGGAATTCCTCACCAAATATTGACAACTACTAGCTAGCAATATTTATGAAGACTATTTGCTCAACACCATCCCAGGCTGGAGTCATTTGGCAAAAAGAGAATATAAAGTACCCCCTCAGAAGGCTCAGATTTGGAAACAGGAGGTGGCATGCCTGGGATTCCAACTGAAACAGTGCACTAGGAGCTTGATGGCTGATCAAAAGCAAGCCATCGCTACAATAAAAATCCCAGAGAACTGGAGGCAGCTATATAGATTCTTAGTTTTGCTGAATTTGGATTCCAAATTTTGCCCTTATAGCGAAACCATTGTATAATTCTTTGAAAGGACCAGACTCTGAACCTCTTGGATGGACAAGAGACTGTCAGGTGGCATTTAACACCTAGAAGGAAAAACTAGTTTTGGTTTCCATACTAGAACTGCACAATTTACAGAAACCTTTCAAATTATACATTCATGAAAGGCAAGGAATTGGGCTTGGGGTACTAACCCAGACCCTGGGAAATACCCTTCAATCCATAGCCTATCTCTCAAAGAAACTAGATCACAGGACAAAAGGATGGCTGCCATGCCTCTGGGCAATAGCAGGTATTTGTGACATTTTACAGGAAGCAGAGAAATTCACTCTGGGGCAACCTACTATGGTATTTGTACCACACCAGATTCTAACCCTATTGAAACAGAAAGCTGACAGCAGGTTGCCTGAGGAAGTATCAGGCAATTTTATTAGACAATACAAATGTCACCTCACAAACCACCACTATCTTAAATACAACCACCCTACTCCTGGACTCACAGAGAAGCTCAGACCTCCAACATGATTACTTAGAAATCATTGATCAGTTTATTCCAGCAGACTGGATCTATTGGACCAGACACTGAGAGAACCTGACTGGGAATTATACACAGATGGGAGCAGCTTCATGGAGAATGATCAGTGACAAGCCGGGTATGTGGTAGTCACCATAGACAAGGTAATAGAAGCCCAAAACCTCGCCATAGGAACCCCAAAAAAAAGAGTCTGAACCAACAGCCCTTACTGGAGCCTTCAAATTATCTCAGGGGAAGAATGTTAACATCTACACTGATTCTAAATATGCCTTCATGGTAGTCTATGCCCATGGGACAACATAGAAAGAGAGGGCTCTCAACATGGAAAGAAAGAGGAAGTTCAGGGAATAAGGCCATCAAATGTACAGAAGAGACTTTACAATTGCTACAGGCAGTGAATCTGCCAAACAAGATCACCATAATGCACTGCCCGGGAACCCAGAAGGACAGTTCCAAACCATCTGGGAAACCATACTGCCAAAAAAGTAGCAAGACCAGCAGCCCAAGGGCCCCTGCTTTTTGGGGCTGTAATTTCCCACCTGGACTTGTCAGAATTTAAACCCTGTCATGCAGAACAAGATGAGGACCAGACCTGTGAATGGGGATTCTCTAATACTGACCCTAATTCTATGTGGAAGATCAACTCTCATGGTATGATCTTATTCCCTAAGGCTCTGGTATATCCCCTCCTCAAACACCTACATGAGAGGGCCTATTATGATGGAACTCATGATGGATCCACCTACAGGAAGGGATGCTTTGATGGACTTCTTAGACCACATTAGAATGGTCCTCACTTACAAAGAACCATTCATTCAGAAGATTATCCAAGCTTGTCAGATACTATATTTTGCCATGTAAAATGTGCTTCTGTATATAATGTGCACCCACGTTTTTGGCCCAAACTTTCAGGAAAAAAAATCTATCATTTTAGTTTTTAAATTCAATTATTTATTTATTTATATTTAGAAATAAAACCAATTATCATATTCCAGGGTATTATTTTACATATGGATATCATTATTACTTTCTAGAGTTACACTTTTAATGCATAAGCATAAATAAAAGAATTAAAAACATTTATGTAGATATGAAATTAGTACTACCCATGTATAATGCACATCCTTTTTTTTCTCTTGAAAATTTGGGCAAACGTGTGCATTATACATGGCAGAATACAGTATATTCCAAAAACAAACCTAAGACAGAATGTGCCCCAACAGGAAAGGGAGTACAATATAAAGGGATATGCCCATTTGGGGACTGGCAAGTCGACTTTACACAGATTCCTAAAATCATAGGAAACTTTAAATCTTTATTAGTTTTTGTGGACACTTTTTCTGGATAGGTAGAAGCATACCCCACTAGAACTGAGAAGGCAACTGAGGTAGCAAAGCTTCTACTCAAAGAAATAATCCCTAGGTTTGGAGTTCCTTACAGCAAAGTGACAATGAACTGTTGTTCATGTCAGAAATCTCCCAGAAGATAGGACAGGCACTGCAGATTCAATGGAAACTACATGCATCTTGGAGACCCCACTCTATGGGGAAGACTGAGAAAAAGAACCATACAATAAAGAAGACCTGGGGAAAATACGCCAGGAAACACATTTGAAATGGGACCAGGCCTTGCTCTAGATTAGGGTTGCACCCTGAATGGGTTTAAATTAAACCCTTTTGAAATAGTTTATGGGAGACCCTTCCAAGT
This sequence comes from Trachops cirrhosus, assembly GCA_028533065.1. Classification (NCBI taxonomy): domain Eukaryota; kingdom Metazoa; phylum Chordata; class Mammalia; order Chiroptera; family Phyllostomidae; genus Trachops; species Trachops cirrhosus. Next base: position 34,106,023 of record CM052550.1, read on the forward strand.
TTCTTTTTTAGGGATACCCCCTTTAGGTTTAGAACATGAATAAAAAAATCAAATAATATGTACAATATTTAAGGCAAACGCTAACAATTTTGTACAAGTTTGCTCATTGCAGGTCCATCTACCTGTCTAATGAACCCTTACACACTTTTCAGCTGGAAGACCGGTCTTACTAAAGACCTGGAAGACTCAAGGTCCTGAACAGCAGTTAGCAGAGCAATTGACCAGTCCCTGTGATGCCCTGCTGACAACACTCTCTTCCCTACAGCTCATGGAATCAAGCCTTGGACCTACCACACATGGATAAAGCAGGTGCTGCCTGAGGACGACTTGATCTTGCTGCTGCTATGGATATTGCAAAGGGAAACTGGACCTGCAATCCTGAAGGAGATTTAAAATTTCTCCTTCAGAAAGGGACAGCACCTCCCAAGGCTAACTGACAATGCTACTTTTAATTTTACTCTGCATTTCCCAGACAGCGGCTTCTTTGGTGGCAAATTTATCTTGCTGTTGGGTGTGACATACAAAGCCCCACTCAAGATTAGATCATGGGGATCCTTTAGTCTCTCCAGTTTCTGATTTCACTACAATTCCTCTGTACTACTAGGCATACCTCTCAGTGAACACTTGATTATTTGTCTGCACAATAAGTCTCACTTTGGAAGCCCATTTGAAACACCATCTCTTGAAACATGAAGCAGTCTACCAGCTTTGCTTGTTCAGCAGTACCATCCTCTAGATACCACGTATGTGTCCAAAGATACAAACCTTCTCCCTCCTGTAAATGCTTCCCTCCATTCCTGATGTCCCTCTTCCTCTACTAGATAGTAAGAATCTCTGGACCTCAGGATGGTAAGATTATGCCATTTGACAGTAGTGAGAAACTACAGAAGCTGAGACAGTCATCCAGTTACCCTTGTAAGATTACAAGGGTGGGGGTTTGTTACTGTAGACAGTCAGTTGGAGTGTGGGTATTTTCCCCCATTGGCCAAGGTGGCAGCAGGGAGACGTTCTTACACTGAGTGCACCAACAGCTAGAAAGATGATTGGACAGGTCCTGAACATGCCAAAAGCTAGAAAGATAATTGGATAGGAAAAAGCCCTCACCTCCCTATCCATATAAGAACTGCAGACTTGAGCAGGAAGGGAAGACAGTCTTTGGGACAGGAGTCCACCATTCTCCCAGGCTGTGTGGCACCTAAATAAAACCTCTTTCCTTTTGTATTGGCATCTGCCTCAAGGGTTTGGCTTTCATTGCGGTAGGCCGCCAAACCTCCATTTGTTTGGTTACAAAGTAACAAACTCAACTCAAACTGCAATAAATAGGAGATATAAAAACAAAAAATACCTAAAATATGACATCAATAGCATAAAGCATGAAGAGAGGGATGGTCCCCATATGCCAAGGTTTGATCTCCGGTTAGGGCACAAACCAATACAAGAATCAACCAATGCGACTACTGGTCAAGATGGCAGCATAGGTAAACACAGATCACTTCCTCGCACAACCACATCAAAATTACAACTAAAATATAGAACAACCATCATTCAGAACCATCAGAAATCAAGTTGAATGGAAGTCCAACAATTACAGAATTAAAGAAACCACATACATCCAGACTGGCAGTAGGGGCAGAGACACGGAATGGGCTGGTCCCACATCCACACGTGGAGGATAAAAATTTGGAAGGGATATTTCAGGAGCAAGGAGTCCCAGTCCCACACCAGGCCCTCCAGCCCAGGGTTCCAGTGCCAGAAAGATAAGTCCCCATAACTTCTGGCTGCAAAAACCAATGGGGATTGAGTTGATAGAAGGAACTTCTGGAGTCCCAAGCAGTTCCACTTAAAGAATCCACATACGAACTTCCTCAGACTCACTCTCTCTGAGCTTCAGCACTGGTGTAGCAGCTTGAAAGGCACAAGTGGCATACAGGAAGGAACTGAAGTATCTGGCATCAAGCAAGGTAGGAGCAGGGGACAGCTTTCTTCCAGATGGAAAGATGGACAGAGGCCATTGTCCCTTTTCTGAGTACCCCCCCCCGCCACAGAGCCACACTGCTAGCAGGCGGTGCCACATCTGAGACTTCATAAACCTTGCCAATGATGTTGGCCCTGCTACAGAGATACCCTGAGACTCTGTCCTACCCAAGTTATGGGCCCACCCAAACTGTTAAACTGTGACTTTTCCATGTGAAAGGCTGGTCTTGGCTCATGCTTCACAACTTCCTAAATCCTATCAGACAAGCAACAACTGGACTCAGTAAGCCCCCAGCTCCCATACCTCTTGCTAAGTGGCCTCAGGGCCAGCACTATCAGCAGCCATCCCAGATTCAAAACTTGGCTTTGCCTGGGAATCTTTAAGCCCAGCACGAGTAGCAGCCATCTCAGATTACTTTACAGCTCAGGCAGGGTAGCCCCAGGCAAAACACAGGTGGGGGCTGACCTTTGCCTGTACCATCCAGGAAACCACAGGGCCAGAGCACCCAGTAAACAACTACAGACTATGTTGGAGCACTACCACCCTGCCCCTGCACAGCTGGTCCTTCACAGAGGGCTGGTCAGTGGTCACAGCCAGTCCTTGCACCTGACTGGCCTGGTAAATCCCTCCCATTCATCTGCTGACAGTAACCAAATCACAACTACAAGAGGAGGGTGCACTCAGCCCACAGGAAGGGTGCACCTCAAGTATCCACCTTGGGTGAAAAGGGAGGCTGTGCCACTGGACCTTATAGGACACCTCTACATTGGGCCATACTACCAAGAGAGGGAGTCATAGCAGCTTTGCTTAATGCATAGAAACAAACACAGGAAGGCTGCCAAAATGAGGAGACAAAGAAACATGACTCAAATGAAAGAACACATTAAAACTCCAGAAAAAGAACTAAACAAAATATCGATAAAATAATCTATCAAAGCCAGAGTTCAAAACACTGATTATAAGGATGTTCAAGGAACTTAGTGAGGACCTCAACAGTATAAAAAAGATCCAGTCAGAAATGAAGAAAAATGTACAGAAGCTTTTTATTTTGATGAGATCTCATTTGTTTATTCTTTATGTCCCTTGCTCTAGGGGACAGCTCAGTAAAAATGTTTCTGCGTGAAATATCTGAGATTTTCCTGCCTATGTTCTCCTCTAGGACTTTAATGTGTCAGAGTTTATATTTAAGTCTCTTATCCACCTTGAATTTATTTTTGTGTATGGTGTAAGTTGG
>CM052550.1:34109731-34230099 GCA_028533065.1 Trachops cirrhosus
GGTTCCCTATATATTATTCTTTATTTCACTTTGCACAGCCTTAACTGTTTCCTCTATTTTGTGACCATACTCAACCATTTCTGTGAGCATCCTAATTACCAGTGTTTTGAACTGTGCATCTGATAGGTTGGCTATCTCTTCATTGCTTAGTTATATCTTTTCTGAAGCTTTGATCTGTTCTTTCATTTGGGCCATATTTCTTTGTCTTGGCTTTCCTGTGACGTTGTAAGGGATGGAGACTTAGGTATTCTCCTGCCACCGCAACTCCCAGTGGTTTTTACAGCCAGAGGTTTTGAGGCTTTCTTTTCCCATTCTGGAATCCTGGGTTGCATGGTCTGTCTTGCTCTCCAGTTGTTCCTCCCAGTTTATTCGCACACAAATGTGAGACTGCCCAGCCCGCCAGCTGCCACCTCACCCACCTGGTCCTCTAGCTGTCACTTTGCTGCATGCATTCTCTCTGCCCTGGCTGCCCACCTCCGCTTCTTACCAGTCTAAATGAATGTTTCCTCTTTAACTCCTTGGTTGTCAGACTTCCATATAGTTCGATTTTCTGGCAGTTTTGGTTATTTTGGTTTTTAAATTTGTTGTCCTTCTTTTGGTTGTGTGAGAGGAGGCAAAGTCTATCTACTTACACCTCCATGTTGGCTGGAAGTTCCTATTTATTTTTTAAAAGGAAATTTTAGTTCTGGCTGGTGTGGCTCAGTGAATTCAGTGTGAGCGTATGAATCAAATGTTGCCAGTTTGATTCCCAGTCAGGGCACATGCCTGGGTTGTGGGCCAGGTCCCTGGTTGGGGGCATGTGAGAGGCAACCAACTGATGTTTCCCCCACACATTGATGTTTCTCTCCCTCCTTTCCCCTCTCTCTGAAAATAAATAAATAAAATCTTTAAAAAAAACAAAAAGAAATTTTACTTGTTACTTTTAGGAGAGAGAGAGGAAGAGAAACATTACTTTGTTATTCCAATTATTTATGCATTCATTGGTTGTTTCTGACTAAGGACTGAACCCACAACTACTGTGTATTGGGATGTCACTCTTACCAAATGAGCTAGTGGGCTAGGGCCAGACCAAGTGTCTTTGGAACTGGCATAGGAAATGGAGAAGCCAAAGAACTTATATGCATAACCCATGGACATGACCTAAGTGGGTGGTTTGCTGGAGGGAATGGGGGTACCATGTAGAGGGGGCAAAGGGAGAAAAACTGGAACAACTGTAATAACATAATCAATGAAATATATTTAAAAATAAATTATATAATGCTTTAAAAGGTGATTAACACCAAAAAAATAATAAAGCAGGGAAGGAGAGTGGGGCATAAGCAGTCTGGGCAGAGAAACTTTTAATTCTGAGGGGACTGATCGTTACACTGTTCCAATTTCTTTTTCATACATGCGGTTTTTTTTTACATATTTTTTCCATTTCAATTATTTTTAGTTAAAGAAAAACAACCTTTCCAAAGGGCAACAAAGTAAACTGAAGGTCAGAAGGAAGCAGGGTGTGGGCTTCTCATAAGCTCTTGCTCCAAAACTTGGACTTGAGGAAAGAGGGCTTCCTGGGAACTCAGGGGTGACTGCCAGCAGAGGGATGACTTTGGTGGGAGAGGATGGAGCCGCAACCCACCTTGGTCACTGGATTGATACGCATGGGATATAAGATGATTTCTACCTGCTCATCAGTTGGTGTGATCAGCACTATTATCCTTGGGGGGCACTAAACTAAGGAATAACGCATGGAGCCTAGAGAGTTGCTTATCCAGATGTATTCTGAACCAGAATCAGGAAATAGTCTTTATCTGGTGTAGTCATAATTTCATTTTTCTTGTAGTGAATTAGAAGAAGGGTGAGGTCTTTCGGGGGGTCAGTTTCATGCCTGTGTTCTGGGGCTTCAAGATGAAGTTGTGCAAAGTTGTGCATGAGGGTGGCATACTGCGTGGTGGTGGGATTGTCCTTCATGTTCTTGATGGGAATGCATTCTGTGTTCACCACGATGATTCCTTGCACTCACGCTGGCCCTGAAGTTGCTTCAGTGTCTCTCCAACTCTGTCATTTCTAACTGATAGGGTAGCTCTGCATCCCCAGCCTCCATATATTTTACAATAAACGTTTTACCTCCAAAAAGGAAACAGTGTACTCAGCAGCTCCAACAGTTATCTTTGAACCAATCTTGTTGCATCTCTACTCCCACTGACTTGCTCTCCCAGGCAATTGGAAGCACACTCTTTTGTCCATTACAATACATTATTTTTTTTCTATGGGAATCTTTTTGTTAATGAGATTATAAAAATTGATTATGACCCAACTGTGTAAGTTCAAAAATGCTAAAAAAAATTTAATAACTTCAAGTAGAATAAAAGGGCAGACACTGACAAGCCAGTTTCCTTTTCCATTGCTCAGTTCTCAGAGGCGATCTGTAAATTCCTGGAATTGCATGCCATGCTGTAAAAATATGAACGGGTTTTGAAAGGGCCTACCACCTAGAAGACAATGATTAGAGAATAATGGCTCCCAGGCTGGTGTGCAAAGCACCCCAGGGGCCATTTGGGAAAATTATGAGGGCATTCCGGTGTCACAGTAATGGGAGTGCCATTGGGAAGAGCCACACACAGGACAATGCCACCCAGTGGAGAACTGTCCTGGATTCCTCCTCCTATTCAATGTCCTATGCATCCTCATGTAGGAGGAAAACCTGTTTATCTGAGCCTAGATCCCAATTCCATTTTGCATGTAAACGTCAAGTGTGTTAATAAACAGGCATTACCCAGGACTGCAACTACTGGGTCAACTGGAATACTGTCTTTGGCTTGGCTGGGACTCTGCTGATTGTTCTCCAATTCAGAAAAGCAGAAAGTTTCTTCACCTAGGCAGTGCCAGAGATGGGTTTTATGGAGCTTCAGGGATTTCACATGGAGGGACCAACATCCTGGGGAGATACCATATCCTCTGGGGAGATTTTTGAAATGCAGATTCTTGTCCTGGCCAGGTAGCTCATTTGGTTAGAGCATCGTCCAGATATGCCAATGTTGTGGGTTCAACCCCTGGTCAGGGCACGTTCAAGAAACAGCCAATGAATTCATACAGAAGTAGAACAACAAAATTGATGTTTCTCTGTCTCTCCACCTCCCTCTCTCTCTCTAAAATCAATAAATAAAATTTTAAAACAAATTTTAAAATTTTAAAATCAATAAATAAAATTTTAAAACAAAATTTTAAAACAATTTTAAAAATTTTAAAACAATACACAGATTCTGAATTTTGGGGTCTGCATGTGGAACAAATTTGGGGGGATGGAGGTTGGGTTGAAAATTATAAGTTTTAAATTCTCTCCTTTTATTTTACCTTTACATTACAGTTAAGGTATTTTATTAACAATATAAGAGTTATCCATGGAGGTAGGTTTTATTATCTAAGTATTTTATTTTAAGATAGTAAAGGCAGCCCTGGCTGGGTGGCTTAATTGTTTGGAGGAGTGCTTCATACACCAAAAGGTTGCCGGTTTGATCCCTGGTCAGGGCACATACCTAGGCTGTGGGTTCAATCCCCATCAAGGTGCATATGGGAGGCATCCAGTCCATGTTTCTCTCCCATATCAATGTTTCTCTCTCTCTCTCCTCCTACCGTCTTCCTTGATCTCTAAAATCAATAAACATATCCTTGGATGAGGATTAAAAAAATAAAAGATAGTAAAGACCTGAGAAATTGTTATAAATTGGGGGTTGGCGCTGACAGCCACAGGGAGCATGACAAAAGGGCTGAGTGGGTGATGCAGGTGCACCTTCCCACTGGCAGTGTGACTGGGAGGTTGGGGGTGGGGTGGGGGAACCTGCCAGTCTGGTTTGTAAAAGTAGAAAAATTTCTGAAACTCGGGCACTGGACACACAAATAATTCCAAGGACATTTAGAGATACCATCCCTGCCCCGGGCTCTCCTGCAAGAGGCCATTGTTAATAGGACTGGAATGTTGTTGCATTTTGATTCCAGGAATGTATTTTGATTCTGCAAATGGGTCTTTTGTGTCAAGGGAGAGCTGAGAAAGAGGAGGTGTACAGTAACCAAAACCTGTGTTTTCAGAAGGCGGGAGGGATTCAGACAGAGGTCAGCCCTGGGTAAGGGTAATCAGGCTCCCTCTACCTGGTGATTTAGGCCTGGACCACCCATCATTCCTGAGGCTTGGGAGTGGGGTAGGGAGGGACATGGCTATCATTGTAAAAGCTCTCAGCTCCCCACCCACCCCAGCCTCTAGGGGCTCAACTAAAACACACACCCACAAAACTTCTTTGCCCTAGAGAAATAATTCCTCCTACTGAAGCTACCCTTAGAAATAATCAAGACTTTAAGAAAAGTTCGGTCAGCCAGTTTTCAAGGTTAAACACACCAACAAGATAAGAGGTTTTAAAGCCTAAAGGTTTGTCTACCTGGAGGGGGAACAAATCTAACAGGCTTTGAAGCAAAGAATTAGGCAGGCAAGGCAAAGGGGTGGAGGGGTAGAAATATATACTGAAGTATTCTTGGATGAAATATGATGTCCAGGATTGCTTTTTTAAATTTTTAAAAAAATTTTATTTACTTATTTTTAGAGAGAGGGGAAGAGATTGGTGTGAGAGAGAAACATCAATTAGTTGCCTCTTGTGTTCCCCCAACTGGGGACCTGGCCTGCAATCCAGGCATGTGCCCTGACTGGGAATTGAATTGGCAACCTTTCAGTTCACAGGCCAGCACTCAATTCACGGAGCCACACCAGCCAGGGCAAAAAATGCATTTAATATACTTAACCTACTAAACACCACAGCTCAGCCTGGCCTACCTTAAATGTGATCAGATACTTTCATTAGCCTATAGTTGGGCAAAAGTATTTTTGTGTGGCTGCCTAATATCACGAGAGACCATTTTATTACCAGCCTGGGGAAAGATCAAAAGTTAAAATTCAAAATACAGTTTCTACTGAATGCGTATCACTTTCACACCATCACAAAGTCAAAAAATTGTTAAGGCAAGCCATTGTAAGTGGGAGGCCATATATATTAGAATGTTCACTGCAGCTTTATTTATCAGAGGCTCAAACCAGAAGCAGACCAATGTCCCCCCACAGCAGATGGGTATATCAATACCAGGCAGAAATGAGACAACCAAGCTGCAGCCACTGGAGACAACATGGACTTGGCAAGCCTAAAGTTATAGCCAGACACAAGCAAATGCTGTGTGAGTGCATTTAATATAGTTCAGGAAAGAAGACCCCATCAGGGAGGGTAGAAGTCAGGATAGTAATTAGCCTGGAGGTGAGAGAGGCCAGGTCTGATTGATTTCTCATTTCTCAGCCTGATTGCTTGGTGATAGATGGGCTCAGGTTGTGCTTTTCTGTGTGTAAATTATTCTTAAATAAAAATGTAAAACAAACACAGAAGCAAAAATCATAGAAACAATCAAGAGATTGGCCCTGAATTGATTTTTGTTGAATCAGGGCAATGGGGACATGAAGGTTTATTATGCTGCTCCCTCTACTTGTGCGTGCGTGTGTGTGTTTAAAGAAATTTCAAATTCCATATATGATCCAGCAATTCCACTTCTGGGTATGTTATAATGTTGCCAGTGGAAAGGGGTCCTTTTACAGAGTCGTGACAGATGTTCAAACTGTCCAAACTATGTCAAGTGCCCCTACTAGGTCAGTGACCTCCCTGAGAAAAGCATTTCTGGGGACCCACGCTTGGGAGGATGAGGTTTAGTGTTAAGATTTATTGGGGTTGAAATAAATGGCTGTGCCCAGGTTACCGATGTCTCATTTCTGTCTGTCCCGCTGTGGAAAAAGTCCAACCTGTGTCTTTATCAGGCACAGAACAAAGGCCAGGACCCCACAATTCTGTGCCATTAGTTTAGCCTCTGTGAGAGAGAAAGAGAGAGCGAGTTTTGTTAAACTCGCTTTGTTAAGCTTGGATTATTTGGGGCTTGGGAAGGCCTAAGTGCCCTTCCAAACTATCCAACCAATTTCTCAGTTTTTCACAGCTTGTGTTGGGCTCTCCCCCTAACCAATCCATTTCCTGGGTCTTCCAGGGTTCTGTGTCCCTCGCCCAATCCAGTCCGTTTCCCAGGCTGGGCTCTGCCTCTCCCAGTCGCCATCTTAGTTCCCACTGCGCATGCCGCAGGAAGCACCGCCCCCTGTGCCATCTTGGCCATGCTGGGCATGCGCCCAGCAGAGAACTTTCTTCTAGTTTTATTCCTCTCTCCGTGATGACAACTATAATCCTTGTTTCCATTTCAGGGATTAGGTCCGGGGGTGAAGCGTGCGGCAGTGTCCTGGGGAGCCGATGAGTGCTGCGACTCCCCACTGAATCAGGCTTATTGTCTGATCCAGCTCCCTAGTTCGTTAGGCTTGATGTCTGGATTCCCTTTGCTCTCTTTCTTTCTTAATACGTAGCTACATACGCCCCTTTATTAATATTTAGGGACCTATATTAACAACCAGACCAAAGTCTCTGTACCCAGTGCTTTGAAAAGCCAAACCTCAAATCGTCAGGGTTTGGAGTAAGGGAAGGTCTTTCATCTGGAAGGCACCATCCAAGAAGCTAGGAAACGAGGTGGTGCCTCAAATCCATCTTGCTCACTGGGTCAGGCCAAACGTTTTAAGAGGTTGGGGAAACAGGTATGTGGAGATGCTGGTGATGCGAGTTTTAATTGGAGGGCCTGGAAATTCGGCCATTTGTGGTAAAGGGGTGTCAGTACTGGATCTTCATGGCCTCTTGGCTTCTGAAAGGGTCTGTGTTCAAGTCCCTGTTCCTTTGGTTCTGTTGGGGATGGAGGGGGAATGAGACTGGTTTCCAGTGCAGCTAGAGATCCAATTCTCTCTTTTGCACATGCTTCAGCTGCATGACGTGCAGTTTAGGTCTGCTGACTCTGAAAGACAACTCAGTGTCTCATTAAACAGGAGAGGACCATTTTGAGCTGGTGCTGTGGTTACTATTATATACCTAATAGAATGGAAAGCAGAGTTTCAGAGAGATATTTGGACACCCATGTTCATGGCACCAAAGGGTGGAAGGGACTCAAGTGCCCGTGGAGGGATGGCTGAATAAACACAGTGTGGTGCATGCACACAGTGGAGTACCACTCAGTTGTAAGAAGGAAAGGAATCTGACACGTGCTAAAACATAGATGAACCTTGAGGACATTATTCTAAGTGAAATAAGCCTGTCACAAAAAGGCAAATACTATGTGTATGATTCCCCTCATATGAGGTACCTAGAGTAGGCAAATTCAAACAGACAAATAGAATGGTGATAGCCAGGGGCCGCAGGTGAGGGAAGTGGGGAGTTAGTGTCTAATGGGTGCATTTTCAGTTTGACAAGAGGAAAAAGGATCTGAAGATTGGATGCACAACCATGTATATGTACTGCATCATTGAACTGTATACTAAAAAATGGCCAAGTTGGTAAATCTGACCTTTTACCACAATTAACAAGTCAATCCAAGAGCACATCCTCAGGGCAGCATGAAGTGGCAGGTGGGTGAGTACAAAATACCATCTATATAGTACTTAAAAATACATAAAACACAAAATACCTTTTATATGGAACTTAAAAACACATAAAAACAATCCTATATGATTGTCAGACAGAAGTATGTAGAAAAGGAGAAAACAACTCAAAGTGTTATCCTTCCCAGGACTATGGTTGGGAGTGAGGGGTGGGATTGGAGTGGGTGGGTGGGGGGGATACTGAATATTTGGTTTGTCAGAGCTAAGATTTGAAACCTGGCAGCCTTGGCTTCAAATCTAGCCATTCTTCTAGTCACTAGGCCAAGTCCTTCTTGGTGAAGAAGGGTCAGGGGCTCAGGCGCCTGCCTCCATCTGAGGCTTAGCTACTGGACGAGGCTGACTCCTGCATCTATTCACTGCCCTGACCAGATGCTCTGCACAGCAGGCACGAGGCCAGCTCAGGAGCCAGCCCACCATGGATCTGGTCTAGCTGTGTGACTTTGGGCAGACTGCTGTCCTCTCCATGTGAGATTGTTTCTCATCTTGTAAAATGGAATAGTAGCAATGTAGAAATGAAGGGGGAATTGATGAAATAGTGCTCCTAAGACTTTTAGCAACGTGCTGGGATGAGGGAGGCCATTAATATTGCTGTCGTTTCTATTATTATCATTATCATGCTGCCTGGGTGGAAGGGCTTGAGGAAGCTCAGCCCTTGACCTCCCAAATCGCACACCCGAGGCAGCATCCCCATGGGAAACCTGCCTCTCCAGGACAAGGACAGCAACATTGCACTAACAGCACTTCCCTCCAATGATGCATGCACCAAATCAGGATTCAGACACTCCCAGCACACCCCCTTCCCCACAGCTGGGCAAGTCACTTGTCTTTTCTCAGAAGATCAGTTTCTTCCTGAATTAAATGTGGTTGTCATCTGTATTCCTGGAGTTGGACAATGATTTCCTAACATGACCTGTAACTATTATCCATGGAAACCCCATGCAGAATCTAGTTAAAATAGAACCGTGACCTTGTGAGGAAGCACTGCAGGTCACTCCTGAATTTCACAAGCATTTATGCAGCACCAAATGTTTGCAAGGCCCTGGGCTAGGTACTGGGCACATGCAGTGAATGTGAGAGGCAAAGTGGTTAGTTACCCTTCTGGAGCTGAAAACAGGCAATAAATAAGTAAAGATGTAGATAAATAGAATAGAGAAGGGTGGTAGGTGCTATGGAAAAAACTAAAGCAGGGAAGGAGAATAAAAAGTGTAGAGGATGAGGGGACTCACGAAGAAATTGACATTTGAGCTAAGATCTGAAGGAGATAGGGGAATAAGTCACATCAATATCTAGGGAAGGAGTGCTCCTGGAGAGGGCAAAGAAAGTGCAAAGGCCCTGTGGCAGGAGCAAGGAACTAGAAGTAGGCCTAGGGGCTAGATCCCAGGGAGCAAAGGAAGAGTGGTGGGAAATGTGCTTAGAGAAATGATGTGGGTAGACTGTGGGGGGTTTGTGGGCTGTGCTAGGGACCTTGTCTTTTCTCCTTAGTGAGATGGAGCCCTAGGAGAACTCTGAGCAGGGGAGGGATGAGCCCGACTCTGGTGTTCACTGACACCCGCTGCATGTGGGAGCAGGAGGAAGTAGGGAACACAGGAAGAAGGAAGCTGCCATGGTACAGGTGTCAGCAGATGAGGGTGGACAGGACCAGGACAAGGGCCTTGGGGCAGGGGAAAAGTGGACTGCTCCTGGATTTATTTGTCAGGAAACTGACTGGATTTGCTGGAGGTGTGGGGTGCAGAGCCACACTGAGGATGCATGGGGCTGTAGGCAAAGATTTTTTGTGGAGTCCCTGTCTATAGAAATGATTTGATTGAAAAATGTGTTAATTCATGGACCCAAATGAGATTTAGAGATGATCCAATGAAGATTTAGAATAATGGTTAGAGAAGAAGTATTACGTATTTGCTTATCACTCAGAGCATCCAAGTACTGTCTCTTTATGTCCTTTATATTGCCAGTCATGTCATTTCTGGCTAATTGAATAGTGCTCATCATGAGAAAGAGGCTGCAGTACTGTTATTCTTCATGTTCTTCTTGCCTCTGCTGATCTCTCATGCCATTTATTTAGCTCTGGTTATGTCATTACTCACGACACCATCTCATCCATCATGCCATTGTGAACACCAGCTTCCAGTGACTCTCTCAAGGTTTAACTGGCCTTCATTGATGGTGACCATAAATGCAGCTCTTTTTTTATTTAATTGTTTATGCTATTACAGTTGTGCCATTTCCTCCCTTTGCTCCCCTCACAAATGCAATTCTTAACCAGAGGATGTGGGAAAAATGTGATCAAGAATTTTTCCATTTATAATAAATGATCATGTTTGAAATTTCCTAGCGTAAGTGCAGAACACATCTTCTGACCAGGTGTTTCTTATCTTATTTTTTTTAGACCATGATCCCTGAAGTCCTAGAGTCTTTCAACCTTGACCATGCCCTTGCCTCCCACACACAGCCCCCAGTGAGGATAAAGGATGCAAAATGAGTGGTCTCTTGCCCTCCTTGCCTGTAGCAGCTTAAGACTGATCTGGGGGAGCCAGTTGTTGCCCATCGCCTGGAGGGGCTCATGGGGTGGTGGAGTCATGGTCTCCACAGCCCTGGGAGAAAGAGGTCTTATCATTTGCCGAGTCTGGAGAACACATGGACCAGTCCTTTAAGAGCCTGATGTCTTTTCCTGGCAGCAGGAGTTACAGCCATGAATAATAGTTTCTGGGGTAGAAATACAAGGATTGTCACAGATAGACAGCAGAGAAAGAAGTTGGTAAATGCACTCTGAAGGGACACGGTCTTATTGTAAATTCAAATTTACTAAATAATTGCCTCTGCACTGAAAATTGGGGAAAGCATAATTCTCAGATAATAGGCCATTTAGATTAGAAGAACATGCTGAGCATTTATAATCTGTATTTTGGTCAGGAAGCATATGGTGAATTTTGATGATGCTTTATTTAGACTTGTAAAAGAAAAAACCCAGATTTTTCCTTTCTACCTAGGGAAAAACCCAGTTTTCCCTTCTGCGTGTTTCTCCTTTAGGTCTCCTTTACTTTTCACACAAAACACTTCACTTATGATGCTTTTGGTCACGAAATGCATGGGTGTTTTCCCCATAACAAGCAATTGTCTGCTGACACTATCTACCTGGAAATAGTGTCAGGTCCCACAGGTTAAGGGCTCAGTCCCACAAGACGGTCCCTCAACACCCCCCTTAACAAACATGTTGCCAGTTGCAAGCTCAGGCTGTCTTCTGTGCTTCTGACCTCTGGGCTCCACAACGCCCTCCTCAGGTTTGATTAAATTACTAGAGCATCTCACAGAACCCAGGGAAACATGTTTACCAGTCTATTGAAGGATATGGATAAACAACCAGATGAAGGGGTACAGAAGGCGAGGTCTGGGCAGGTCCTGAGCACAGGAGTTTCGTCCTTATGGTCTTGGGGTGTGTCACCCTCCCAGTGTAAATGTGTACGCCCACCTGTAAGCTCTCCAAACCTTGTACTGTATTATGGAGGCTTCCTCAAGTAGGCATGATCAGTATTTCTCATAACTCCATATCCAACCCCCTCTCCTCTCTAGAAAAGGAAAGGAGGAAGGGCTGAAAATTCCAGGCTTCTGAGCATGGCTTAGTCCTTCTGGTGACCAGCCTCCATCGAGGAGCTCACCTGAGTCACCTCATTAGACCAGAAGGTACTTCCGGTATTGTTATCACTTAGGAATTTACAAGGGATCAGGAGCCTTGTGTCAGGGATGGGGTCAGAGACTAACTATTAGAACAATAGATACTCCTAGTGTTCTTATTACTTAGGAAATTACAAGGATTTCAAGAGCTCTGTGCCAGGCCCCAGGGACAGAGACCAATATATATCTTTTCTACTATCTCACAGACTATATGTTATTATATTTTAAGTAATAAAATTTCTTTCTCCTTTATGTGGTTAATAAAAGAAAAGAAAAGCTCTTGGGGGAGGGAGGCCACCTGATCTTTGCCTGGAACCATGGGAAGGGTAGCGAGACTTCAGCAGAAAAAGACACCTGTGTCACCTACACACTGCCCTGGGTGCTGTGGATTGGAGACAGCAGAGTGGTGAGAACTGGTGGTTGGACCCACCAACTCAGTTCTAACCCAAGGGTTAGTGGCAGACAGCTGATGCCCCAGAGCCTTGAACTTGCCCTGTGTTCCTGGGTGAGGCATCCAAAATCAGCATGCCAGCACTGCTCTGGCAGCCAGATGGTGGCAGCCAGATGGTGGGAGCCATCAGCTTGCCAGGCTGCCCATCTGGAACTGGAGTCCAGCTACAGGGTCCTGGGACAACCCCTCTAGGACAAAATCTTAGAATTCCTCAGGGCTTCCAGAGGACCCCATGCAAAAGTGGGGGTATGTGGGTAGAGGTAGAGCCTTGGAGAACACCTTAAAGGGAGAAACACAATGGAACCCACATGGGTCTTGGTCTGAATTCGGGGTAACCTGCCCAGGCATCGTGGCAGCCCTGGCTTAGAGAATATTGAGGAAAGTGCTACAGAGTGCAGGGCCCCCACTTCCTGGTCTAAGGATGCTTTTGGTGGCGTGTGAGAAGCACAGAAAATTCCTGGTCAACTCCAAGGTTTCTGGTCTAAGAATGGAAGAGATTGCGCTGCCCTTGACTGAGCCAGGAAGTATGAGGAAGAAGCAGGTGAGGAAGGGCAGGGAAATTAAGACTCAATTTTGGGGAAACCAAGGCTCAGAAAGGTTAAGCTCAAAGGTGTAGCAGGGTAAGGATGGGAGCCCATTGTGTCTCACCCCCTAGCCACACTACCTGCCCAGCCCCACGTGAAGTGCCATTTAAAGCAGTGGTGATACACCAGGCCTGGTGCTGTACATGCTTTGTACAAGATCTGTTTGTCTTCCAGCAATGGGCATTCTGATTCCTTTTCAAGGGAAACAAAAGAGGCTCAGAAGAGCTCTGGCACAAGGCCTCAGACTAGGGATGTGGCAGAGATCAGTGGGCCTTGAATCCAGGCCCACGTGTGTGTCACACAACCATTTCTCCCCTTCTTTCCTGGGCCAGGTTTTCCTGAGGTCCCCTCCTTTCCCTCCAGTGCTCCCTCTGGGAATCAGAGAGCTGAGGGGCCTCATCTTTGCCTCCCTGGGAGCCATAGGGTCTCATTCCTGCTATTTTATTTGCATTGCTTGGACCCAGCTAGACCTATCCCCCATGCAGCCCAGGTGTCACCAACCCAGGTGTCACCAGCCCTGAAAGGGCCCCATGCAAAGCCATGCAAGAGGCACTCAAAAAAAGGTGCCACTCCACCTGGGACACTGGGAAACTGCCTCTGTGGGCCTACCCCCACCTTCAGGACCCAGATATACCTGGAAGCATGGTTCTTGCAGTGCCGGCCATGAGGGACCTCACTGTGGACTGTGCCCCAGGACTGCCAGGTGCCCAGGGCAAATACTCGACTCCGTTTTCTCACACCTGCTTCAACCTCTCAGCAAACCCTGCTGGTTCCAACTTCACAAATCCATCCAGAGCTCGCCCCTCCTCTTCTCACCATGTGGACCACCCTGGGCCTACTCACCCTCATCTCCTGCCTGGACAGTTTCAATAGCTCCTCTACAGTCTTCCTGCTGCCTCTCCCTTGCCCACAGTCTGTCCCCGCACCTAGAAGGTCCCTGGGAACACCTGCACCAGATCAGTGTCTTCTATTCAGAGCCCTGTGGTCATGCTTTCCTGCTCTGGGTAAAGGTCAGAGTTCTCACGATGGCCCCAGAGGCCCCACAGGTTCTGCCCCCATCACCTCTTTGTCCCCATGGCCTCCCACTTGCCCCTTTGACTACTTTGCTCCAGCCACTTGGGCCTCCTTGCTTCCATGACTACATGGAGCATGTTCCACCTCAGGGCCTTTGCACTGGTTGTTTCCTCCTGGTGGAATACTCTTCCCCGGGTATCCCCATCCCTCCTTCTCTCTTCTCCTTTGAATCTTTTGCCACTTTCTCAGCCAGGTTATTTCTGACCATCATGTTAATATTACCAGCCACCTTTTCTCTGTTCCTGACCCTGCTCTGTTTTTCTCAGAAGCCGTCCATAGGCTTCTCCACACAGTGCCCTTCATGGTCTCACCCATCCAGCTACTGGGCATGGCCACTTTCTCAGAATTCCCTGTGCATTCTGACTTGCCTGCTGTGCTAAAATGCTCCAGGGTAGCTGGTCAATTTGGTGGCTTAAGACAAATTCATTGTCTCACTGTTTTGTTGGCCCAAAGTCCAAAACAGCTTTGCTGGGCTCAAGTCAAGGTAGCAACATGGCTGTGTTCTTTCTAGAGGCTATAAGGGAAATTCCTTCCTTGACTCAGCTTCTGGGGGGGAGCCAGCACTCTTTTGACTTGTGGCTGCATCATTTCTATCTCTTTATCTCTGAAGTCACATTGCCTTCTTCTCTTTTGTGTATAGTGTTTTCTCTTCCTCTCACCAGGAGGGAGAAGCTGAGGAAGAACAGTTGCAGCTTGTTTTTGCCCTTCATAATTCCTCCAGAAGGAGGAAGGATGATTTATTGGAGCTCATCCTTGTGCTTCTGTTAGCAAAGGTAGCTAGATATTAATAAAGGAAGGAAGCAAAGGGAATCAGACATTAAGAAGCCTGGGGGACTAGGGCGCTGGATGGGACAATAAGCCTGCTTCATTAGGAAGCTACAGCTTTACACACTCCCCAGGGAACTGCTGCATCCTTTGTCCTCAGGACCTAATTCCAGCAACCAGGAAGGATGTTACCAGTCATTCATTACCAAGGATGGAATAAAAACACCAGGAGAAATTCCTCTGCTGGGCGCATGTGCAGTAGGAGCTAAAATGACAACTACCAAGGGGAGGAGTCTAGCCTGGGAAAAGGATCAGACTGGATAAGAGACACAAAACCCCAGAAGATTTAGGAGATGGATTGGTTAGGGGAAGGACCAATCAGAAGTCTGGGAAAAGTTGGGAAGTTCATTGGTTAGTTTGAAAAAGCTCCTGGTCTTTCCCAAACTGGAGATAATATAATCCAAGCTTAACACACACACTCTCTCTTTCTCTTTCTGCTTCCTGGTAACACATGCTTACTCCACCCTGTTTGTTCACAAGTTCTCTCTCTTTACAGGCTCTAGCAGCAGCTCTAGCAGTAGCGTGGACTCCAAAGACAGGTTCCAAACATGAGCCTGGGTACAGTGACACAGCACCAGCCAAAGCACAATATGGAACAGACTAAGCTGCCTGAATGGGGACAAACTCAACTGGACTAAGCCTTGGCATGCGCAGAATTTCTGGACACTGCCCCTATTTCTGGGCCTGATGAAGATAAGCTGGACTTCTTCCACAGTGGGATGGATGGAGATGAGACATTGGGAACCTGGGGGCAGCCGTTTATTTCTATCCCAATAAGTCACCACAACACTTCTACCTCCCATGTGCGTGTCCCCGGAAATGCTTTTTTTGTGACTCCATGAAAGGACCCATTTCCACTGACAACACTTCTAATCCTGACAGAGAGAAGCATATATTTCGGAGAGTAAATTCAATCTGAGGATATTGGGAAGCCAGCTGTGACCACCCATTTAAACCTTACCAACAAGCAAATTTTTGAATCCCTGTCAGTTTGATTCCTGGGTTGACTTCTCAAATGGCTTCATGGGAATGAAGGAGGCAGGTGTGAGTAGATTAGAACTAGTCCTCTGCAACCAGACTGCCTGGGTTCAAAGTCTGCTTCTACCTTTTTCTAGCTGGGACCAGTTATTCATGCTAGTCAGTCTCTGTGACCTCAGTTTCACCATGGGTAAAATGGGGAAGATGATGCTAATTACCTTATAGGATTCACTGAGCTAAGGGATTGGGACAGGTGTTAAAATAGGTGGTCTGCTGTGGTTTAGTTAGCTGTGTTTTTTCTAAAATACCTTTTATAAGCAGGTATTTTAGAGTTGATGACATATAGTATACAGAACAACTAAGGATGGTGCTGGGAACACAGAAAGTGTCAGATAAGTGTTAATCAGCGATACGACTACTTGCTCCTTCTGAACACCCCGAAAGGATCCTCCTCACTCTTGAGGGAGGGTCCCTCAGGAAGACAAGGTTCTCCCTCTATCTCTGTCACTATGTCTCTCTCTCCCGCTGGACTCAAACAAGGAGGGCGGTGTGTTGTATTGGTTTTGGCAGCTTTGCTTCAATGTGAGGCTAAAGCTGAAGCCAGAGACCACAGAGTAAGGAAACAGGAACCTGGGGTACTAACAACATTGCTGAGCATCTGGATAGCCCAGCCAATCTCTGTATGTTTATTTGCAGCCCAAAGCATTCACCTGTGGAGGTAGTGTGTGTATGTGGGTGTACACGTGTGTGTGTGTGTGTGTGTAAACATCCTCCCTAAAGCAGTGGTGTGTTCTGAGAGTTCTGCACACCAGATGTTTTTCTTTAGCCTGTTGCCCACTCTGAGTCACCTACTCGAGTATTCTCTCAGATAGGCCTCTTTCGCCACTCCATGCCATAGAACTCTGGGAAGCGCAGTCCAACAGTCTGATGGATGTTGTTGTTCAAAGGTGCTCAGAGGCACCTGGTACCCCATCTCCTCAACACCATTGACACATCAGCAAACTCTTCCATCTCCAACCCTGAGGGGCTCTAGCCTTGTTACCACCCCTCAGATATCCAGCCAATCATTCCGATCTTCTCTTCGACATTGCTGGGCTACTTTCCCACCATCCACAAAGCAGTCTCTCTGGAAATTGTCACCTATTTCCTACCAGAACAGCTGCTTTCAAAGAGTGGAACATGCTAGTGAAATCTTAGGTGGTACCAAAAAATGAACATTTGTTATGGAAATAGCTCTATACTTTCTTTGAAAAAAATGCTACATAGTCACAAAAAGTTATCTTTTAAACTAAATAAATCTCAAATTGATTTTAAAAAGAATAGTAATGCATACAATAAAATATCATACAATCTTTAAAAAGTAGGAAATTCTGTGATATGTGACAACATGGATAAACTCTAAGGACATTACACTACATGCGATAAGCCAGCCACAAGGACAAAAAAATACCTGTGTGATTCCACTTACATGAAATCATAGAAATTCAGTCAAATTCATAGAATCAAAGAATAGAATGGCAGTTTCCAGGGCACAGGGGAAGTGGGGAGTTACTAGTCAGTGGGCATAAAGTGTCCGTTAAGCAAGATAAATAAGCTCTGGAGAGCTGCTGTACAACAGTGTCCCTATAATCAATAACAGGTGTTGTGCACGTTAAATTTTTCTTAAGAGGGTAGATCTCATGTTAAGTGTTCTTACAACAATAAAATATTTTTGAAAGGAAGAATAGTAAGTATTTAACAGTTGACATAGTCCTCAAATATGGCTAAAAATCTCAAATGGTACATGAACCACTGAGGTTTGGGAAACCTGCCCTTAGAGAAACTCTGCGCTGTGTTTCCCCCCAGTGATGGCTTCAGTTTGTGCGGCTTGGGCATGGGATTCACCCTTATTCTTTATTGGGTCTTTTTTCAAATGCATGAGTGCCCAACTCCTGGCTAAAGTGAGGGTTGATGGTGGTCACCAAGTAGCCAGAGGTCTTTGTGAGAAGCATCAAAGAGATCACATTTACACTATTCAAAGTCAGCTGAAACTTAGGAAACTTCTGCTGAAGTAGCACTTGCAAGTAATGCTCACATTCATGTTTCTTAATGCCCTTGATAGCATGGTGGTGGGGGTGGTGGCTATAGAGTATTGGGTTAAGCTGTAGAACACTAGAGACCAGAGTTCAATTCCAGGCTTTCCCACTGACTAATTATGTCATATGGACAAGCTCCCTTATCTCTCTGACCTCAGTTCCTCATCTATAGAGTGGAAATGACTAATAATGAAACCTACTTCCTGTGTTGTGAACACTAAATGAGATAAGGAATAGAAAATGCTTTGAGTGCTTGAAATCAGTAAGCTAGGGAGGATAGAGAGACAAGTTAGGTGACTCCATGAGGAAATAATCAGACAAATCCAGAATGTGGGACGCTGGAAAGAGCAACCATCCCAGACTGCTTTAAAAAGTCACTATCATAGAAAATAAAATTATGTGTTTGTGGGAAACTGCTCTAAACTGAGAGTGACTAAAGGCACATAACAACCAAATGCCACGTATGCACTTTTAAAAAATATTGTGTTTATTTATTTTTAGAGAGAGGGGAAGGGAGAGAGAATGAGGAGAGAAACACTGATTTGTTGTTCCACTTATTTATTATGCATTCATTGGTTGATTCTTGTGTGTGTCCTCATAGGAGATTGAAACTAAACCCTGGTGTATGAGGATGATGCTCTGGCCAACTGAACTACCTGGCCAGGGCCATCCTCAATTTTTTTTTTTAATTCTCATCTGAAGATATGTTTAGTGATTTTAGAGGGAGTGAAGAGAGAAAGAAACATCTATGTGAGAGAGAAACATAAATTGGTTGCCTCCTGTAGGTGCTCCTAACAGGGATCAAACCCACAACCTAGGTATGTGCCCTGACCAGGGACTGACACTCCAACCAACCAAGACACCAGCCAGGGCCATCAACACTTTTTAATGTGAGTAAATGGAGGTCCAGAACAGTTAAGAGATGTGTCCAAAGGCACCCAGCTAATAAGTGGTGGACCTCTTAAGTCCTTGGTGTTTCTGCTTCAAATGTCCCTCTCAAGTTGGCCACACCACTAGGGCCCACTCTCTGGGCCAGAGAAAACATGACTGTGGACCAAACTGGCTCAAAGGCCTGCAGCCTGCAAGCCCGGAACATCTGGAGGTTCCACTGAAATGCCTGTAAAGGAATAAAAGAGGGAAAATCCCCAGTTGGAAAGGAAAGGAACTGGGAGGATGACCAAGCAAAGAGATAGACACGTCAACAAATTTCCAGAGGAAGGAGCTTGTTTTGGAAAGGGCTGGCCCTGGGAGAGTGAGAGGGGGCTCTGGCCCAGTGCCTGCAGGAAGGGCCTTCAGGACAAGGAAGGTGGGGCCAGGTGGGAAGTGGGAGGGAGAGCAGAAATGGGGGGCTTCAACTATGCTGGCTGTCTGCACACACCCTTTTCCTTCCTGCTCCTCCTCCCCACTGCAAAGCCCAGGCAGCCCAACATTTGAACCTAGGACCGCCCCCCGCCCCGCCCCACAATAGGACAGTATTTTCTAAAGCAATGCTTTTGGAATTGTAGTAGAGACTCATTCCTCGAGTGGCTGCTGCTCCTCCCAGGAGTATTTGGGAAACTGGAGGAAGGTTTTTGTTACAGGGATTAGGGGGTACTGCTAGGAGGCCAAATGTCCCATTAGGTGGTCCATAGTGTCCCAGACAGGCAGGCAGTCTCACACTGTGTCCCACAAGACATTGGAGGTAAAGAACCTGTTTCTACTTACCCAAGTCAGTACTGAGCTTCATTTTACTTGTAAACAACATTTAAAATTTTCCAGAATGCAAATACCGGGTAAAACAAGGGAGGTTTTTCCATCATTCACCATTTTGTTCTTTGAATGGCCAATACTCTGTTTTCACATGTGGTAGTCCCCACAGTGCCCTTGAAGATTCTGCCCTGGTACCGAACCCTAAACCCCATCATTGTGTCTTGCAGTGTAATCAGACCTGAGTCTTTCAAATTGTCTTACAAATAACTTTCTTCTTATTTTTCCTTTGTATTACAATAGGAACACTATCTGGATTAAAAATTTTTTGTAGGTGGGTAGGTTATATTATCTATAAATTGTATTATAAGATAGTAAAAGGAGCCTATAAAATATTTATTATAACATTAATCTATGGTGATAATACCAGAACAGCAGTTATCCTGGAGGGTGGGGGTGGGGGATGAGAGGATTGACTGCAAAGGGGCACAAAGGAACTTTCTGGAGTTTTGGAAATGTCCTCTACCTTGACTGGGGTGGTATAAAATTGTCAAAACTCATCGAACCATACATTTAAAGTGGATGCATTTCATTGTCACTGTAAAGTAAATTATACCTCACTCAAGTTGAAGAAAACATGAACTTAAAAATAACTGAATAGAAAAATTTAAAAATACACGCAATCAAAGCTCGGTTCTTGAACAATTCGGTTCTCAACCAAGTTGTCCATGGCAAAAATGTCTCGGTTGTCTAACAAAACTTTGGGTCTTGATTCTCTACCTGATAACCCTTTCATGCTGATACTTATATGATCAGTCATGCATCTCTCTGGTGACAAACAGGAAATTCGGTTTTTGAACAAATCGCTTCTTGAACAGTCTTCCAGAACAAATTAGGTTTGAGAACCGAGGTTCCACTGTATTTGCTGTAGAAAGAAGGTGTTGGACCTGCTAATGTCTCAGCCAGTGCTGCCTGTGGACAGTGCTGTGTTGTGAATCCTATGTAAGGTGTATAAAACTTTCAATTAAACAACAGATGTAGAGCCCTGACCCGTGTGGCTCAGTGGATTGGGTGTTGTCCCAATGAAAGGTTGCTTGTTCAATCCCTGGTCAGGGCACATGCCTGGGTTGCAGGTTTGGTCCCAGTCTGGGCACATATGAGAAGCAACTGATTGATGCTTCTCTCTCACATAGAGGTTTCTCTTCTCCTCTTCTTTCTCCCCTTCCCCTTTCCCTCTAAAACAATAAATAAATAACAGATGCACAGATATGTGTATGTGCTGGGTTGTGATGTGAATATTTCTGGTTCTGAATTATAGGCAAGACAGTTTGAAAACCACATTCTAAAGTAGGAATTACTGGATGTTCAAAAGGATCAGCTGTCTGTTGGCATAATACCCACTCAGGGCAAAGGTTTCAAATGGTGACACCTGTCGTGTAGTTTTCTTCATAACTTCTGATTCTTTTACAGCAATGTTTTTTAATGTGATCACATTATCCTGGCTTCACCCAAGAAACCTGCCAGTCAGGAGCTTGTGTTTGCTTTAGTTCTCATAACGGGAATCACAGGAAAGGGAGAGAAAGGGTGGTGGGCTACAAAATCTAAATCTTCACCTTTCATAGGGAATGTCTAAATTTGATCAATCCAGAATTAACACTAACGAAATGGGAAAAATACTTATATTTTTTTGTTTTTAAACTTGTTATTGTCCTTCTTTTGGTTGTGCAAGGAGGCAAAGTATATCTGCCTATGCTTCCATCTTGGCCAGAAGTCTCCTTTTCAAGTCGTGGTCTTATTTCTGATCTCTTCCCATTGATGTTCACAGCCAGCCTCATGGCCTTAAATACCACTGCTAAGCCATTGGTACTCAAATTTCTTTCCCTAGCCTGATCTCTGTCCTGAACTCCAGACTCTTTGTCCAACTGCCTATTTGACATCTCCATTTGGATGACTAATAGGCATCTCCCGATGAACACATTGAAAAACAAATTCCTGATTTTCTTACCCAAATCTTTTCTCTCTGCCCAATCTCAGTGAAAAGTGACTCATTCTTCCAGTTGCTCAAGCCAAAAACCTTGGGGTTGTCATTTTTTATTCTTTCTCTATCATCTTCTATATAATTTGACTTCAAATTCTGTTAACTCCACCTTCTAAATCTATTCAAAACATGATCACATCTCTCCACCTCCATGCCTCCCACAAGTCCCACTCTTGTTTCCTGCCTGGACCATCTAAGCAGCCTCCTCACCAATCTCCCTACTTGTACCTGTCCCCTCCTTGTATCCACCAGAGTTGATAAAAATAGACCCTTGCAAGGATATGTCACTGTAAAATTTCAGAACTCTGGGGAAAAAAAGATTTAACAAGCTTTGGGGTGGGGAGTGGTGACAGATCATCATCATCATCATCACAGCAACAATAACAAAGGGTCAAGAAACAGAACGGATTTAGATCTTTCAAGAACAATACCATCAACAAGAAGATAAGGAAGCAACACCTTCAAAACTCTGAAGGAAATTACTATCTGTCCCTGAATTTTGTAGCCAGCTAAACTATTAATCAAGGAAGTTGAAGACATTTTCTGATGTGCAAACTTTCAAAAATTGACCTCCTGAGAAACTTTCCTTCAGAAGCTACAGGATGTGCTGCCCCAAAATAGGAGCCCCACCAAGAAAGAGGAAGAACTGGGGGACCTGACACAGGAGAGAAGTGAGGGGAATCCCCAGGATGATGAAAATCCCAGTGTGCCCGCTGAGGATCAAGGTTAGAGGTCAACCAGTCTAAATAGGACCATGTGACTCAAGGGACAGTCATTTTGAGGACTGTCGTCACCTGCAAGCCAACTGCCATTATACTGTTTTGTTTGGTTCTGATTTTTAACCTGAGGAGATAATGGCTGGGGGAAGGTGAACCACATTCTTGTCTGTGCTTGACTTGTCTTGACCATGATGAAGATCCTGTTCTCCCTCCATGACTGGCTGCTTGATCCACTGAGGATGCTCACTTCTCCCCCAGTAAATGTGCTGCTTGGCTCCCACTTGTGAGAGCTTTTTGAAGGCTGGGGAGTTCTCAGAAGTGGAAAGCATGGAGCTGATCACATTCTTTTTTTATTTTATTTTTTAATTTATTTTTAATCATTATTCAAGTATAGTTTCTATCCTTTACTCCCATTCCAGCCAACCCACCCTTTCCTCCCCTCCTCCCTCCCATTTTCAACCCCCCTAGTTTTTGTCCATATGTCCTTTATATTTGTTCCTGTAAACCCTTCCCATTCTTCCCTGAAGTTCCCCTGAAATTCCCTCCCTTCTTCCCTCTAGTCATATGATCTTGGCTTTAACAAGAACCTAAACAACAAAACAAAGAAACAAGCAAAATATAGCCAAAGACACTAAAATAGAGGACAGGCTGATCACATTCTTGATGGCCATGCAGAATGTGGCCCACATTTCTGCCCTGACAGCTGCTCTCATTCGTGGTTAGCCACATGCTTTCTAGGATTCACTCATGCCCTCACCCACTCAATTCACCAGAAGGGGTCTGTGTAAACTCTCAGGTCAGCTAACATCAAATTGTGACCTGGATACAGTCCAGCTTATCCTCTCCCAGGGCTTCTACTTAAGATAGATGGTCCTTCCTCTCTAATCAGTTTTTATCTCACCCATAGAGTAGAAAACAGGTAAAATCCAAATAAAATCTGTAGTCTAATTAAGAGTATTGTACCAACATATGTTTTTCAATTTTTCCAAATGTACCATGGTTTTGTAAGATGTTAACATTAGGGGAAACTGGATGAGGGGTATACTGGAACTTTCTATATTATCTTTGCAGCTTTGCTGTAAATCTAAAATAATTCCAAAATAAAAATATTAAAAAGAAAACTCAACCATTACATGTAATGTCTACGGAACACTTTGGTGGGACACACAGGCAAGGCTCAGATGCTTGTAATGATCAGTTCCTCACCTAGGCAATAAGTGTACAGGTTTTTAAGTTGTTATTCTTTAAGTTGTACATACAGGTTTTATACTCTGTTCTATGTTATATGAAACACAATACAACATTTGGATAATGTCTTACACAGTGCCTAGTTGTATCTACTGCCACTGATGACACTCCCAGCCAGCATGCACACACACATCACAGGCATTTAGTTCTGTGTTCTCAGGGGAAAATCCTCCCCCACAAAACAAAACCAGCTCCCAAGCGGCTCTTCCATGAGGTAAACATGTGTTTCATGTTTTGGTTGTTCCTTCTCATAGTATGAAGATCTTTCTAGTGGTAACTGTGGTCCTAGATATAATAATATGCATTTTTAAGGATCCTAAGTGCAAGCCAGCCACGTTCAGTGGCTTTCGTTGTTCTCAGATTTTAACCTCAACTTAAGCTCTATCCAAATAGTACTGAGTGATCAACTCCAAAATTTGAGGAAAAACAAGTCATCTGTGTGGTGGCTTACCCACAGACAGGAACTCAATGCTTGACTTTCCTCATCAGTGAAAGGGGTATAATAAAATCCCTACCTCACAGCCTTGTTACAAAGATGTGTAAAGTCCTAAGAACGGCTCCTGGCACCCACTGACTGCACTAGAAGTTTTTTATTTAAAAAAGAACATGTGAAGAGTTTTTTAAAGGTAATTTTAAATAACACCTGTTTTTAACTGTTAAATATTGATTAAAATCTTCCCCCACTCCTCAACATGACTTCAACGAAAATGTAGCTGAACAACGGTACAATAAATAGTTGGGCAGATACTGATGGCTCACATTTGTTGAGGGTCTACTCTGTCCCAGGCCTCAGTCTTGGATGTTACAGAGCCATCACTCCCACCTCATGGCTGGACAGTATTGAAGATGCTGCTGGACTTGAGGCCTGAACTCTAGCATATGATTGCCGATGTCTCTGGGTGAAGGGATGAATTGGAGATGGTGGATATCAGTGGTTAAGGCTGGAGGCAGAGGGCCCTGGGGATGAACCCCAGCTCTTCTATTAAGTGTGATCTCAGATAAGTGAGCTTACTTCTCTGAGCCTCAGCTTCCTCTTCCAGAAAGTGAGGATATGAGGGGGCTTGTATGGAATCCACACAATCACACTCATGGTACCTGACACATAGTGAGTACCCAGCTGGTTGTGGCTGTGATTACAAGGATGAGGCCTCAGGTGGGCGGAAGACTGAGAGTTCAGGGGGGCTGCCCTGGGTCTGTCACAGGAAGCCTCCATATGCAAGGTGGTGAGTCACCTTTCCTTCCTGCCATAATTTGAGGCAGGGTGGAATCTTGCAGGAAGTGAGCTATGCCCTGGGTCTGCCCCTCACCTTTGGTGGCTCACAGGTCCCCTGACATGTGACACCACAGTCAGGATGAAATCATGGAGCCCAAATGTTGGGATGAGAGGAAATGGATCTCTGCTTGCCTCTTCATCCCAGTCTCAAATTCTTGGACCCAGCATTTAGCCATGTTTCTTCTGAAGCAGAGGGGCCTCTGGGTGCGGGCACTGGCCATGAAACCCCCAGTCAGGATGGTGGTATGGAAGTTGAGAGTGGGTTCATGTTTTCAATAGTTGGTAGGGTTCTGGCTGGTGTGGCTCAGTGGATTGAGCGCTAGCCTGTGAACTGGAAGGTTGCCGGTTCGATTCCCCTGTCAGGGCACATTCCTGGGTTGTCGGCCAGGTCCCTGGTTGGAGGTGTGTGAGAAGCAAACGATATGAGATCTGATCTTTGTTTCTCTTATGCATCAATGTTTCCCTCCCTTTCTTACTCCCTCCCTTCCCCTTTCTCAGAAAATAAATAAAATCTTTTAAAAAATAGGACTCATTCATGTGTGCAGTCATTTAACAAGTCTTTATTGTGCACTTACATGTACCAGAAAGACAAGCTCCTGACTCCCTGAAGGTGACAGTCTAGTGGGGAAGCTAGACAATGAACATAGCACATAAGCAAATATGGTCTGTTCGGAGGTGATGCGTGCCATGTGAAACTACTGGGCAGGGTAAGCCAGGGCAGCAGCTGGCAAACTGCAGCCTGCAGGTCAAGTCTAGGTCATTTTTGTTTCTGTACAGTTCCCAAGCTAAGCAGTTTTTGCATTTTTTAATGCTTGGGAAATCAAAAGAAAAAGATTTTGTGATGAGTAAAATTTACATGAAATTCACATTTCAGTGTCCATAAATAAACTTTTATTGGAACACAGCTAGGCTTATTGGGTTACATATTGACTGTGGTTGCTTTTGTGTTATAGCCACAGAGTTCAATAACTGTGACAGAGACCATGTAGAGCCCACAAAGTCTAAACTAACATCTTGCCCTTCATAGAAAAAGTTTGCAGACCTCTCTCTGGTTTGGAGATTGGGAGTGGTATGTGAAGGTGGATTGCAATTTTATTTATATTAGAAAGTCAAGAACAGCCTCACTGAGAAAGTGATGTTTGGGTAAAGCCTGAAGGAGCGGGGAGGAAGCCGAGTGCAAGAGTCCTGAGGTAGGTATGTGTCTGCTGTGTTCAAGGAACAATGTAGGAGCCCCTGTTCTGGCGGCAGAGTGAGCAAGGGGGTGAGTAGTGGGAGTTGAGGGCAGAATGGTGACAGGGACAGATCATGCAGAGTGGGCCACAGAGAGGACATAGGCTTTTACCCTGAGTGAGATGGAGCCACCAAGGGCTCTGGGCAGAGGAGGGATCTGACTCAGGTGTTGACAGGGCCCACTGGTTGCATGTAGGGAACAGACTGCTGGGGAGGACGAGATCAGGCAGACCGGGGAGGGGCTGCTGAGATTGTCCAGAGGGAGATGACGAGTAGAGGCTGGGGAGAAGAGGGAAGTGGGCAGACTCTGGATAGATTTGAAGGGGGAACTGACAGTCTTTCTCTATAGATAATATCCAAACTGGGGAAAAGTCTCTCCTAAAAGTGTTCACATCACAGGCTTTCAAATCAGACACACCAGTGCTCTCATTCCAGCTTGGCTACATACCAGCTGTGTGATCTTAAGGAAATTGCTCAATCTATGTTAGCCTCAGTCTCCCCATCTATAAAATGGGGTTAATAACTGGGGTGTAATATCAGTGAGATTATTCATGAAAAGCACTAAGTATGGGACCTGGCACACGGGGAGTGGTCCTTACAAGGCAGCTGTGATAATGATGGTCATTCCCCAGGAAAGACTTCAAGACCTGCATGCCACCCCTGCTCCCCTGCTCCCCTTGCCTGGCTCCTGCACTCCTCTTCCGCCCCTTGGGGCATCAGCGATCTGAAGGTAGCACAATGAGGTGCTAAATCCTGTTGAGCCTCAGTTTCCTCATCTGTAAAATGGACTTTATGACATTTGCAGTACAGGTCATCAGGGCCATTAGATGACCATTTCACACCCAGGGCGCCTGGTGCACACCAGTTTCTCAGGAATGGGTAGCTGCTCTGTTTTCACCACAACCATCAACAACAATAGCTATGTGGATCTCCTTAAATATTTCTCCCAATGTTTTATTATGAGAATTTTCAAACATGCAGGAAAACTGAAAGAATTTTACAAGGACCACACACATACACCTACCACCTGGATCCTACCATTAAACACTTAACTACTTTTGCTTTCTCCACACGTTTGTTCATTCCCCCATCCATTCGTCAGTCCGTTCTCTGTCATGGTGAATTTCAAAACCATGAGTTATTTTTGTTAGGATTTTGAGGACTCAGTTTACACTAGCACCATTTTTAGCACTGTTCTTAGTTCATTACATACACCCACTCATCTAGTTCTCATAGTGACTCCCTGAAACATATCAAGTATTCAGTGTGGTATATAACTCCCTTTTAGAGGCGAGGAAACTGAGGCAAAGAGAAGCAAAGGACTTATATCAAAGGACTTTTGCCACTAATGCTTACTCTCTTCTTCTCAGAATGGGTGAAGTATGCCGTTCAGTGGAACAGCACGCAGCCTGTGTACAGGAATGTTTAGAAGATTCTGGTGACAATAACACTGGGCTATGGGGTGACCCTGATACAGCCCAGATCCTGTGTCTGAGAAAAAAATAATGCACCAAGGAGGGGCATCCACTGTTACCAAAGGTAGCTTATGGGTAAATGGACACTGAGTGATTGAATAAAATCCGTTGTTAATAATTGTAGCTACTACTAATTGAGCTCTTTCTTTGTGCTCACAAGCTTTACATGCTGTATCTTTCCAAGCACTTGTGAGGTAGGCACTGCCATACCCATTTTAGAGATTAAGGCACTGAGGCTAAGAGAAGGGTGGGACTTGACCAAGATTCCCCAGCCAGGAAGTGGCAGAACCAGGATCCAAATCCAGGCTTGTCAGTTCCCTGAACCATTAATTTCTGACTGTTCCTACCTTCTTATATTTCAGTAATAAGATAATACTTCACAGTGGCAACCACTTTTTTAAAAGAAATTTCTTTAAGAAAGCAGACTCATTTATCTTTATTTTATCAGCCATGTGTGTTCCTTTGATGAAATGGAAAACCCTACCTCACACCACACACAAAAACAAGTTCTGATAGATTGCCAACTTAAATGTAATGCAAAATGATAATGTTTTTTGAAAATAACATAAGAGAGTATCAGCATATTTTGGAGGTATGGAAATATTTCTTAAATAAGATGCAAAAGTAACTATCCTTAAGGAAAAGATTGAGAAATTAGACTATGCTAAAGGTAAGACCTTCTCATACTCTGGTTTCTCTTTAGATCATATAAATCTTTTGCCTTTTAAAGTTAAGACCTTCTGTGCATTAAAAAGTGCCATTAAGAGAGTGAAAAGGCAAGCCATTGAGTAGAAGATGTATATTATACATACAACTGACAAATGGCTGGTGTCCAGAATACATAAAGAACAAGTCCATTTAAAATAGGGACAACCTGCCCTGGCTGGTGTGGCTCAGTGAACTGAGCACCAGTCTGCAAACCAAAATGTTGCTGGTTTGATTCCCAGTCAGGACACATGCCTGGGTTGTGGGCCAGGTTCCCAGTTGGGAGCATGGGAGAAGCAACCGATTGTTGTAGTTCTCACACATTACTGTTTCTCTCCCTCTTTTTCTCTGTCCATCCCCCTTCTCTAAAAGTAAATAAATAAAATTTTTTAAAAAAGGATGACCCAGTAGAAAGTTGAGCAAGACACTTGAATGGGCACATAATGAAAAAGGATATCCAAAAGGCCAACATGCAAATGAAAAGGTGTTCAATTCTATTACTCATCAGGGAGACACAAACGAAAACTACAATGAGCTACCACTACACATCCAGTGTGATGGTTAAAATTAAAACACCTGATATGGTCAAGTATTGGCAAGGATGTGAAGCAATGGAAATGCACAAACATGGCTGGAGGGAGGAGAAGAAATTATTACAATCACTTTGGAAAGCTTTTTGGCAGTATCTAGTAAACACATACACACTCTGTGACCAAGCCATTGTCCTCCTGCCTTTGTATCCAAGAGAAATGTGTATATATGTACACCTTGTGTTGTGAATGTACTAGGACAAAATATGTACTAGAATGATAAGCTCAATATTATTTGCAAGAGACAAAAATAGAAACAATTCAAATTCCCAGCTGGCATATAAATAAATAGCGGTGTACTCCCACAATGTAATACTACTCGGTAATGGGGAGGAATGGACTGCATTTCTACACCCATCCCAGATGAATTTCACAATCATAATGTTGAGAGAAAGAAGCCAGGCACAAGAGTTCATACTATATAATTCTGTTTACATCACGTGGAAAGTAGGCAAAATGAAACCCCTGTATATAGGGAGGCATACTTAAACCTAATCGGGTAAAAGTCAGGAAAGTGGGGACCTTCACAGGGAGAAAGTAGTGCCTGGCAGGAGGCAGCAGGGGCCCATGGGAAGCTGGGAAGATTTGCTTCTTCACCTGGGGGGTGGTGACACAAATGTGTTCCCTTTGTCATAATCCATTAGGTGGAGTATTTATGTTTCAGGCACTTTTCTGTATATGTGTCATATTCACCATAATAAAGATTTGAATAATGTAAAAATGACTTCAAAAAATAGTTTCACCATAGCCTTATCTTACAAACTGGACAAACCAGATGTCTTAGGTACGATAAATAATTGGAAGGGATGTGTGTGGTATTTGCCTCTGTTTGGGCACTCTGCTAAGAGGTTTATAGCTCCTATTTTCTTTAATCTCCACAATAACCCTTTGAAATTGCTACTATTGTTAACTGCATTTAACAGATGGGGACACTGAGGCACAGTGAGCTATGCTCATGCTAGATCTAAACACAGGCCATCTAGTCCCAGAGTATGTGCTCTGCTTTGCACCATGAGTCTTCACTCCATAGAGTGTAATAAAAAATAGGGAAGTAGAAGTCTATCTCTCAAAACACAAAGGGATATAGAAAGAGAAACTAGGAATAGTCTACGGCCATTCTGAGAGTAGGGGAGGGGCCATAAGTGAACTACAAGCCCTCATCCACCATGGTTCCAGTGTGGCCTTTGAACCTGAGTGGTACGTGGAAATCAGCAATTGTGTGAACTTAGATGGGAGAAACAATGACCTCATTGCTTTCACTCTCCTTTAACTTAGCAGTCCTCAAAATGTAGTTTGGGAACTCTTGTGAGCCCTCAAGACCTTTTTCAGGGGTTAATGAGGTCAAAGCCATTTCCTAACAATACGTGTGTGTGTGTGTGTGTGTGTGTGTTTCACCCTCCAAAGCCTATTCAACCTGTGATGACATCACCACCCTGCTGGCTAATGGAACATATGCATGTGTATTGTGTTATAAAACTCAGTTTTCTCAATTTATTTTTATTTTTAAATTACAGTTGACACACAATAATATATTAGTTTCAGGTGTACAACACAGTTCAGTTGGTCAGTATTCATATTAGAATCCACATATACAAAAGCTCTTGGGGGTCCTCAGTGATTTTTAAGGTCAAGTTTGGCTGCTCTGCCTGTGGATTAGCCTTCTCTCTGTCCCACTGCTTCACAAATAAACTCTCTTTCACTGTAAACTAAAAAGGGAGAGAGAGAGAGGGCAGAGCCTAAGAACTGCGGGTGTAACTGAAATTGAGCACGTCTCCGGTGTCACGGGGCAGGGAAAGTGTAGGGGCGGGTGGAGGGTGGGGACGGACCGCGGGACCACAGCGTGGGACCGGCTTTGTCACGAGAAGAAAACAGGTGTTTCCAAACCCCGCTGCGGTCATTGCAGGGCTCGCGCACATTCACCCAAACTTCTGAATGACCACGATTTTGTGACCTGCCACTGGATCTTAAAGTTTCTTTGTTTTTATTTCTGTATTTCAATACTCACCCAAGGATATGCTTATTGTTTTTAGAGAGAGCGGAGGGGAAGGAGAGAGAGAAAGAGAAACGCCGACGTGGGAGAGAAACAGCAGTCTCCCGGACGACCCTGCAACCCAGGCGTGCGCCTGACCGGAAGGGAGCTGGAGGTGCGCTCCAGCCAACTGAGCCGCAGGGCCGCGCTCGATCTTGCAGATTAATGCGTTAAGAAAGAGGCATGTAATATGCTGTACATGTGAAACGAACACAAAATAATATTGGGTGTATACTGTAATTGAAAGTGAAATTTAAAAAGAAGCAAATAATTCAACCATAGTAGTGTTTTAAAAGTTCAGCGAAGAATAAACTCAAACACAAGAGCTCAAGAGGAAGAGAACGCATATATTCCTGTACCACATATTTGTTTTAAAAACATTTGTGTATCTGGAATCAGACTTTTCCTGCTGTGCCAGGAACCCCCCGAGCGTACTTTGGGGCAAGCCACGCACAACCTTCCAACCCATCACAGAAGTTATCAAATTCTCAGTTGCTTCTTCCTGGACTCCAGGGCAACTTGTGGAGTTCATGCATTAATAGTAGAAATAACAGCTGATTCTTGTCCACTTCTTACTCTGGTCCAGGTGCGTTCTCTGCATGAAATTTCGTGCGTCAACAGGTTTAATCCTCACGACAGCCCATAGAATACGTACCATTATCACCTTCATTTTATAGGTAAAGAATCCGAGGCCCAGAGAGGTCCAGTAACCGGCCTAGGGCGCACAGCTCAGAAGCAGCACTGTCATTCCTGCATTTTGATTTTGTGTTTTCAGCATGCTGGGGCAGTCTGGGGAGGAATCAGTGGGTTTAGGTTGCTGAGGGAGCAAGGTGGAAGGAACTGAGGGGAGGATGAAGCCGGCAGAACGGGATGGGGGAGACCGGGTCGCAGGCGTTGGTGCCAGCACACCTGGGTACCGGGGGATCCTACACGGCCAGGGCTGCGGGCCGACATCCGTACGCTGGGGGCTCCGCAGCTGCGGGGAGGGGCGTCTGGGGCAAGAGCAGCCTTACCCGTCCCGGCGCTCACCTACCTGGTGGCTGACTCGGAGGCGGCAGCGGCTGCGTACCAAACTTTTCTGGGTCCTCCTTCTCACGCCCCGCCCTGGGGGCGGGGGGCGGGTGGGCGTGGGGCACCCAGGACCGGCCGGACCTGTGGGACCCGGGGCCCCGGCTGTCTGCGGAGCCTGTCACCTGGAGAAGCCAGGCTCTTCCGGGGCTGGGACAGCTGTGGGCGGCGGGATGCCTCGGCACTGCAAACTCATAAATACTGCAGCCGTACTGGTGGCCGGAGACGTGCGTGCGGGCTGTTGGCGCCTCGAGGGTGAGCTGGGCACAGGGAGGGCGCCCCCCGACCCAGCTCCCGGCCTCTGGGCCTGGCAGGTCCTGGGGAGCTGGAGACCTGACTGGAGCTGGCAGGGAAGGGCTGCGGAGAAGGGGGTTGGGTATACAGGTGGAGATGGGGTGGGGGTGGGGATTGGGGTCACAAAGCCAGGATGGGGTGCTGGAAGGGGGATGGTAGAGCCGCTCCAGGTAGGATGGACTTCTGGGGGATCTGGAGACGGCAAGGAGAATTGAGGTCACTAAGACCGAAATAGAAAGCTGGAGGATGGAGCTCAGTGATAAGGTCCCTGAGGGCAGGGTGGAATGCTAGGGATGTAGGGAATCAGGTAGAAGACACCCGGATTACTTAGAGCAGGATGGAATGCTGGGGAGGGGTTGCCTAACGTAATTTCCTACAGGAGTCCCCATCTCACTCCCAAATGGGAGAGTGAGCCGTGCTTCAGAGCCAGGGCTCTGGAGCCAAGACCTCCTGGGTTCCAAAATTGGCTCCATCACATCTGAGCTGTGCAACTCAATCACCAGGTTGCTCATTTTCCTAATCTGTGATATGGGGCTGCTGATCACAGTGGCCACACACAGAGGAATGCTGTGAGGCTCCCCTGACTTAATCTGTGCAATGTGCTTAGCACCCAGTGAGGCTCAGAGAGGGTTGGTTGCCAGGTAGTGATTATTATTTTTGTTTGCTCTCCAGCATCTGGATAACCAGTCCTCAAAGACCTCCCTACCATCCTGCCTCCCCCACAGTGACATTACCTGGTGTCTCTCCATTCTCCTTCCCCCCAGCCCCTCCTACAGTTCCTGACCAAATCTGATCTACTCCTGCCCAGTCCCCCACCCCTTCCCCTCTCTGCACCCCACCCCCCTCCACTATGAACCCCTTTCTTCCCTGCTGGTCCTGTTGCTGTCTGTTCCTGTTTTTCTCCCTGGGAATCCAGGGGATCCCACAGGATCCCAAAGCTGCCCCGGAGCAAGTCCACCTGTCCTACCCAGGTAAGTGTGACCCCACCCAGGGCATTTCCCAGGGAGGCCCATTGGGTTGGGGTCTCAGGAGTCCCACACTGATTGCTGTGGGACCCTAGGCTGGTGGCTGACTCTTCCTGAGCCTCAGTTGTCTGCATCTGTTAAATGGGAATTACAAGCAGTAGTGCGTCTGGCTGTGTGGGAGATGATTCTGGAGCCCAGCCTATAGTAAGCACTCTCCAAAGGGAGCTGCTGTTGCCCTTGCCCATTGTGTCACTGCTCATCGTGTCCCCACAAGGCTGCCTCCTGATCCTTGATCACGAGGTGGTGGTGCACTAAGTAGTAAGACCTTGGACTCTGAATCCTTTGCACCCAGATTCTCTGGGTTTGAATCTCAACTTTGCTATGTAGCCTTGGGCAAATGACTTAACTTCTCTGGCCTCAGCCTCCTCATCTGGACAGTGGGTTGATAGTAGTGTGTCCTCATAGTGAGGAATAAATGATATGTTACCTATGAAGTGGCAAAAATGAAGCTTGATGTGTAGCAGGAGGTCTCACATGCGTTTGTCTCAGGACTGCTTAGCACAGCTAAAATTATTGAGAACCTCAAAGAGCTTTAGTTTATGTGAGTTATATCCACAGTATTTGCCATATTAGAAACCAAAACTGAGGCATTTAGAAATATTTATTGTCATTTAAAATGAACGATAATAAACCCATTCTGTATTAAGGTAACTGACATTTTCATGAAAAATAACTACACTTTACAAAGAAAAGAAATCGAGTTAGAAGAGTGGCA
Source organism: Trachops cirrhosus (assembly GCA_028533065.1). Classification (NCBI taxonomy): domain Eukaryota; kingdom Metazoa; phylum Chordata; class Mammalia; order Chiroptera; family Phyllostomidae; genus Trachops; species Trachops cirrhosus. Next base: position 34,143,005 of record CM052550.1, read on the forward strand.
TTGAGTTACATCTTTTAAAGTCTCTTTAATGTCTGGAGACAGCCAGATCCTCCTCACATCTGCTTTTGCTTCAGTCTGTTTCAATATGCTACTTTGGATGACATATATGGAGAAAATTGGGTCTCATGCAGACACGTGGTTGAAAAGAGACGAGGATTTTAAAAGGAGTTTCAAATAATTGTGGCTGTTTCTTTTTCACCAAAACCCAACTCTTTTCCTTCCTTCTTTCCTTCTTTTCCTCCTTCCCTCCCTCTCCCACCCTCCCTTCCTAATTATTTTAGCTTTGTATTTTGAAATAATTTTAAACAGAAGAGTTGCAAAGATAATATAGTTTCTGTACCCCTTCACCCAGCTTCCCTTAATGTTCATCTCCTGTGTGTCCATGGTACCATTGTCAAAGCTAAGAAATTAACATTGGCATCACATTACTAACTAAAACATGGATTTTTTTTCAGACTTCATCAGTTTTTCTACTGATGTCTTAATTTTAACCCAGGATCTGCTGCAGGATCCCCTATTGCATCTAGCTGCCATGTCTCTGGTCCCCTTCTATCTGTGACACTTCCTCAATTTTTCTTTGTTGTTTGTGTCTTTGACTTTTTTAAGGAAGATAATTCTTAAAGATTGGTTGCAATGTGGAATCTGAAACTGCATGAATAAGGTGGCTTTGGCACTTGCTAACCAAGTGACATTGGACAAGACACTTTGCCAGGAGGCTTCTGTAAAAGGAACAACACTAAAATCTATATCTCAGGGCTGCTGTGAAAATCCATCGAGATCACAGCTGTCCTTTGGCCCACAAAACAACAGTAGCAAATATAGTCTTTGACCAGCGCCTCAGTGGGATAATGCAATGAACCTCATTTTGGACCTTAAGCTGTAAGCGCTGTCGTTACTCCTGTTATATGAAAGAGTGAACTGAGGCTGATGGGGGCGAAGCGTCTGCCTCTGGGTCACCCAGTCTGCAGTCTGAACCTAAGCAGCTCAAGAGCCATGGTGTTTGTTGTAAAATGTTAAATTTTGTACTGATTTTAGATTGAACAGAAATTTTGCAAAAATATTACAGAGTTTCTACATCCCCTTCACTCAGTCTCTCCTGATGTGTCTTACCTAACCATGGCACTGTTATTGATGCCAGTTTCATTGGTGCGATGTTATTTATTAGCTAGACTACAGACCTTATTAGAATCTCACCAACTTTTTCATTGATTTAGTTATTTAGCAGTTAGTTGTGTCTCCTCCAATCTGCCAATTTCTGTCTTTTCTTACCTTTCGCGATTTTGACATTTTTGAGTACTAAGCAGTTATTTTGTAGGCTATCCCTCATTTGGGTTTGTCTGATATTTTCTCATGATTGGAACTGAGTTATGTGTTTTTCTGGCAAGACGACGGTCGATGTGATGCTGCATCTTTCCCATGTCGTGGTGTCGTGGCTTATCGCTGTTACTGGTGATGTTAACAGTCATTGCTTAGTTTCCGGGTTTCTCCGCTGTAAGGTTCTTATTCTTTCCTTTGTTGCTCATAAATATCTTGGGGAAGATTCCTTGAGACTACAAAAATCATGCTCCTTTTGAAACTTTTGCACGCTAATTTTAGTATCCATCAGTGAATCCTGTCTGCAACAATTACTAGTGTGGTGTTTACTTGGTTGTGGATGTGTACTCTTCTAATTCTCTCTTTCCATCTAGTTGAAATTTTACCCTAAGGAAAGGCTGTTCTTCCCCCCTTCATTTATTTATTTATTTGTTTATTCAATTATTTATTTATATCAGTATGGGCTCATGGATATTTATTTTATTCTATGGGTTAAAATCCTGTATTATCATTATTTATTTTGTGACTCAAATTGTCCATGATTTGGTCTTTTGCAATTCCTTTGGATTGGCTTCTGTGTTCTTTGAACAAAAACACATCTTTTTTTTTGGAGCATTTCCTAACTTTCTGCCACCACAAGTTATTCCAGGTTCATCCTGTGTATTTCCCACCCCATCTCTGGAATCAACAACTTCTCCAAAGCTCCCTAATTCCTTCCATTGGAGAATGGGTATTTGGAGACCAAGATCTGAGCAAGTAGGTGTGCTCATTGCTAGTGCAGCATCATTGTTTCTAGGCCTTCTCACAAAGGGAGCAAGGTCATACACGGGTGTATGTTTATAAGGATATGCCACATCTATATTTCTGTATCTATGTGCACATATATTAAATACAATGGGATCATACTGATACCTTGATTTCAGTCCAACATCAAATGTTTGCTTGTTTGTTTCTTTATTTGTTCATCCTCACCCAAGGACATGCTTATTGATTTTAGAGAGAGGGGAAGGGAGGGAGAGAGAGAGAGAAACATTGGTCGGTTGCCTCCCATAGGCACCGCGAAACTGGGGATCGAACTCGCAACCTAGGCATGTGCCCTGACTGAAAATTGAATTGGCAACTTTTCTGTATATGGGACGATGTTCCAGCAAACTGAGGCACACCAGCCAGGGCTCAAATGTTAATTAAAAAAAAATGTTTATGTTGCCTTCTGTACTTGTTTGTAACTCTTCTCTTTAACATTGATGAACCTAGCTCCCGCGATCTACAGCACACCTCCTCACTTGTTCAATGGTAGTAGAGGCACGAAGTGGCTTCGGAATCGTTCGCCGTGTCCCCATGGGAACACTTCCTGGGTGACGCACCACGTGCAGCCCTTTCCCTCTGTCGTCTCGTGGGCCCAGTCGGGACTGTTTCCCACCCACTCAGTGTGGTTACTTTATTCATTTTTAAATACAGTTTCAACCATTTGTTAGTGTTTGTATTCCATACTAGCTTCTCCTCACACCCTGGGTAGTTTTCTTGGTTTGTTTTGGGGGCATATGAGGGAAATATGAAACATGACTATAATTCTGGGAGTCAGAATTTTTATCCAAAAAATATAGACTTTGAGAGGCATCCTCCCTCCCCATTCCTACTACCCAATTTCTCCTTTTCTTCTACCCCTTCCTTTCGCATCCACCCCTTGTTAGCAATCCATCTCTTTAGTTCCTGGCATAGCCTCACTTATTTCTTTTGTACAAATGAGCACATCCTTGTGTTTCTTTATTGTACTCTCCTCCATGAAGAGTAGCTGACTATATATACTTGCATAAGCTTTGCTTTTTTAAATTTTATGTCCTGGACATCATTCCATACCCTACAGTTCCTAGAGCTTGTCCTCTTTCTCTTTGACAGCTGCATAGTGCTCCACTGTGTGCATGTTGTAGAGTTTATTCAGTCACTTTGTGACGTGTGCGTGTTCCCTTTGTTTCTGGTATTTTGCGATTACACACAGCGCCGCAACGTGTAACCTTGTGCATGTGCATTTTCATGTTGCTGGAGGGAGAACTCATGCTCTTAACGTTGCACTATACCTCACGATATATTTTTAAATATTTTATTTATTTATTTTTAGAGATAGGGGAAAGGAAGGAGAAAGAGAGGGAGAGAAAGATCAATGTGTGGTTGCCTCTCACGCGCCCCCTACTGGGGACCTGGCCCTCAACCCAGGCGTGTGCCTTGACTGGGAATCGAACCGGTGACCCTTTGGTTTGCAGGCCAGCACTCAATTCACTGAGCCACACCAGCCAGGGCTACCTCATGATATTTTTAAAACCTTGATTTGGTTGCTAACTTTTAAGAATCTGGAGTAACCATGTAAAAGTCTGCTTTTGTATATCTATCTATATATGCTCATGGACATAAAAAAACACTGTATAAAGATTGACTCTAGAAACGGACAGATCTGGTGGTGCTGGGCCTGCTTCCTGCATGGCAGGTATCACCTGAGCTGAGCGATGGCTGCCCCTTTTAGACCCGGCAGGGCCTGTAGTTTGCCACACACCCCACAGCTCCCTACTGCCTTACTCCTTGCAGCTGGCCTTTCCCCCATTTATATTACCTAGCTGGCCTCTAGACATTTGTTTGAGTTTATGACCCCTAAATGATATCATGTATGCAAAATGCTTGGCACAAGGCCTGTACATAGTAAATACTGATATTAATAATAATAGTATCCATTCACTTTTATAACCCTAACGTGCTATCCACTGTTTCAAGTGCTTTGCCTATTATTTATTAATCTATGCCTCATACCAACCTTATAGAGTAGATACTATTATTATTCCATTTGACAGATAAGGAACCTGAGGCTTAAAGAGGCAGCGACTTGTCCAAGGAAAGCACAGCTTGGAAACGTCAGAGCTGGGATTGAACCTGGGAAGTTCTGCCACCTGTGTTCTTCACTCCTGAGTATTCAGGAGCTGTCAATCACTGCCCCTCGCTCTCCCTGCGCATCTGTCCCTGCCCTGCCCAGGCGTCACTGCTCAGCCCCACTCTGTTCCTTTCTGCCCAGATGAGCCGGGATCCATGACTGTCACCTGGACCACATGGGTTCCAACCCCGTCTGAAGTGCAATTTGGGCTACAGTTATCAGGGCCCCTGCCCCTCCGGGCCCAGGGCACTGCCAGCCCCTTTGTGGATGGAGGTTTTCTCCGGCGGAAGCTCTACATACACCGTGTCACACTGCGGGGGCTGCTGCCGGGCGTCCAGTACGGTGAGAGGGGTCCCGGGCCTGGGTGTTGAGGGGTGAATAGAAGAGGAGAGGGAAATGGATTAGAAGCTGGCACTGGCAGGTGGCTCAGGCTGGGCTCCTGACTCCTCTGCTGATGCAAGCCCATTGTCTGAGATCCTGGGATGGGAGAGGTGCTGGGGACCTGGAGTGAGGTGGACAGAGGGGCATGGGTCAAACCTATTCAACCCCCACCTCTTTCCCTGACCCACCGAAGATTCGAGTGGGGCGAGGAGACATACTGGGGGCTCCCAGGTGACTATGACCTTTCTTTTGTCCTTTCCCTTCCCTTCAGTTTACCGCTGTGGCAGTACTCAGGGCTGGAGCCGGCGGTTCCGCTTCAGGGCCCTAAAGAAGGGACCCCACTGGAGCCCCCGTCTGGCTGTGTTTGGGGACCTTGGGGCTGACAACCCGAGGGCCCTACCCCGGCTGCGCAGGGACACCCAGCAGGGCATGTACGATGCTGTTCTCCATGTGGGTGAGGCATTGGCAAGGGTGTGCCTGGAGGTGTGGGGGGAGGGAGGCTCAGGTGGCAGGAACCCCAGGACTGAGCAGGGGCCTGGGGCAGGGCTCTGAAGGGACTGGGGACTAGTCTGGCTGTGGAGATGGTGTCTGTGGTGGCCGGACCGCCCAGTTTAAAATCCGAAGTCACATCCTTAGAGCTCTGCGCGCTGGTTTCCTCCCTGTGTTATTATTGTTAGAGCCGAAGTGAGTTCAGCATTCAAAGGACTGCTGTGATGACTAAATAAGTCGGCATTGTCTGGTATGCTGTGTTAGTTGTTATCACTGCTGTTGTGATTTGAGGGGACGGGGAGCCAATGGGATGTGAAGACTGGGGCTGATGTGGATCAAAGCCACAGAGTCTTGAACTGAACTCCCAGGGTTTGCTTCCTGGATCTTTACTAATCAGCTCTGTGACCTCTGGGGAGCACTTAACCTCTTTGGGCCTCAGTTTTTCCACCTGAAATGGGGATAATAATAACACCCACCTCAGAGGGTGTTTTAAAGATTCAAACGATCAAGCATGTAAAGCATTTGGAACTGTGCCTGGTATAAAACCAGTACCAGACTCTGTCGGTCTTCACTTTGTTGCTCTGAGAGGGCCGGAGACGGCGGGCAGAGACGTGATCGGAGCACAGGAGACCAGGGGCCAGAGATTCAGGAAACACTTCCAAATGCGCACATGGGTGGGTGTGAGGGAGGGATCAGAGAACTGGGATGACCCAGCCCACACCTCAGCAACCAGGGCTCTCAGTTCTGGTGAAGGCAGAGCTAGGTCTGGGTCCTCACTCTCTGACCTCCCCCCGCCCACCCCCCAGGAGACTTTGCCTACAACATGGATCAGGACAACGCTCGCGTCGGTGACGAGTTCATGCGGCTCATCGAACCCGTGGCAGCCAGCCTGCCATACATGACCTGTCCTGGGAATCACGAGGAACGCTAGTGAGGGCAAGGGGCCTCAGGGTGGGCACAAGGATGGCCAGTGAGAACAGATGTGTCTTCTTGGTGCAGCAAGACCTTAGTCCCTCATGCTGCAGCAGCTCATTTGTGGTAGTGAGAGGAGAGGAGAGGAGAGGAGGGATAGGCTTCGAGCCAGACTTGACTTCATAGTCCTGGGAGATGGGTGGGTAGGGCACCCAGACCGTCCCCACCCCAGAATTTTACTTCTTTTTATCCAGCAACTTCTCTAACTACAAAGCTCGCTTTAGCATGCCGGGGAACACCGAGGGCCTGTGGTACAGGTAGGCTGGAGAGGGGGTAGCGAGGGGACTGGCCTCCCTCTCCTGAAGGATGAGAGATGCAACCAGACCCCATCTCTGACCTCTGCCCTTTGACCCCTCAGCTGGGATGTGGGCCCTGCACACATCATCTCCTTCTCCACGGAAGTATATTTCTACCTCCACTATGGCCGCCACCTGGTAGAGAGACAGTTTCACTGGCTGGAGAAAGATCTCCAGGTAACCTGGGTGGGGGTCCCCCACCACCTCTCGGACCTGCCTCCCCTCCCCTCCCCCCGACCCCACCTCTCACTTTGGTCTTTCTCTCTAGAAAGCCAATAAGAACCGGGCAGCCCGGCCGTGGATCATCACCATGGGTCACCGGCCCATGTACTGTTCCAATGCTGACTTGGATGACTGCACATGGCATGAAAGCAAGGTGAGGGCCCCCTCCCTGGGGGCAGGGTGCTGAGAGCCAGGTGGCAGTCAGTCTGAGTCACCCCTCACCCCTGCTCCTCCTGCCCAGGTTCGAAAAGGCCTCTTCGGCAAGTTATTTGGATTAGAGGACCTTTTCTACAAATATGGTAAGTGACTGGGGGTGGGGTGGGGAGGCTCCCCAGCCCCAGGTTCCAACTCCTACCTCTCCTGGATTCAGGGGCCTGACCCCCACTTGCTCTGTCTCAGGGGTTGACCTGCAGCTGTGGGCTCATGAGCACTCATACGAAAGGCTATGGCCAATTTACAACTACAAGGTGAGACTTGGGGAGGGCTGAGGGCTGGTATCTACCGACCCATACTCAGACTCTCTGGCATGGTCTGGTGTGATTCACCCCTCTCCCTTGTCCCTTTCTCCAGGTATTTAATGGCAGTCAAGAGACACCCTACACCAATCCTCGAGGTCCTGTCCACATCATCACAGGATCTGCTGTGAGCAGGGCGGGGAAGGGTGCTTCTTGTTTTTTTCTTATTGAGGGTCAAACTTGGACCAGCTGGGGTGCTGAGTGTTTCATACAGTCACTATCACTAACTCAGCCCTAGAGTTTAGGTACATCTAGAAACATGCCCATCATACAGATGTGAAAACAGAGGCTCAGACAGTAAAATGCTCGTTCAAAGTCACAAATTCAATAGATTGCAGGGGCTGGGGCTCTCCCAGGTGGAACGAAGGGATCCATGGGCAGGGGGCTTATTATTATTACTGTAACTGAACTCCAGACTTTATTCACACTCCACCCCCTTTCTCACTGACGACCTTTTTCTGTTCCAGAATCCCATAAAGTATTTAGTTGTTGTGTCTTCTTAGGCCCCTCCAATCTCTGACAGTTCCTCAGTTTTTCCTTGTCTTCACATATTTGCAGACACTCGTGTTTTGCAGAACACCCTCAGTTTGGGTTTATTTGACATTTTCTCAGGCTGAGATTCGGGTTATGTATTTTGGGTAAGACAGTCACAGAAGTGATGTCGTGTCCTCTCAGTGCATCACACCAGGGAGTGCATGCTGTCGGTGCGTCTGTCCTGGAGGTGTTTCTCTGAGTCCTTGGCTTGAGGAGGTATCTGCTGGACTCCTCCTCCAGAGAGTTATCTTATCTCCCGTTTTAATGAATAAATATCTTGGGGGAGATTCTTTCAGACCATGCAAATGTTCTGTTTCTCCTCAAACTTTCACCTGCTAATTTCCAACTGGCATTGGGTCTTGCCTGCAACAATTAATACTGTGGTGTTCCACTGGAATCTTCTATTTCTCTCATTCCTCCTAGATTTATTAGAATCCTCTTGTGAGGAAGAGCTGTCCCTCTGCCTCACTTATTTGGTTAGTTAGTTATTGATTTGTGACTATGTGGACTCATGGGTAATTATTTTGCTCCATGGGCTATGACCCAACATTACTGCCTGTGTTGCTGCCCAGGTGGCGTCAGCTCTGGCCGTTGGGAGCTCTCCAGGTTGGCCCCTGTCCCTTTGACATGAGCACTTCCTTGCTTTTTGGCAGTGCAAGGCGCTCCAGGATCATCCTGTAGTGTTTCCCTGCCCCACCTTGGAATCAATCACTTCTGCAAGGAGAGAAGTCTTATGTATTTATTTATTTAAATCCTCACTCAAGGATATGCTTACTGATTTTAAAGGGAGAGGGAAAGGGAGGGGGAGAGAGAGAGAGATACATCGATCTGTTACCTCCCCTACATGGGATTGAATCTGCAACCTAGGTATGTGCCCTGACCAGGAATCGAACCCACCTTTTGGTGTACAGAACGACGCTCCAATCAACTAAGCCACCTAGCCAGGGTGGAGAAAGCTTATTTTTTAAGCTGATTCTTACAGATTAGTAAGAGCCTCTCATGATAAAAATTCAAGCAGTAGAGAGGGCAGGAGGTGAACACCAGCCATCCACACCCCTTCTTACTCCCACTCTCCGCTGTTCCTGCTCTTAGTGGCATTTTAGAATGTCCCCTGCGTGTGCAAATGAGTAATTGTCTACACAGAAATGTGTTACTGCATCACCCTGTTTTCAAAACAACTCGAATCATGCTTCATATCCTTGCAGTTCTCAACCTTGGCGCCTCTTAGAATGACCTGGGGAGGTTTTAAAACACCGATGCCTGAGCCCTAGCCCAGACCGCCCACCAAACTTCAGGGGGCGGGTCCCTGGCAGCGCACACGCTGTGTAGCCGCATCCCGGAGCAGGAAACAGAACGTCACCTGCACCAAAGGCTGCTCAGGCCCATAGGTGATCGCTATTCCGATCTATATTAGCACGGATTAGTTTTTTCCTTTAATTAAAAATTCTGAAATGATTTCAGACTTAAAGGAAAGTTGCAATAATAACACGAAGATTTTCCACATCCCCTTTATGAAGATTTCCCAAAAGTGAACGTTTAACCATACCTGTTGTAACCTCTCTCTCTATATATATGTGCTCATGCATGTACATATGTGCGTACACACATTCTATTGTTGTTTTCAGATCCAGTGAAGAATAAGTTGCAGAAATGGTGCCCCTTTACCCTTCTGTCTGTATTTCCTAAAAAACAAGGGCATTATGTTATCTCTCATCACTACGGTATAATAATACAATTCAAGTAGTTAACCTTGATAATGTACTATTATTATCTAATCTACAGATCTTACTCAAATTTAGCCAATGACCCATTTGTGAGCTTTAAATCAAAGCAAAGAGGTTTTTATTTCTGGCCCAGGATTTAGTCTAAGATCACACGTGCTATTCCAGTGTCTTGCCTCTTTAGCATCCTTTAATCAGAAATGTTTCCTCACTCTCCATTCTTCATGTCCTTGCAAAATTTGAAGAGTACAGCAAAATCCTTTTGTACACTAGCCCTCAGTGAGGGTCTGTTTGCTCACAATCAGGTGGAAGTTACACTCTTTCGGTAAGAATAACCAAAAGTGGCATGTGTTTTCAGGGCACACTACTAGGAGGCGAGTGGTATCTCTTTAACCCCTTTAAGCCTCAGTTTCCCGTCTGTAGATGTGATAGGGGTCCATCTCTCTGCTGCTCGGTGAAGGTGGTATCTGCCAGCCTCCCCACCATGGTTCCTGCTTCCCCTTTATAATTAACAAGTGTCTCCTGGAAACACTCTAAGACTATGCAAATATCCTGTTATTCTTCAAACTTTCACCACTAGTTTTACCATCTATCAGTGATTCTAGCTTCAATCAATGTTGGCTATGGCAATGTTAGAATGATGGCTGCAAAATGGTGGTTTATTTTGAGGTCACTTTTGTCGGTCACTTGGCTGCAAGGATGAGCTCTCCCTCTGCCCCGGGCACTGGTGATTTTAAAAGGCGTTCTTGGAGGGTCTGCTGTGTGGCGAGGGCTGAGACTCTGTGATTTCTTCTATTCTGCAGTTGCATTTTCCCTTTAATGGTTCATCCTGGCCATGTTTCTGTATCGCCCTGCTTTGCGATGGTGATGCTATAATTTGCTTAACTGACCCCACAGATGGGCATTTGGGTGGCTTCCAGCTCAGGTCTTTTGCAGAAGATTCTGCAGTGCACAGTCTTGTGTGGCCATGCACTTTCTAGGAGACCTGCGCACCGGAAGCCTGGCTGGGTCGAAACACTCAATAGTGAGCATGATTGAGGTCAAGTCTTAACTGACTTTGTCTCCCTTGGGGGTGGCAGGGCCCTGGCCTGGCAGGTTGTTTCTGCTCCTCTGCGGGTCCTCCACCTGCCCCGCACCCAAGTCTGAACGACTGTCTCCCACAGGGCTGTGAGGAGCGGCTGACTAGCTTCACTCTCTTCCCACGGCCCTGGAGCGCCGTGCGGGTGAAGGAGTACGGGTACACGCGGCTACACATCCTCAATGGGACCCACGTCCACATCCAGCAGGTGTCTGACGACCAGGTCAGTGAAGGGTGCCTGAGTTGCCAATCCCAGTAGCCAGGCTCAGCGTGCTCTGGAGCCGAGGACTCTAGAGCCAGAGATCCTGGGTTCAAGTCCTGCTTCTGCCACTTCCCAGCTAGATGAAGCAACTTACTTAACTTCGAGCCATAGTTGTCCCATCTGCAAAATGGAGACATTTAATAGTTTCTACCTCACAGGATTTTATGGGAGTTAAGTGACTTATATAAAAAAATGCTTAGAACAGCTTCTAAAACATGGTAAATTCTATAGCTGTTTGCTAACTTGAAGCAGGGGAAGAGAAAGATAGGTGGTAGGAGGTGGGTAAAGGAAGCCACGTGCGTGGTCCTGCTGGTATAACATTAGATGAACCCAAGTATTCATGGCTCACATTTCTTTACTGTTGTCATTATAATTTTAAAACAAAGATAATCACTATGATTCGTTAAGCACCTATTGTGTACCAGATGCTGGGCTAGACGCTTTATATTGAGTAGCACCTGAATCACAACAGTCCCATATGGAGGATTGTCTTTTCATTTCAGAGATGAGAGAACTGAGGCTCGGAGAGAGGAAGTAATTTTCCCAGGGTCACACAGCCAGAGGGTGGTGAAGCTGGTATAAGAACATGCTCTTTTCATTACAAATAACTACCATTTTACTGAGTGGCACATGCATCAGGGGCAGGCTTTTGTGTGTGTTATCTTTTTCAGTTCTCCCCAGCTTCTAGAAGAGGAAAGCTGGCCTCAGAGTTGGGGCATGTGCTTAAATTAAGGCCACACAGAGAGTGGCTGTGCTGGGATTAAAGCAAGGATTTTGTCTGACTCCAGGGTTTGTGCTCTAACAGCAATAACCTGCACTCACACAGTCCCTGTCAAGTACCCTTTCCAAATATCTCATTTAATGCCCACAACATCGATGAGGTACGTACTATCACTATCATCCCACCTGGCAGATAAGGAAAGTGGAGGCTCAGAGACATCTGGCAACTTGTCTGAGGTCACTTCATCAAAGGCAAAGCTGGGATTTGAACCCAGGCCACCTGGCCCCTGAGTCTGGGCTTGCAGCCCTTTATACCTTCGCTGTTTTTGTTCCTTGCAGGATGGGAAGATTGTGGATGATGTATGGATGGTGAGACCCCTGCTCCACCGGATGATGTACCTCTAGGGAGGGAGCAGCTCTCATCAGGAACCACCCGCCTTGCTGCCTTGGCTGGTGTAACAGGACCCAGGCCCGGCTGGGGAGTCAGGGCTGGCAGGCTGGGGAGTCAGGGCGGGCCTCGACTCCTCTGCCTTCCTGAGGCCCCACGTGGGTGAATGCAGCATGAAGGGGCCAGGCAGCTCTCCCCTCCTGGAGAGGTGAGGGTCCCGGCAGCTGTGCTGGAGGGCAGGTGTGGACACACACACAGACAGACTCAGGTGGGTGGCACGGCCTTGCCCTGCTGCATAGCACTGACTGGGCGAGGTGCCCACAGGCCTGGGGAATAAAGAGGCTTGTGGCTGTGGCTCCGCGGACTCTGCACTTCTGCTGGGCGTGCCCCCTGGGCTGCCCCTCTCCTGTCTGCAGGGGCAAGAGGCGTCACCAGCCCCAACTTGCAAGGTGGGCACGGCCGTCATGACACCCCTCTCCAGTAGGTGACGACGGTGACTTTCTCCCCTTTGGCCAGCCTTCAGTGTGCCAATGGCCAGAAAGTGCGAAGGAACGTCCCTTTGTGCCACAGTTTCCCAGCCTGGCACTGTCTTACCCTGGAAGCTGAGAAGTGTTAACACTGCCTCCAAGTTGGGGTGGCTGGCAAGCCTTGGGTGTTCACAGACCTGCTGTTTTTCTCTCTTCTTCCCCCTTCCCCATTTCCCTTCTTCCTTTCACATATTCAGCAGCTATTTATTGAGCGCCCGTGACATGCTAGGCCCTGCTTTCAGTACTGGGACAGCCATGAACAGGCAGAGAGCTCTGCCCTAGTAGAGCTGGCATTCTACCCAGGTGACAGACAGTGAACCCAATGAATAAGTAAACTACATTAAGTGCTCAGAAAACGCAAGGAAGGGGATGGAGAGTAGGGGGAGGAGTCTGAGGGAGGCACCAGTGAGGAACCCCATGGGCAGTGTTCCAGGCAGAGGAAAAGCCAGTGCAAAGGTACTGAGACAGAAACGTGCCTGCCCTGTCGGGGGATCAGTGGGGAGGCCAGTGCTTCTGGAGCAGAGAATGAGGAGGAGATGGAGGCAGGGGGGTGATGGCGCAGATCGTCTGGGGTCTTGCGGGCCACAGGGAGGACTTCGTCCTTCATCCTGAGTGAGATGGAGCGACAGGAGGGCTCTGAGCTGGTTGACAAACACGATATGACTCCGGTAGTTCTAGGCAAAGGCTGAGGCCTCCCTGGAGGGAAGCCCGGGAGTCCCAGCTCTGCTGGCTGACTTCGTGTCTGTTCTTCCCCGTGCTAACGCTGACACATCTTATTCCCACCCACTGCCACTCGGCCCAGGGCACCGTGGCTCCTGGAAGTTTCTGGGACCCAACAAACTTTTTCTCACTGTAGGGCCTGTGCACTTCGTCCTCTGAGTGCCCTCTCCCCACTCGCCCCAGGCTGGCACCTTCTCAGCCCCAGGTCTCAGCCTTCCCTGACAGCCCCAGCTAAAATCACTGCAGTCACTCGGTGTCCCATCTGTTTACTTCGTTTCTAGCTCCTAGCATTCTGCTACTCTCTCCTTGGTTTGTTAACTGTTCATTGTTGATGTACCCTGCTAAGCTGGGGGTCTGAGAGGGTGGAGACCAAAACCATCTCGTTCATTCCTGAGTCTGTCTCCTCCACCAGCCCCTCCCAGACCCTTCTCAGGCTGGGTCAGGGCCCTGGGCCCCGCCATTTCAGCCTCGCCCTTTCTGGGCTGTTGCTGTCTGGGAGTGGGCCTGTCTCCACCACTGGACTGTCAACCCAGGAGGGTGGTGTTCAGGGCTCGATCTGGCCCAGCCCAGCACGAGACAGATGCTTAATAAATACTTGTTACCTTAATGAAGGCTGCCACATGCCAGGCTCCAGGCAACACCAAGGACAGCAATGAATCAGAGCCGGTCAGACCCCGTGGGAGGTCACAGGCAGGCAAGGAAACATGGTTACCCAACATGGGTGACAAGCAGTGACAGCATGCCATGCAGGGGTGCAGCAGGCCTGTGAAGCTGGGGAGTCATCATTGCTCAGTGTGGCCAGACTGAGCATGCCTGGGTGATGGGGTCCAGAGAGCGAAGGCCAGGCTCGGGAGTCAGGCAGGAACCAGGTTAAAATCTCAGCTCTGCCTCTGCCTATGGGATGTGGAGCCACCAGCCCTCTCTGAACCTCCGTTTCTTCATCTGTATCAGAAAGAATGGTCATACTTTGTGCTGTTGCCTTGGGAATAAATGAGGTTGAAAGCCTTGGTGTTGTCCTGGGCTTTTCTTTTTTCATGCCTCATATTCAGTTACCTAGTACATTCGGTTGGCTTTATGTTTGAAAATCTATCTAGAATTTGTCTCCTTCTCCCCACTGTGAGGCCCCAACCCTGGGCCTGTCCACCTTCTCTCTCACCTCCTGCCAGGTCTCCGTGCTCCTGTTCCCACCCCCACAGTCTGTTCCCACGTGCAGCAAACGGACCTGTGGACACCTGTGTCCGGTCTTGTCCCTCCCAGGCCTCAGCCTTCTTGGGGCACCATCTCACTCAGGGGAAAAGCCAGCATTCTCCCTGTGGTCCATCCCACATGACCTGCCCCTGACGCCTTCCTGACCTCATCTCCCACTAGTCGCCATTACCCTCCCTGCTTGGGCCACAGTGGCCTCAGGCCTATCTGGTTACCCACCCGGGTTTGCACTGGTTGTTCCCTGGGCCTGGGACTCTGCCGCCAGGTGTTCACATGGCTCCCTCCCACTTCTTCAGGCCTCTGATCAAAATCATATTTTCAGAGAGGCCTTTCCTGCCCACCTGTTTAAAACAGCATTCCATCCCCCACTTCCCATCCCCTTTCCATGCTTTATTTTCCTTCAGGCCATTTAGACTTTGTGTACCCTTTATTTCCTCCATCGGAATGTGAGCTGGGGTGCAGGGGTTTCTGCAGCCCCAGTACCCAACACATAGTAGTTGCTCATTGCAGTAGTTTGAATGAATAGTAGTTGGTCAGATGAATGAAGGAAGGAGAAATACAGGTAAAATGCTTAACGCACACCTGGCGCTGAGGGAGCACATAACAAGTAGTAGGAATGACAATGATTCAGGTGAATCAGATAAAGGCCCAACCCTTGGGGCTCCCACTGCTGGGTGCACTGGAGACAAGCACATAATGCTGATTGCAACACCTGTGACATGTGACAGGCATTGGAAGTGACAGGTGGCAGAGCTGGAGACCCTGAGGTTTCTGGGAGACAAAGCTGAACAAGGCTTTTGGAGTCTACACAGAGGCCTGCTTAGTGGGACTGGGATGAGTGCTTCCAGACTGGGCAGCCGGGCCTGGGGGGAGAGCTCGCAGGTGGCTGGGGTCCGTGCAGAGACAAGGGGGGGAAGCTGCAGGTGTCTGGATTCATTTATTAACATGTCTTATTTACTAAAGCCCTTTATTTCTCAGATTAGTCAGAAACGGTTTCTGTTGTTTATAAATAAGAACCATGAGCCCTGGCCAGTGTGGCTCAGTTGGTTGGAGTATCATCCCGTAGCTGAAATGTTGCGGGTTCGATGCCTGGGCAGGGCTCATAACTAGGTTGCCAGTTCGGTCCCCAGTCCAGGTGTGTGTGATCCCTGGTCTGGTCACATATGGGAGGCAACCAACCAACTGATGCCCTTCCATCCTCTGTCTCTATAAAGCAATGAGACAGTGTCCTTGGGTGAGAATTAAAAAACAAAGCAAAACAAGAACCTTGGAAGACCTATGCACTTACTATGATGCAAGTGCGGGAAACAGTGTGGTGGCCCAGATGACAATTTTCCCCTTCTGAAGCTTAAATTGTACCCAGGTTGGTGAAGAAGAAACCCTGAAAACAAGCATACTATCACATGATAATTCCAGTGTGGGATAGTCAAGTTGCTTTAGACATGGTATCTAGGGAAGGCCTCCCTGAGGAGGTGACATTTGAACCAAAAGCTAGGGAGTTGGTCAAAGCAAAGACCTGGAAGAGTGATGAAGTGGAGGGACCAGCAGGTATAAAGGCCTGAGGCAGGGCTGAGCCTGTATGTATGAGAGACAGCCATGAGGCCAGGGTGGCGGGCATGGAGGGTGCAGAATTGCCAGGTAAAACACTGGCAAATTTAATTGGGTGCCCAATTAAATGTGAACTTCAGATAAACAGTAAATACAATTAGTATGTCACAAATATTGCATGAGGTATACTTATCCTAGAAAATGACTTGGAGTGTGTCTGAAATTCAATTTTAATTGAACATCCAGTATTTTTACTGGCTAAATTTTTATTGCAATCCTATGTGTGAGCAGGAGAGAAAGTGGAGGGAGCTGAGGACAGACAACACGGAGCAGGCAAACCGTTCCCCTCTGGCTCCTACGTGCAGGGGACAGGGCCCCCTCTTTCCTCCCATGGCCTCCTTCCAAATCTTTGCTGCTACATTTCAGCAAATTTTAAAAAATGATAATATCCTTATTTTTCTTCAGGAGAGAAAATAACACTCTCATTGTTGAAACAAACAAATTCAAACCTTGCAAAAATAAATAAATAAAACAGAACCAGAAATTTCCCAGCTGCCCCATTACTCACAGCTTCTAACTTTGAACATTTTAATATTTTTCCTTATAACCCTTGATTATTAAAAAACGTAGGTACTCTCGCTCTCGTTGGCAACACATGCACTAAAGTTGGAACACTACACAGAGGAGAGTAGCATGGCCCCACGTGAGGATGGCACGCAGACTCATGAAGTGGTCCATAGGGCAATATATCCAAATACTGACTGAATATGTTGTACACCTGAAAGTAATATAATGTCATATATCGACTATATCTCAATAAAAAAATACTATTATAGGATAGGGGTGAGTTTGTAACCTGTTTTTCTTTCCCACATAAATTAACACAGGCATAATATCATCTCCATTCTGTTTTTTTTCATTTTTAAGCATAAACGTTATTTTTGAAACAGTTTTAGATTCACAGAAAAATTTCAAAGATAGTACAGAGTTCCCATAAACCCCATAGCCAGTTTCCCCTATTATTAAAATCTTCACCTCAGTAGAATTCATTTGTTACAATTAAGGAACCGCTAGTGATACATTATTTTTATTTTATATATTTTTTGATTTTTAAGTATATTCTATTGATTATGCTATTACGGTTTCCCAATTTTTCCCCTTTATCCCCCTCCCTCCTGCAACCCCCTCTAGCATCCCCCACTTAGTTCATGTCCATGGGTCATACATATAAAAGTTCTTTGACTTCTGTTTCCTATACCATTCTTAACCCCATCTATTTTAGTGATACATTGTTATTAACTGGAGTACATACTTTGCTGCACTTTAAAAATGTTTAAATATAACTTCATTAAGAGGGAATTTAGTACAATTAATTTTACCCTTTCAAAAAGTTCAATTTGAGTTTCGAGAGATGTACATTCCTATGAAGGAGCCACCACAACCAAGATTCAGAATATTTTAGTTACCCCAATTTCTCTCCTGTCCTTTCACTGTTAATCCTTCCCTTGGTCCCCACCCCCAGGCAATATCCAAACTGTTCTCTGTCACTAGAGGTTTACCTTTTCCAGAATGCCACCAGTGGAGTTGGATACATAGTATCTTCAAAGCCCTTTGAGATTGGCTGCTTTCACCCAACCTAGTACATGTGTAACCTATCCTTGCCCTGCTTATTAATAGTTCCTTTTTGTTGCTGAGTCCTGTCCCATGGCATGGATGCACTGCAATGTATTTACCTGTAACCAGTTGAAGGACATTTGGGGCTGTTTCCAGTTTGGGCCAGTTATGAAAACGATTGCTGTGAATGTCCCCGTACACTCCTGTGTACACACATAGGTTTCACTTCTCTTGAGTAAATACTTAGGAGTGGGGCTGCGGGGTCCTCTGTCTTCTGCATTCTGTGGCTGCATGGGTATGTTCCACGACTTGAGCTCCACCATCACTTTATTTTATGGCATATTATTTATTTGCCCATGTGTTTATTATCTATTTCTCAGGCATTTGTTCTCTGATAAAGAAGAGAAATATTCAAGAGTTCGGAGCTTAGATCCTGAAGCCCAGCTGCCTATGTGACTTTGGAGAAGTTACTTAACCTCTCTGTGGTTGTTTGCAGATTTGTCAGATGTAGATAATATTAGTGATTTAGGTTGTTGCTTAGATTAAATGAAGTAATAAAGGGCCTGCTGTATACAAAATACTCAGTAAATGTTTGTAGTTATCATTTTTCAACGTGCTTGCCACACAGATGGCATTCAAAGAACATATTTATTGATGGAATTTGAGCAGTGTTTAAGAGCATCAGCTCTAAAGTCAGACTTCTTGGTTACAACTCAAGCAAAGCTGCTTAGAGGTGGTGGGACTTTGCTCTACTTCACACCCTATTTCCATGTGTCAGTTTCCTCGCCTGTTAATCGAGGCTAAGGATCTCATCTTTAGATAATTGATGAGAGTTAGGTAAGATCATGTAGTATTTAGAGATGGTCTGGCATAGAGAGCAGAAAATAATTGGAAGCAACTTAAATGTGCAAGGATAGGGAGAATGTTAAGTACAGTACATACACCAAAATTTTAAAAAATGGTGATTTAAAAAATTTAAATTATATATTATTGATTATGCTATTACAGTACTCCGGATTTTTCCCTCTTTGCCCCCCTCCACCCAGCAACTCCCACTCCCTCAGGAAATCCCCACTCCATCATTCATGTCCATGGCTCATGCATATAAGTTCTTTGGTTATTTCATTTCCTATACTGTACTTTATATCCCCATGGCTATTCTGTAACTTCCTATTTGTACTTCTTCATTTCCTCACCTCTTTACCCATTTCCTTACACACACCTCCCATCTGGCAACCATCAAAATGCTCTCTGTATCCATGATTCTGTCTCTGTCCTTGTTTGCTTAGTTTGTTTTTTAGATTTAATTGTTGATAGATATGTATTTATTGGCATTTTATTGTTCATAGATTCGATCTTCCTCTTTTTCTTAAATACATCCCTTTAACATTTCATATAGTAATAGTTTGGTGAGGATGAACTCCTTTAGTTTGTTCTTGTCTGGGAAGTTCTCTATCTGCCCTTCAATTCTAAGTGATATCTTTGCTGGGTAGAGCAATCTTGACTGTAGGTCCTTGCTTTTCATGACTTTGAATATTTCTTGCCAGTCCCTTGTAACCTGCAAAATTTCTTTTGAGAAATCAGCTGACAGTCTTATGGGAACTCCTGTGTAGGTAACTAACTTTTTTTCTCTTGCTGCTTTTAAGATTCTTTCCTTATTTTTAACCTTTGGTTAATTATGATGTAATTTGGAGTTGGCCTGTTTGCATCCATCTTGTTTGGGACTCTATACTTGCTGAACATGCATGTCTATTTCCTTCACCAAATTAGGAGTTTTCTTTCATTATTTTTTCAAGTAGATTTCCAATTTCTTGCTCTTTCTCTTCTCCTTCTGGTACTCCTGATGAGAATGTCAGACCTCTTGGAGTTGTCCCAGACATTGCTTACACTATCCTAATTTTTTTGGATTCTATTTTCTTCTCATTGTTCTGATTGGTTGTTCTTTGTTTCCTTATGTTCCAAATCATTGATTTGATTATCGGCTTCATCCACTCCACTTTTGATTCCCTGTAAATTGTTCTTTATTGCAATTAGTGTATCCTTCGTTTCTGACTGGATCTTTTTTATGCTGTTGAGATCCTCACTAAATTCCTTGAGCATCCTTATAACCAGTGTTTTGAACTCTGCATCTGATGGGTTGCTTATCTCCATTTTGTTTAGCTCTTTTTCTGGAGTCTTGATCTGTTCTTTCATTTGGGCCATGTTTCTTTGTCCCCACATTTTGGCGGCCTCACTGTTTGTTTCTGTGCAGAGCTGCTTTGACTCTGAGCCATGGTAGTAGTGTGGCCAATTATAATAGGGTCCCATAGGGTCCAGTGGCACAGGCTCTCCTATCACCGAAACTGGGTACTTGAGGTGAACCCTTTGTGTGAGCTAAGTACACCCTCCTCTTATAGTTGAGCCTTGGTTGCTATTGGCAGGTCAATGGGAGGGATTTACCCAGGCCAGTCAGCTGCAAGGACTGGCTGTGACCACTGACCACCAGTCTCAGCCCTCTGTGGAGGATCAGCTGTGCAGGGGCAGGGTGGTGGTGCTCTGACATGGTCTGTAGCTAGCTGTCCACTAGGTACACTGGCCCTGGGGTTTCCTGGGTGGTGCAGGCCAAGGTCAGGCCCACCTGTGTTTTGCCTGGAGCCACCCTACCTGAGCTGTAAAGTAACCTGAGATGGCTGCTACTTGTTCTGGGCTTGGAGATTCCTGGGCAAAGACAAGTTGTGACCCTAATCTGGCTGCTGCTAGTGCCAGGCCTGGGCCCCTTAGCCAGAAGTATGGCGGGGGGGGGGGGGAGTGCGGCTAAAGACTCACTGAGGTTGGTTGTTGCTTGTTTGAAAGGATTTAGGAAGTTGTGAGGCATGATCCAAGACCAGCCATTCACATGGAAAAGCAGCTTGGGTGGGCCCATCAGTTGGGTGGGGTGGAGTCTGTGGGGATCTCTAAGGCGGGTCAAACATAGTTAGCCTGGTTGTTGGAGTCTCAGATATGGCACCAGCTTACTAGCTCTGTGGGAGAAGGATTTAGAAAAGGGACTATGGCCTCTGCTTGTCCTGTTGCCAGACCCTTCAGTTTCTCTCTGTGCATCACTGGTGCCTTTTAAGATGTTCCCCAGTGCTGGAGCTCAGAGGGAGTGAGTCTGAGTAGGTGAGTCCATGTGTGGGTTCTTTAAGAGGTACTGCTTGGGGCTCCAGAAGTTTCTCCACCAACTCAATCCCTGCTGGTTTTTGCAGCCAGAAGTTATGAGGATTTACCTTCCTGCCACTGGAGCCCTGGGCTGGGGGGCCTGATCTGGGGCTCGGACTCCTCGCTCCTGAGATATCCCTCCCGAATTTTTATCCACCACGTGTGGGTGTGGGGCTAGCCCATTCTGTGTCTGCGCCCCTCCTATCAGTCTGGATAGATGCAGTTTCTTTAATTACGTAGTTGTCAGACCTCCATTCAATTCGATATCTGATGGTTCTGAGTGACGGCTGTTCTTTATTTTAGTTGTAATTTGATGTGGTGGTGCAAATTGGTGAGCCATGTTTGCCTACGCAGCCAACTTGACTGGAAGTCCTCCCCAAAAATTTTTAAAGATTTTATTTATTTACTTTTAGAGAGAGGGGAAGTGGGTGAGAGAAACATCAGTGTGTGAGAGATCGGTTTCCTCTTGCAGGCCCCCATCTGGGGACCTGGCCTGCAACCCAGGCATGTGCCCTGACTGGGAATCAAACCGGCCACCTTTCAGGGCACTCAATCCACTGAGCCACACTAGCCAGGGCGGAAAAATGGTGATTTTAAAAATTCTTACTAAAAGAATGCTAACAATAAAGAGATGACATTTACATCTTTGTCTATATTTCTGTTTTCCTGTAAGAACATTTCCTAGAAGTAGAACTGCTGTGTTTAACACCAGACAGTGTTGCCGAGTCTTCTGGTGGATATCGCGCAGAGCCTGCCCTAGATCAGTGGTACAAGTGGAGTGTGGGAGTGGCTGTTATTTAGTATTTCAGTAGCACTGATTATAATATTTAAAAATATTTTGCTAAGAGATGAAAAAAGGGGATCTGTTTAATAGCATTGAAGAACAAAATTCAACCAAATACACTTGAGGACCTAATTGGCTTTATTAAGTGATTCATGAATCAGGCAGCATTTTATCTAGCAACTAGAAGGGAACTCCAAGGAGTTGTATAAAGTGGCAGGTTTTAGTAGACAGAAAAAGGGTGGAAATAAGAAAAGAGTGATTCTTTCAGGCAAGGTCACCTTCCCATAGGGGAAGGCAGGGGAATTCTTAGCAGGCAGATTACCTCACTAGTGTTTGTCAAGAAATTCCTGCCTGATTGGTTTAAAACTCCATTCACAGGAGAGGCTGGAGCCGCAATTAGGTTAGTTATTAAGTTTTGATTTGGTGACTGGTTTAGCAAAAGTAACTCTACTTGGGCTCTTTCTTTCTTCTTTAAAAACACTAGCCATTTTATTAATTTCTTGTTCACCTACTCCATTAGTTCTTTTTAATTGTCTGTATGTTAATTTTTTTCCTGTCCTTTGCCTATTTTTCTACTGTATGTTCACCTTTCATATTGGTTTCTAAATGTTCTTTACATATGATGAACAAAAAGCTTTGTTTGACATTCATATATTGCCACTTATCTTTCTCCTTGATATATTGAAATGTGTCATTTTTATTAAGCTAATCCACTTCATTCGCCTTTCCTGTTTCCATTTTTTGGGGGTCACCTCTTCAACACCACCTCCAAGAAGCCTTCTGTGTAGAACGGTCCTTGGGGCTGATTTCTCTCTCCCAGGACCCCAAAGTAAGAGGGCCTGATCACCCATCCTTAGTAAGCCCTTGGAGCAAGTCTGTAGCTAGGATTGTTCCAGGAGTCTGATCTCTGACTGAAACCCCCAGCTAAGTTACGAGAGCGCTTTCTTAAAAATGGGTTCTAGAGTGTAATGCCTTGCAATTTGCAGGCAAAGGCCGCACCGGGCCCTCCTCCCACCACTGTGACCTGAATAAAGTTCCGTCATCTGAGTTACTAGCCTTGCTTTTTTTTTTTTTTAACGGAAACCCTGTGAAGGATAAAGATTTCAAAAGTGCACAAAACCAACGATGTTTAACGCGGGTGAGGAAGGGTAAATTCCCTGTGAATGCGGATGGGAGTGCGAATTGGATCCCTGCAACACAATTTGGCGATGTGCGTCTCAGGCCGTGGGGAGGCAGCAGAGGGCAGTGAGTGAGCGCCTGGAGTCAGAGCTGGGGGTGAGCTCTGCCTCTGCCCCTTCAGCCTGTGTGGCTCTGAGCAAATGAAGTTACTTCTGTCAGCCTCAGTTTCCTCCTCTGTGAAACAGGGATAGTCGCAGCCTCTGTTGTTAAATTACACGGCTTAGCACCATGCATAGAATGCTGAAAACATGGAAACTGTTACTATTATTAAATCTTCAAGATGTACATTCCTTTGACCCAGCTGTTCCATTTGTGGTAATCTATTCAAAGGAAATAATTATCAATGTGCAGAAATATTTGGCTGCTTGGGTATTTTTTTGTGAGGAGAGATTATTTAATAGCAAAATCTTTATCACAGCTTAGGTGTTCAACAAGAAAAAGTGGTTAAATAAATTAGAGTTCATTGATAGAACGGCATCTTATGCAGCCATTAAAACTAATGGTCTTGAAAAATACTTAATGGCATGAGGAGATACTGATGATATTTATAATGTTGCTTTAAAAAATACACAGTTCTTTTCTTTTAAAATATATTTAATTTTTAAATTATAGTTGACATTCATTATTATTTTAGTTTCAGGTTACAGTATGGTGGTTAGACATTTATATAACTCACCAAGTGATCCGTTTGAAAGTTTAGCATCCACCTGGCACCACACATAGTTATTATAATATTATGGGCTATATTCCCTGTGCTGCACTTTACATCCCATAACTATTTTCTAACTATCAATATGTGCTTTTTAATCCCACCACATTTTTCACCTAGTCCTCCAACCCCACTCCTATCTGGCAACCATCATTTTGTTTTCTGTAAACACATACAAAATTATTTTTTTCCTTTTTCTTTCTTTTTTTATTGTTGTTTTTTCCATCTCCCTTATAGGGTATAGGTCTTCCACCTCCCCCATCCATCCCCCAAATTCTTTGTGAATGTGTTTTTCTGGTTCTGTTTAAAATTATAGGTAAAAGTACAGAAAAAATGATTCATGCAATCATTTATTCCTTCATTGCTTCTGCAGACATCAATTAAATGCCTATTATGTGCTAGAGACTGTTCTGGGGCAGGGAAGATGCACTAAACATTTAAGAGTATCTCTGAGGAGATGGAATTACGATTCATCCAACCATACATTCAACAAATGTTTATTGAGCATCTACATGCCAATAATGCCAGGGCGCTGGGCATACGCAGTGAACAAAACACAAAAATCCATTCTCTCATGGATCTGACATTCCAGCAGGGGAGACAACCAAAAATCAATAACTACAAATAGCTACTAATTAACTAGTATGCTAAAAAGTGATTTGAACAACAGAAAATAAGAAAAAGCAGACAAAGTAAGGGATTTACTGGCAAGTGAGAGGGGCGTTTGCTGCTGTAGTTAAGGTGGGGAGGAGCAGTCCTGCTAATAAGGTGACATTGAGGAGGGGAGGGAAGGAGTCATAAGGATACGTGGGGGAGTATTCCAGAAAAGGGAAAAGTCAATGCCAAGAACTTGAAGTGAGAGAGCACCTGATATTTTTCTGGAAGAGCAAAGTGACTGAAGCCCAGTGAGTGAAATCATAGAAGAGGTTGTCCGAGTTAAGTTTCTGATTTCTGATGCGAGGGGTTTATGTTTATTTTTATTGTATTCATACACGCACACACACACACAAATTAATTACTTTTAAAATTTTATTTAAAAGATTAAGATCAAATAGTGTATTGGTTCCAATTAGAGTTTCCGGTCTCTGACAGAGGTCCATAACTCAGTATTTACTTCCTGTGATCCTAAACCAGTTAGTTAGCCCCTCTGAGCCTCAGTTCTTTATCTGCAAAACGGTTATCAATAATACAATCGAGTAGCCCTGGCTGGTGTAGCTTAGTGGATTAAGCACGGGCCTGTGAACGAAGAGATCACGGTTCGATTCCCAGTCAGGGCACATGCCTGGGTTGCAGGCCAGTTCCCAGCAGGGAATGCACAGGAAGCAACCATACATTGATATTACTCTCCCTCTCTCCTTCCCTTCCCCTCTGAAGATAAATAAATAGAATCTTTAAAAAAAAAATAATACAATCGAGTTGTCGTGAGTATTCAGCGAGACAATGCAAGTGAAGCACCTGGCTGGGAGTCTGGCAGGTAGTACGTGCTTAAAAACTGTTTCTGGTCATTATTGCGCAACTGCCCTCCACCTCCTAACTTCTTTCGGAGGAAAGTGGGAATGACTGTTACTAGAGAATAGTCATTTCCCCTTTAAGAACTTGAGTGGGTTGGGAACCAGCCTTCCCGCACCCTTTCCAAATTTCCCAATCCCGACTTGGCATTTTCTGCCCAAAGGTCTCTGATTGGACAATCTTCACCAATCAGAAGCTGTAGCGGGCGCAGCTAGGCGTCCAGCTCCTCCCCTGAGCGGGCCCTGCCCCCCACCCGGTCAGCCCCGTTGCTATGGGGACTGGTGGGCGGTGATGGGGGGGAAAGCCCCGGATGTTCGTTGGGTATTCAACATGGCGGCGGCAGTGGCCGCGGTGGCGGCGGCGCTGGAGAGCTGAGGGGGACTCGAGGACGCGGGATTCCGGTCCGAGCAGCTAGGCCGTGGGTCACTGCGGCACCGAGCCGGTAGGATAAGCTGTCTAGCTAGGGGGTTGGAGTGGACTGGGTGAGGGCTGTGGGAAAGGGTTAACGCACATAGTGGGCGGGGCCGCTGGGGTCAAAGTTCAATCATGGTGGGAAGGGTCGCGTCGCGGGTGGGGGTCCCGGGTCGACACAAAGGAGGAGAAAGGTCTGGAGGTCAAAGGTCAAGCCAACAAAGGGGGCGTGGCCTACGGGAGCGCAAGGTTCGAAAATTTGAAGTGGGGGCGCATTACAGGAGGTTGGGGCGGATGTCAAAAACGGAGGGTCAAAATAATTTGAGGAGAGGGTGCTCCTCGTGTGGTCAGAGGTCACAACCATGGGGGCAGCGGGTTGGAAGATAAAGGCAGCAGTCAGCGGAGCAGATGAATGAGATATAGGTTGGGGTGCATCTTCTATGAGATCAAAGGTGAGAAGTGGCCAAAGGGGACAGAGGTCAGGCTATGATTGCAGGGCAGGTCATGTTCCCAAGGGTGAAAAGTTAAAACCCAAGTGGGACAAGTTGCTGGGGAGGAGAGATAAGACATCCAAGAGAGAGGTCGAAGGTGTTTCCTGGTGGGGAGAGGGGAACCCCCTCCCACAAATAATGAAAATAGCAACACTGGTAAAGCGCTGTGTCAGGCCACGTTCTAAACGCTTCACATCTTGAATCCTGACTACAACCTTACGCAGTTGGTGCCATTACTAAGAGGCTAAGTGACTTGCCCAGGGTTACCTGTTGAGGAAGTTGTGCGCTGGGATTTGAACTCTTAAGTTCTGGGCCCCAAGTTCTGCAGTCTGCTGCCTCTTAAATAGTCATAGTATTGGTTAATATTTAATGAGGTCTAACACTCTCCACAGTGCCACGTGTGCCTGGACTTACTATACTCTTATCTTGTGATGTGCGTACCAGATACACTTTGCAGACAGAAAAAGTGAGGTTCAGAGACAGATTCCAGGCTGGGTCTGAATTCCAGAGCTCCTATGACTCCAGAGCTCACTGCATTGTAGACTGCCGAAGGTCTGTTTCTGGAAGCAGGGGACTGGGCAAGGCTGGGCCACTCCCTGAGCAGAAAAGGATTGTCTGTTTGGCCTCCATGGAAGGGTGTGACCTGGGAGGAGAGGTTCCCCTGGGCCTATGGGATGGGGTGTTTGTGGGTGGCCCAGAGTTCAAGTGTGTCTAATGGACTTCTGGCTGGGGAAGATGTCCTTGGGTGGTACCCTGTACAAAGTTGGTGTTCTCTGTACTTAAAAACCCAAGCTCTCATCAGGTCCTCAATCCCCACCCACCCACCTCATTTCCTACTGCTCTCCCCTTGCCTTGGTCCAACCACCCTGGCCTCTTTGCTGTTCTTCAACTTTGCAGGCTCGTGCCTCCCTCCAGGTCTTTGACCTTCCTGTTCCCCGTGCCTTGATTCCTTTCCCCACCCTGCCCCCCTCACTCATTTGTCACTCACAGCCCTACCAGGACCACCTACCTAGCTCTCCCTTCCCTGACACTCTTTCACAGTCGCTTTCTTCCCAGCCCTCACTCTGTCCTTACCTTGTTGGTTGTCATCCCCTCCCACTAGAATGTGAGACCTTTATTGGGTGGGAGTTGCCCACGTTGCTCCTTCCCTGAATCCCCACCTGAAGCGCTGCCTGGCAGAGGGTGATCAGTAGGTGGGGGTTGAATGTTTGGCACTGTGCTGGGTGCTGGGACTCCAGCAGTGGACAAGACCCATGGAGTCCCTGGCCTCCGAGGGCTCTCAAGTGTCCCTTGGTGGGAGCAGACTGAACCCAGACCCCCAGCTAGTGATACATGGCTACATCTCCACCAGCAGTGACATAATCTGCAAGGATATATTCAGGGAGCCAGGAGTATGCCCAGATCCTGGCCCGAACCTGGGCTGGAGACTGTGGCCCTGGGCAAACCCCCTGGATAAGTTCTGAACGATGAGTAGGAGGGATGGGAATCAGCAAGTCAGGCAGAGGGAAAAGTTCTGTTTGTGAGGGGAGGTCAGGGGATGGGTACAGAGTTGGGGGCTTCTACGTCACATGTAGCCTGTGTGAGATCACTAGGGTGCCTGGCCTTGAAGGGGGATGGAGCAGGGGCGAATGAGTAGCTTTGCGTGTCTGTGGAGCTGTGAAGCAGTACAGGGGAGTGATTCTGACCCTTCACTCACAGATTGTGACCATGGGCAGGTTGCTTAACTTTTTTGGACCTCAGTTTCCTCTTCTGCAAAATGGGCATGATAGTGGCTACCTCACAGAATTGCTATAAGGATGCACAGTATTCAGTGCTTGGCCCAAGGCCTGGTGCACAGTAGGTGCTTTGTATGCACTAGTCTTGCTGCTGCTGCTGCTCCTGTTACCCAGGGAGGGCCTCAGAGATGGTGAAGGGGCCTCTTTCCACCTGCCTCCTGGCTTTCTCTGGCAGCTACCCTACCCCTGGCTCTGGCAGCATCACTGAGTGGGCAGAGCATCCAGGCCACCTTGTGAGGCCAGCCCAGTCTCGGGCCTTTGTGGTACAACCTCACTGAGCATCTCAGGGCTCAGCACAGGGAAGGAGTGGTGGGACTTGGCATTGTTCTGGTCCCTGCCCTGCCACTTACCAGCTATAGGACCTTGGGCAAGAGGTTTATTTTTTTAAATTTTTATTATCTTTTAATCCTTACCTGATAATATATTATTATTGATTTTAGAGAGGAAGGGAGAAAAGAGTGAGAGAAACATTGATATGAGAGAAACATTGACCAGTTACCCACTCCTCCCACCCTACCCCTGCACAACCTGGGTATGTGCTCTGACTGGGGATCGATCCTGCAACCTTTTGGTATATGGGATGACGCTCCAGCCAACTGAGCCACCTGACCAGGGTGATCAAGAAATTTTTTATGTGCCAGTTTTGTTCCTTATGATATATTTTAGACTATCGAAAAAAAGTAGATCTTCCAGTACACCAAAATACCTGCATCTCCGACATCGGCCCAGGAGAGAACACGTAGTGGATACAATTAAAGGCTCCACTGCTCTGCCCACGCCCCCACCCCAGGTCCTCCCTGCCAGGGCCAGCTTCTGAACTGGAGTTTGGTGCACAGCATTTCTCTGCAGGCTTCCACGCTTTTGCTGTCCTTGACCGTATTCACAAATGCTAGAGCTTCAGCCCCAGCTGCACATTGCTGCGTATTGCAGTCACCTAGAGAGCTTTCAAAACCACTGTTGCCCGGGCCCACCATAGAGATTCTGACACAGGTTCTTGGTCTGAGGTGGGGCCAGCAGCAGCATGCGGTTTTCGTGGCCTGCCCGGGTTGGCCACCACTGTTTTACAGTTTACAGACTATGTAAGTGGGATCAGGATAAACACTCGGCTTCTTCTGCTTAGCCTGAGGGCTTCGTTATATCTGTATGGATGTGTGGGTCTAGGACAGGCCATTTGTTTCCATGCTGCCAAGTGTGTCCTTTGGTGATTTTGCCACACAGGAGTTCCGTTCACCTTTTGGTGGTCATTTAGGTGCTTTCCCATTGGGACAGTAACAAACAGCACTGCAGTGAACCTTCTAGAAGGTGTTTCCTTGTACACCATGGCTAGAGTCTCTCTTGGGCAGATGTTTCACTGGACCTTCCAAATAGCTGTCCTAAGTGCTTGTACCAGTGGGCTTCCTGCCTGGACTTGAGGCTTGCCTTTGCTTTGCGTCCTGCTTTGGGCAAGTTTGTGGTCCTTACTGACATGATTTACTCAGCCATGAGATGGTAGGTTTTGACCTTGCAGGCTGGTGGGAAACAGCTGGGGAAAGGGTTCATGGGACCCACCTAGCTGGGGCCTGGCATGCACCACTGAGCCCCAGAGGGCTTTGACTTTTGCCTTCTAGGGCATCCAGGACAGTGGCTGCAACTTTGACCCAGGTCCCCTTGGGGGGCTTCTCCCAGGACTAATAGCTTGGGAAGGAAATTATACTGACTTGAACCTCCTCAGGAAGGAGGCAGGGAGGCAGGAGGTGAAGCTTGGAAAGGGAAGGGCAAAGCTGTATTAAACTCTTGTGCATCTCACCGTTGGTCTCAGGGTGACCAGCGGAGCCACTGACCCTGTCCCTCCTTCTCTGACCCATTGTACTATAGTACATTGAGGGGTTCAGACTTGTCCTCACACAGTGACAGCCCTGAGTGGTCAGG
Organism: Trachops cirrhosus; assembly: GCA_028533065.1. Classification (NCBI taxonomy): domain Eukaryota; kingdom Metazoa; phylum Chordata; class Mammalia; order Chiroptera; family Phyllostomidae; genus Trachops; species Trachops cirrhosus. Next base: position 34,172,369 of record CM052550.1, read on the forward strand.
GCTGGGCTATGGGAGGCACAGAGACTGTAGGAATCCTGAGGAGGTGTCTGACCCAGCCAGTCTGGCGAGTCACCTAGGACTTTCTGGAGGTGACATCTGATCATTGAGAGTGAGCCAGACCTAGAAAGAAGATGGAAAGAATAGGACGGGTAATGAGTACTGAAAGTGCAAAGGGCCTGAGGTCCAAGTTAGTTTGGGATGGTCGAGTACCATCAAGGAGGCCAGCATGATAGAGCAGGCAGTGAGGAAAGGGAGGTGGGGAGGATGTGGCAGGTGGAACGGGGGCTCTCAGGCTGAGGGGAGGAGTGGATTTCTCTTCGTGTGGGAGGGGGAGTCATTGGAGGGCTTTATGAGGTGGCTGGTTTCCTGTTACAAAGACTGCTCAGGCTGCCATGTTGCGGACAGATCATGGAGGGTAGCAGCAGGGAGACCTGAGGGGAGGCCGCTGAGATAGTCCAGCAGAAAAGGGTGGATAGGACGAGGGTGGCAGTGGTGGAGGAGGGTCCTGTGTGTTGGCCAAGAATATGAGTACTTTAGCCACAGTAACTCCTTTGATTTTCGTGACCTACTAGGTAGGGACTCTTATTATCCCCATTTTAAAGATGAGGAAACAGAGACCCAGAGAGGTCTGTGACTTGTTTAAAGTCACACAGCAGGTAAGAGGCAGAGGCAGGACTTGAACTTCACACCTTCAGGCTCCAGAGTCACTGCTTATTATAGTTACTGCCAGTGATTTGGAAGTGGTTTTGATAAGGCAAGGTCACTTCCTGTTCAGTTGGTTCTTGCCCAGGCTGTTCTTGAGATGGAAGCTCCTCAGGGCCTGTTCAACCTGAGTCGTGTCTGGACACTGGGTCCCTGCCTCCCTCAGGGCCCCCCACAAGCCCCTTCCCTTTTTTGTCTGTTGCCTCACATCTCCTTGTCCTGCTGGCTCACAGTGAACCAGACTTCCTGGCCAGACGCCGCTCGGGGTGTCCCCAGCAGCTGTTTCTCCCATCAGTTGAGCCTGGTGGCCATAGATGCAGCCAGCAGGAAGCAGTCTCCTTCCAAGACACAGTTAGGGAAATGGGACCCTTCCCGCCCCAGCCACCCATCCGGGGGCTGGGACTCACTGTCTGCCAGCTGCCTTGGCCCACAGGAAGGGTTGGTGGGGGCACTAGGAGGGTCAGAAAGGGAACTTCCCTAAGTCCCAGGGGAGCCAACAGTGGCAGATGCTACAGAAGTCACCCCTCACTGCAGCCTGTCTCATGGGGTCCCCTCTGGCTCTGCCCTGACCTTCCCTAGGGTGCAAGGTGCTCTGCTGCCATCCTCAGGGGCAATGGCAACTTCCCTCAGGGCCCATGCAGCCCTGGCCTGACCCCCCTTTCCCCAGCTGGGGACCCCCAAGGAAGGGATGTTCATAATCCCTCCTGTTGGGAGGATTGGTGAAGATCAGGCTGTGAAGTACCTAGCACATTGCCTGGCACGCAGTAAGCTGGTGAAGAGTGTCCTCCTCTGGACTGCAGCCTCCTTCTCACCTGCTCCCAGCCTCTAGTGACACTGCACTGACCCAGCTTCCTGCTTACTGGGCGCTGGGTGCGTGTTTATGGCCGTCATCATGGTGGCAGCACCTGCAGACCCTGAGGAGGAGGTGTTATTAACCTCATTTCTCTTTTCCTGCATTTTAATTTTAAGAAGGCCCATTTTTGCTCCTTGTGCACATATTACCTATCCTAAATAATCAGTGAAACACTGAGCACAGCGCAGAAGGGCATACAGTGGCCAGGACGTCTCTTGCCCACTCTGGCTGGCGGCCCCCTTCCCCCAGGCCAGCCCTCGTTCCATTCTTGTGATACTTGCTCCTGCGCATGTTCTCCCCCCTTTGTTTTTACTTCAGCAGCGCTGGCTTCCCATGTTTGTATTCTGTCCTGCCCCTTTGCACTTTTCACTCTTAAGTTCTGTGTCAGGACAGAGGGCTTCCTCGTGCTTGCTGTGGCTGTGTCATGTTCTGTAGCACGCATGTGTCCCTGCAGACGGCCATTCAGGGCTTTCCGGGCTTTCCCTCCACTGAACTGGGCTGCACGTGCCTGTGAGCGCAGCTGAGGGTTCGCCTCTGGACTTGGGCTGGGGGTCCGAGGTGTGTGCTCCCAGTGCTGAGGGCACCATGGTTTCCTCACACGCTGGCTGTGCGGACAGGGTGTTACCTGATGCTTTAGACTTTGCCTCTCGGGTAGTACCTAACGCCCTTGTTGTAGCTCTGATTTTACTATGAGTACAGTGGAGCATCTTTGTGTTTGTTGAAAGCCATCTGGGCTTCCTTTTCTGGGAGCTGTCTATTCATAACATTTTTACCTTCCCTAAGAAGTGGAAACTGAGGCAGAGGCTGGAAACCCCACAGCAAGTGACTGGCAGATCCAGGACTCAAACCTAGGCTTACCCAGCTCCAATTTGGAGCTCTTGACCTATCTGACACAGTAGAGTACACGGACTCCAGAGCCAGCTTTGCCACTACTGGCTGTGTGGTCCTAAACAAGTCACTTCACCTCTCTGTACCTCGGTGTCCTCATCTGTAAAATGGGACATTAATGGTACCTCTTCATAGGGATGTCTTGACGTTATAAATGCATAATCATTAGGCAGAATGCACAATAAGTGCTCAAAGATGGTTACCTGCTAGCATTAGTATCTATATTATTCTATATTGTTAGTATTCACAGAAAGTGCTCTGAGTGCTTTTGGTAAACTAACTTATTGGATCTTCCCAGCACCCCCAAGTTGTAGGTGTTACTATTCTCCTTTTACAGGGGAGGAAATTGAGAACCTGGGCAACTTGCCTGGGGTCACAGAGCCCGTGCGGCTGGGATTTGGCTGCAGGCTGCTGGCTGCCCACTCTGGCTCCAGCCACTGTGGCACACCACCTCCGCCCTGCTTACTTAAGCCTGAGGGATTAGGAAGCTCTCCCTCCCCACTGCCTCTATTGTGTCTTCAGTCCAGGCAGAGCTTTGAAGGAGAACACCTTGACAGGTGGGGTGACCTGGTAGAGTCCCCACATGCTTTTCTCTTTAGCCCTCCCTGCTTTCTCCCTAGGTGCCCCAGCTTGGAAACTCCTGATAAAGCGGCTTGGAAACTCCTGATAAAGCAGCATTGTGCTGTGGTTTCGGCTGGCTTCCCCAGTCTGGTTTCAGCCACTCCCACACCAGGGAAGTGGCCTCCTGTCCTGGGTCTCCTCCCCTCCCTCCTTCTCTCCCTCTGCCTTTCCCTCCTCAGTCAGTGCTGGGCATGGGGAGAAAGTAGGACACTGCAGAAGGACAGGGCTCTTTGTGTATCAGCCCCCAGGTGAGGATCCCCCCCAGGGAGTTCAGCCCCCTCTCTCCCTAGGGACCCCTCCTCTGCTGCCCGCAGGGGCCTCCACAGCCCCATTCCTGCTTTCCCCACACTCCCACAGCCCCAGGTTATTCGACTCTGAAATGCCATGTACACACACACACACACACACAGAAAAGTGGCTAAGCGCACAGGTCAGGTTGCTAGATGATAAGGGGAGCAAACACTTCCCTACACCAGGGTGAAGGCAGAGAGCTTGACATCCTGGAAGCTCCCATCACCCTCTTGATCACAACCCCAGTAGTGCTCACCCCCCTCATCTGGGGGCTCACCATGTCTCTGCTTCTCTGGGTAGCTTTTACCAGGTGTGCATCCCTGAATTTTAGAGTGCCACCTTGCCTGCTTTTGAACTTCATATTAATGGGATCTTTTCATGTCCTTGCTTGTGTCTACCTTCTCTCACCCTCTGTCCACATGGTCGCCTGCATTGGCAGTTCGTTCACCCTCATTACTGTGTGATATTCTATGATGTGAACGAACCATAACTTCGTTCTCTGTCTCCTGCCACACCAGTGTGAATGTCCTCTTTGAATGCACCTTCTAGTGCGTGTGTGCACGTGATTCTCCAAGGAACGCGTGTGGGGTGCATTGCTTGGGTCCTAGGGTAGGGTATTGTCACCTTTAGTGAACGCCGCCCTGCATCTTTCCAGGGTGCTTTTGTCCATGCACACACCCAGCAGCTGCTTCACATCCTCACCAACACTTGGTTTGCCAGATTTTTTAATTGACTTGGAAACATTTTATATTTTGTTCTGCAGAAGTAACATGCGCTTGTTATTGTGGAGGCGAGTTCCCTTGTGGAGATGAGTCCCTTTGCGTTATTTTTTCCTGTCCACTCTTAGCCACCCTACCAACAGGGGTCAAGTGCTCAGTCCTCGATAAGCCCTGAGCTGGGGTCATAGGACCCAGAACTGAATACAACAGGCTCTTTGGTCCAGTATATATGCAGACCTTGACAAAAGAGCGACACAGAGATAGGCAAACCCCCCCTCCCAGTGACCCTGTCTGGGTAGCAGGCACCCCATCCCTCTCTGGATGGGGCCAAGAATCTGGTACTGCCTGGCTCCCCTTGTCCTCTCCCTCCATGTCCACTGGGTCAGGGAAGCCTGTTGCTCTGCCTTCAGACTGGAACCTGGTACCTTTCATGCTTTTTCATCGTTGCCCCCAAGTTAAGCCACCCTCATCTCTGACTGGTCTCCTCACTCTTCTCCGCTGCTTCCGCCATCAGTCCCCACAGAAGCCAGAGGGAGCCTGGGTCAGATCATGACCCTTTCCTGCTGGGGACCCTCCCGCGGCTTCATCTCTTACAGAAAGCCTCGAAGGCCCCACAAGATTCTGGCCGGGCTTTTCTGCTCACTGTCGCCGTACCATTCCAAGGACATTCCAGGCTGGGTCCTATCTCAGGGCCTTTGTTCTGGCCGCTCTCTCTGTGACCTACCTGTTCCTCTCCCCCAACTCTCCACCACCTTCCCCTGCTGATTTTCTTTGTAGCACTCCTCGCTGCTACTTACATCACATTATGATTTGTGGTTCTCCTGGTGTATTGTTCCCACTGCCCAAAACTTAGCTTCCTAACTTAGCTCACTGTGTCCCTTTGCTGTGTCCTCAGAGCATGATGTGTAGCAGTCACTCAGTGAGTGCTGGCGGACTGACTGAATGGATGAGTGAGTGAGAGAGGGAGTGAATAAGCAGTGAGTGTCATTGCCAGAATGTAGGATCGGGGGTCCTCCCTAGGTGAGGGGTACAGGGCAGGCTTCCTGAGGAGGAAATGGCACTCACAGTTAGCTTAGAGAGGAGGCACTATGGGCTCTTGAGGCTGAGGGAGCTGCCTGTGCGGGGCTCCGGGCGGGAGAGTGCAGGGGCACTTGGGGAACAGACGGAAGACTAGCATCAGTGTCAGATCTCGACGTGGTCTGGGTTCGAATCTTGACAGCCACTCGGGCCTCTCCATGTCCCAGTTTTTTTCTCTCTAGGATTGAGGCTACTCTGGGTGTCCTGGGGCATCTCTGAAGTTCTGCTCCTAACACACTTCCCCAGGGCCTGGCATGTTAATGTGAATGCAATTGTTTCCTTTTTCTTCCCACAAATACTCTGGAGTGCCTGGCCCTTAGTGGTCTCCAGGGACATACTGGTGGATGCACAGACCCAGTTGCCACCCATTTTGGAGCCTGTCTGTTGGACTCTTAGCCTTCTGAGGCACCCCTGCCTGGAGGCAGGAAAAGGCCTGAAATAATCTTGGGGCCGGGGAGACCTTATTCATTAGGCTGATTGATTAATAGGGAAAACTAATTGAGGGTTTGCATGCGCCCCGCCCAGTGGTCCACACAGTGCTCCCACACTGCTGCCCAGTCCTTCCTGGAATCCTGGAAGGCGGCTCCAGCCATGGGACCTGTGGCCCATCCTGCAGGTTGGTCCTGAGCTGATGGGGTGGCCTCTCCTCCTGGCGCTGATTCACATTTCCCTGGTGGCTGGTCAGGTGGAGCGGCTCTCCCTCCGCAGGTTCCTCCAGCATCTGGAGGCCTCTGCTGTGAGGTGCCGGTTCGGCCTGCACCTGTGTTTCCCTTGGGCGGTCTGCCTGTTTATTTCTTATCTCTTTGCGTTAATCCTAGATTCTGGAGGAGGGCCTTGTTTCTAAAATGTTGCACTATCTTCTTCCAGTCTGAGGTTTGCCTTTTTACTTTTTTAAAAATTGTCTTTTGATGAATAGAAGTGCTTAATTTTGATGTAGTCAAAATGGTCACTCATTTTCTTTATAGTTTTATGATTCTGCTTTTCACATTTAGTCTGTTTGTTCTGGAATTGGGGTGTGCATGTGTGTGTGAGGTGGGCATCCTGTTTTATATTTTCCACCTGGATCCCCGTGTATTAAAAATTGACCACTCTTCTCCATTGCCTGATCATAAATCATGTCTCTGTGTAAGTGGACCTGTTTCTGGAGCTCTCTTCCCTTCTCCTGCTCCGTTTTTCTGTTCCCGCAGCAATACCTCGCTGTCCCGATTTCTGTTGTTGTAGTAAGTCTTGATCATGGGAGAACAGGCCCTCCCACTTGTCTTGGCCATGCTTGGCTTTTTGTAATTTCGTTTAAATATGAGACAGGCTTCTGTCACATGCACAGACATGACATTGAATGTGGTCTCTCTCCACTTACGTCTTTTCTGATGTCTCTCAGAAAACTGCCATAGTTTTCTGAGAGACATCGTAGTCCTGGCCCACCTCTTGTTGGATTTATTCCCAGGTCTTCGTGACGTGGCAGGGGGAGCCTGTGTCCTTCTTCCCCATAAGGCACCTTGCTCCCTCGGTTGGGCCTTGCTGGGTGAGGCTCTCACAGCAGCGCAGGGCCCACTTCCCCCATCCTCTGCTTCCTCCCTGGCACCACCCTGGGCCCTGGCAGAGGGCAGGCATGACGCCCGCAGAGGAGGTTGTAATTTTCCTGAATGATTTCAAGGGCTAATTAAAGGTTTTTCTTGACTAATCAGCTTACAGTTTAATTATCTGGGAACAGACTCAGGGATGTGGGAAGCAGCTCTGGTGGGGTCTCCTCATAGCATGGCCAGAAGGAGCCAGGCAGGACTGGGAATAGCCCGGCACCCTGCAGTGGGCCAGCTGTGCTTCTCCATGCCTGTGGGAGAAGAGGGGGAGGGCAGCAGGTGCCATGGGGGTCACAGTAGGTCCCTTCCTGCCTGGAACCCTTCCATAGCTCCTGCTGCCCAGGGAGGAGGCCAGGACCCAGTCCCTCCTCTGGTCCACAGGCCTGCCTCCTTCTCCTTCTGGCCGCACTAAAGCCTGGCTGGCCTTTGTTTGGAGCACTCACTTCACTTATCCTTTGGGTCTTGGCCTGAAGGTCAGTTAGCTCTGGGAAGCCATCTCAGGCTGCCCCACCGGCCAGAGCAGGTCCAGAGCAGGTGATAAGCTCTGTCCTCCCCTTGCCTGTTGCCAGGGTTGCTCGTTCCACCACTGAAAAGTGTGTTGTGAAGGGGGTGCTGCTGTGGTCCAGCATTAGAGTTGTGGGGTACCCAAGGGGGGAGGCGGTTCAGGACTGGTGCTCCTGTGTGAGGGCTGGGACTGAGTGTGCAGGCCAGGAGGACCGGGCCATGGCTCAGGCCTTCTCAGGGGTGGCAGCTGGCTGGACTGGACTGGACTGAGGATGGGCTCCTGGGAGTTGGTTGAAGGGGGAGGGGACCCGGAGTTGGCTGTGCCAGGCCTGGCTTCATTCCTTGCATTCCTTAGCAGGCCCCAGACTCCCAGTGGCCTAAGGTGGGGGAGGGTGAGCAAGCAGAGAGGGGCCTCCTGGGCACTGACCCTGTCCCTCCCTGCCCCTCCCTGCCCCTCCCTTTCCCTCCCCTGCCTGCCTCATCTGTCTGTCTCATTTTACACACACACCCTGCAGGGGCTCAGGGCTGGGATGATGTGTCCAGCCCCCACAATCCCCCAATCCTGTGCTCACCCTTGGCTACACACTAGAGTCACCTGGTGGGGCCTCTGTATAGGGGCTCAAACTCAGACCATTAGAATCCGAATCTCTGGCTGTGGGGCCTGAGCGTTGGTGTTTTTTCTTAAAGCTCTCTGGGGGACTCCTGCATGACTCTGAGCTGGGATGACAGCCGCTGGGATGTGAACCACTGACCTACAGACATGACATCATATACATATGTGCTTTTGTGATGTTTGGAACAGTTTTCTAGGCTTCTGATGTGGCGTGATTAAGTCACATCACCCCACAGCCACACTGTAGGAAGATATGACATTACTCCCATGTTGTGGACGAGGCAGCTGAGGCCTTTTTGTCCCTGGCAGTGCAGCCTCTGTCACTGTCCTGTCCTCCAACCATGCCCCCATCTGCGCTGCATCTCTCTGTCTCACCGCCCCCCTTCTTTCTTTCTCCCTGTCTCTGTCTCTCTTTTTCACCCTCAATTTCCATTTCCCTCACCGCCCCCGCCCCTCACCCCTCAGAAAGTTTTCCAGGCTTCCCTGTTTAGAGCCATGTTCCTGCTGAGGCCACAGAAGGGAGATGGTTTCTGCAGGCCTAGGACAAGGATGGGAAGGATGCTGATGTCATTTTGCGCCAGCCTTCTTTGCTGCACCTGGAGACGAGGGAGTCGGGGGAGGGCACCCCTCCCACTAAGGTTGGGGGTACTGACGGTGCGACCTTTCCAGGAGGACCATCCATGCCAATGAACCCTGACAGATTCTGTGACCCTTATGCCTCCATGGGCCCAAAATCTCTGTCATCTGTTGGCATTACCATTTCAGGCTTCTGTGGAGTGGCCAATGGTTTAATTTCAGCAAAAGTTTATGCTGAGATGTGATCATTGCATTGCAGGAGCCTTTATTACTGGATGGGAATGAGAGCCCAGTGCTCCCAAGCTCGGGCAAGGGTTGGGGCCCCCAGCTTCACTTCCAACCTCTCCCAGCTGCAGGAGAGCTTCCTCTGTGACCTTGGGTCAGGCCCTGAGCCCCAGGTGACTCTGCGTTGGTTCCCACATCTGGAGCAGGAGAAGGATTCTTGCTGCTAGAATAGCTGGGTAGCTGGGCGGATTGAGTCAATGTGTGTGTGTGACGCTCAGCAGAGGGCTGCCGTCATCATGTCATTATGGACACTGTTGCCTCGATTACTGTTACAGTCATTAGAGGCAGGGCACATGTTTGGATTTAGTAGTTGGGATCCACAGGGTGATTCATAATTCTTTGCTGTTTTGACTCGGTTACATTTCCTTTTGTAAAATGTTTAAAACCTTTGTGTTAAGGAAATGTTCACGTATATTCTAATGGTTTCCCCACATCTCAATACCACCTTCAGCAGTTAACCAGTCACGACCAGAGTTTTTTCTTTTTTTTTTAAAGATTTTATTTATTTATTTTTAGAGAGAGGGGAAGGGTGGGAGAAAAAGGGAGAGAAACATCAGTGTGCGAGAGATACATTGATCGGTTGCCTCTCGAATGCCCCCCCAACTGGGGACCTGGCCCGAAACTCAGCTTGTGTCCTGACTGGGAATCAACCGGCAACCTTTCAGTTTGCAGGCTGGCGCTCAATCCACTGAGCCACACCAGCAGGGCGCGACCAGGGTTTTTCATCTGCACCTCACCCCTACCTCCCTGATCATTTTGAAGCAATTCTCAAATATCATATACTTTAGCTATTTACATTTCAGATTTTTCTCCTAGAAGAGATAAGGAATCTTTAAAAAATAGTCACAATACTATTGTCACAGGAATACACAAACAAAATAATTTCTTCATATCCTCATGTTTCCCCAACTGTTTAGCATCCTTTTTTCAATTTGTCTCTTTGGGTTGGAGTGCAGACGAGGTCTATGCTTTTGAATTTGGGTGGCAGCCCCCTACGTGTTCTGTAATCCGTAAGATTTCCTCCTTCAGTTCTTCTGTGCGCTTGCTGTTTGGGTGGTTTATTCATCCAAGACTCTGTCCTGTTGTCTCGATGTGGTTGATGCTTCTTTGTGGTGTCATCTGACATGTTCCTCTGTCCCACGTGCTCCCTGTAAATTGGGACTTAGTTCTAGAAGCTTGGTTCTATTCAGGTTGCATTTCTTTCCTAAGTGGTGGTATTTATGAACAGTAGTTCCTGAGTGCTTTTTAAACTAAATTTAATTAAGCTTTTTAAAAAGTGAGTAGATTGAAAAAAAATCTTCAGTTGCTCCTAGTAGGGAGAGGACCCAGATACAACATTTGGGGGTGGGGACCTGGAGGACTGAGGTTCGGGAACTTCTGGGAACAGAGGACCTAGTGTTGGCCCCCGCTTCCAGTGAACTGCTGTCATAAATGCACAGCTTTGGGATCCTGCTTTGCTGGGACCAGAGGGTCCCAGCTGAGAATCGTCCCGAACCCCTACCCACTTCAGCCTGGCCTATGGTTAAGGCTTAGGGACAGAGCTAGACTCCTGCCCCAGCTCTGCCTTTGGCCAGCTAGGCCATTCTGGAATCTTTCCCATCCCTTGCCTGCTTCCTCCTCCGTACCATGATGGGCACTGTGCCTCCCTTGGAGGGCTGTGGTCAGGACTCAGTGACCATGCAGTAAAAGGCATGGTGTGTGCATGTGCTCTGAAGCTGCTGTTCTGCATTAGTGTAGGTCTCTTTGACGTTAACTGCACCGCTCTCCTCTCCCGCCCTCTCTCCCTGCCATGTGGCCTCATTACATCTGGAATGCACCGGGTGGGCTCCAGTGCTCGGCCCTTTGCAGTGACCACTCCCTCGACCTTCAGTGCTCTCCCCCGGGTCCCCACATGGCTCCCTCACTTCCTTTGGTCTTGCTCACATGCCACCCCGAGACCTCCCTGACTGTACTCTCTGGCCTCTCTTCCACTTGTTATATACATTTTTGTTTACTTGGGTATTGCTTATCTCCTCCACTAGAGTATCAGTTCTGAGAAAGAGGCGCTGTCTTACTCACTGCTGTGTCTCCAGTGCCTAAAACAGTGCCTGGCAACTGAGTGCATAATAAAGAATTGCTTAGCGCATGAATGAAGGAGAGAATGAATGTGGTTAAGTGAGTGGACTTGGGCCCCAGGTCACACCTGCTGTGGAGTCCTCCGCAACACGGGTGCATTCGCAGCACCCTACTCACCTTGTTTTGCACCAGCATGCTGCCCACATGTAACGCTTTGTAGCTGTCCTCTCTGCTGGTCTGTGTCTCCAGCACAGGGCTCCAATGAGCCAGCCAGGGCTGTCCCTGCCATGGGGACACTTTATCAAATCTTAAATAACACCTTCTAGTCTGTGTGACCAGCTCTGGTACCCCAGGGCAGGCCAGGGACTACTTCTGTGGCCAGAAAGGGCTCCCTGGGGAATGTGACTCATGCAGGACATGAGAGTGCCAGGATGTGGAGGGAGCTGTGTGTTGTGGCCGAGTCTGAGAGCTCTGGGGCTGGCTGCTTCCAGGTCTTTGTCTTCCTTGCAGGAAGCAGGCAAAGAGCTGCAAGGGGCCAAGGAGGACTGCTGTTCTGATTATTGCGGTGGTTCAGCCCTGGCGTGTGTGTGTGTGTGTGTGTGTGTGTGTGTGTGTGTGTGTGAGAGAGAGAGAGAGAGAGAGAGAGAGAGAGAGAGAGAGACAGACAGAGACAGGCTGAGAAAGAGAGCGAGCCAGTGCATACATGCATGTGTAGATGAAGCTTCCAGCTGTCAGAATCGCTATCACTGATGTTTCCTGTGTGGGAGTGTAAAATATGACATGTACATAAAAGTGTATAAAACCTCCCTGTTCAGTTTAATGAATAATTATAAAGCAAACACTCATCTATCAACAACCAAATCAAGACAAGCATCACCAGCGCCCTAAAAGCCACTTCCTTCATGTGCTGTTTTTAACATTATCAAATAAATTCAACCATCTTTCTTTTAATTATTACCTCTTTTTGTGAATTATGAAAGATTTCAGATGTCCCAGGAGAATAGAGAACACCTGATAAACCCCCTTGGGCCCAGTGTACAACCAAGAGAGAAAATATCCTTGCCATGGTTAAAGCCCTGCAGATGCCCTCCCCCAGGTACCCAGAGCCTCACTGTGGCCCCCCCCAGGCTTCCCTAAATAGTACACTGGATGGTTCTGCAGGTTTTAAAACTGTGTGTAAATGGTCCCAGGCCGCCAGCACTTGGCTGCAGCTTGCTCTCAATATTTTGCTCTTGAGGTTTCTCTGGGTGGATAAATAAAGTCCCGTGCCAATAGGGATGCTCCTGGCAGCGGCAGCATGGGTCAGAGTCTCCCCACACCTGCCAGATGAAAGCAGCCTGCCCTGCTGGAGGGAGCCTCAGGAGGGCGCCCTGGGGCTGGCTCTCTGCTCCGGGCCCACAGCCCCTGCCCCAGCCTGGTCTGAAACCATTGCCTCCAGGTTCTTGATGTGTGAGGGGCTTTCCCTGAACACCTACCTGTAGGAATGGGACTCTGGTATCATCCCAGGTCTATCTGGAGAAAGACGAGACCCCCTTCCTCCATTTGGGAATGGCCTGGGGGCTGGGAGTGGGAGGGTCTCTTCTCTTCCCCTGTCCTCTGTGCCCCTCTGCTTCCCCTGAGGGCCCTGTTTAGTGATAGTGTCTAGCCTGTCACAGAGAGGCCCTCTGGGTTGGATATACTATCAAAGACTCTGGATCTGGAGGCTGGGTTTGCCACCTGGCTCTGCCACCTACTAGCTAGGTGACGTTGGACATGTGGCATCCTCAGCCCTTCGGCATGTTTCCCCATTTATAAAGTGGGGTTGTGTAAAGGTTATTTCATCAATGTAAAGCACACAGAAGAGGCACATAGAAACCTCTTAATGAGTCCTAGCTGTCAATATTATTGTCATTATTGCCATTTACTCTTTCATTTTGTAGATATTCACTGTGTACCTCCTCTGAGTCTAGCCCTGTGCTGGCTGATGCCTGGGACAGGCTGGTAACCTGATAGCCCAAGGTCCTACTCTATTGGAGCTAGAGGCAATGACAGCCCAGAGTCATCTTAGGGAAAGCCAAGTCCCAAGTGCCTTGACTGTGCTGGTAGAAGTCCAGAGGACTCTGGGAGGCCCTGGCTTCGGCCTAGGAAATCAGGGAAGGCTTCCTGGAGAAGGAGACATCTGATTTACTGGCTGCAAAAGTAACAAGTTAGTGTGTGGAAGGGTGTTTTAAGGCATGTGAGCAGCATGTTCAAAAGCTGAAAGGTGGGAAAGGGTCTGGCATTTTAATAAGTTATTATTTTAATTAAAATACTTGAAATAATTGTAGATTCACATGCAGTTGTAAGAAGTAATTCAGAGAGAGCCTCTGTACCCTTTACCCAGTTTCTCCAGCAGTAACATCCTGCAAATCTGTAGTTAGTACAAGACCACAACCTGCATATTGACATGGATATGGTCAAGATACAGAACATTTTCACAAGGATCCTTCCTGATGTCTTTTTATAGCCACATTTCCTCCCTGACCCATCCCTAACTCCTGGCAACCACTTATCTACATCTATTTCCCATTTTTATAATTTTGTTGTTTCAAGAATGTTACGTAAGTGGAATCATACTGTGTGTATCCTTTTGGGGTTGATTTCTTTTCACTCGGCATATTCCCTGGAGATTCATCCAGGTTGTTGCCTGTCTCAATATTCATTCCTTTTTGTCACTGAGAATACTATGTATTCCATGGTGTAGATGTACCACAGCTTGTTTAACCATTTGCCCATTGAAGGACATCTGGGTTATTTCCAGTTTGGGGCTGTTACAAAGACAGCTGTCGTGAACAGCCATATAAAGGGTTTTGTGTGAATGTAAATTTTCACTCCCCTGGGACAGATACTCAGAAGTGCAGCTGCCGGGCTGCCTGGTAGCTGCATGTGTAAAGAAGCTGCCGCGCTCTTTCCAGAGGGCTGCGCCATCTTCCCAAACCACCAGCAATGCGTGGGTGATCCCGTTTCTCTGCATCCTCACCAGCATTTGTTGTTGTCACTATTTTTTACTTTAGCTGGTCTAATAGGTGTATAATGATAACTAATTGTGGCTTTAATTTGCGTTCTTCTAATGGCTGATGATGTTGAACTCCCTGTCAGGTGCTTATCTGCCATCTGTGCATCCTCTTTGGTGAAATGTCTCTTTGTGTTTTCCGTCCATTTGCTAATTAGATTTTTTTAACTAAGTTTTTAGAGTTCTTTATCTCTTCTAGATACTACTCCTTTGCCAGATGTGGAGTTTGTAAATATGATATATTCTCCCAGTGTGTAGCTTTTTTACCCTCTTCACAGGGGCTTTTGCAGAACAAATGGTTTTCGTTTTGCTGAGGTGTACTTTATTACATTTTCCTTTTGTGGGTTGTGCTTTTGGTGTCATGTTTAAGGCCTCCATGCCTAGCCCTAGATTCTGAAAATTTGCTCGTTTGTTTTCTAAAAGTTTTATAGTTTTAAGGTCTGTGATTCATAATGAGTTAATATTTGTGCAAAGTGTGAGGTTTGGATCAAGGTTCTTTTTTCTTTCTTTCCTTTTTTTTGCATATGGATGTCCGGTTGCTCTAGCACCATTTGTTGAAAATACTGTCTTTCTTTTATTGAATTGCTGTGCTTCTTTGTCAAAAATAAGTTACCACAGTAAGATATCACTTCACACCTACCAGGATGGCTATTTTCTTTTTAAAGGAAAATAACAAGTATTGGTGAGGACGCAGGAAGATTGGAACCCTCATGCATTGCTGGTAGGAATATAAGATGGTACACCCAGGTGTACTACTCAGTACAGTTCAGTAGTTTCTCAAAAGGTTAAATATGGAACTACCGTATGACCTGGCATTTCTACTCCTAGGTATACATATTTCCAAAAGTATTGAAGGCAGAGACTTGGGCAGATACTTATACACCAATGTGCATAGTTGCATTATTCACAGAAGCTAAAATGTAGAGATAACTCAGATGTCTATTAATACATAAATGGATAAATGAAGTGTGGTATATATACACAATAGAATATTATTCAGTTATAAAAATGGAAGGAAATTTTGATATATGCTACCATGTGATTGGACCTTGAAAACCTTATACTAAGTGAAATTAGCCAAACATAGGAGGAATATTGTAAGATTCTACTTATATGAGGTCCCTAGAATAGGCGAATTCTAGGAAATTGGAAAATGGAATAGAGACGGAAAACGGAATAGAAGTCACCAGGGGCCGGGGGAAGGAGGGAATGGGGAACTGTTGTCTAATGTGTACAGGGTTTGTGTCAGGGACAATGAAAAAGTTTTGGATGTAGACAGTGATGATGGTTACACAACATTGTGAAGATATTTAATGCCACTGAATTTTATGCTTTACAAATGGCTAAAATGATAAGCATTGTATATGTTTTACCACAGTGAGAAAAATCAGTGTTTTAAAACGTTAGGTTCATTTGTGTCTGTTTCTGGGTTCTCTCTGGTCACTGGCCTGTGTGTTTATCCTGATTACTGTAGCTATCGATTGATTAGGCTTTTATTTTGGGGACAGTGAGTCCTCCCACCTTATTCATTTTTTTTTTTTTGTCAAAATCGAGGTATTCTGGGGCCTGGCACTTTTGGAGCTCCTCTCGGTCTCCCTTGTGTGTTAGATAGCACTGTGGTTTACCCAGCTTCCACGTCACCCTTGGCACCTGTCTTGTCCTCAGCCCCCTCATTGATAAGCGTTGCTTTTTCTTGGTAGACGTGGCTCCGATCTGTCCCCCTCTCTTCATGTCTAGCTGCCTTGCTACCTTCATCAATTTCCTGGAGCAGCTGTGTGCTCTTGTCACTTGTCCCCATGCCTACTCAGGCCCCGTTGGTCCCATCCTCCACAGACAAGGCAGCCAGAGTTACATCTTCCAGATGTAGGCCCCCTGGTTCATCTGTGGCCTGGCTCTACCACATCCTCGTCCCTCTGGCCAGCGAGTCTTGGTCGAATTTCACATTTTATTTGTGTGATCCTTGACTCTAAGCACCACAGGGCAAGGACCATGCTGCACCGCTGGCCCAGCCTGGGCAGTGCATAGTGGACGCACATTGGACTTCTGTTGGTGGAATCCATGGACATAGGAAGGAAGTTGCCTGCTGCTGGAGCCCATGCCTGGGCGGGGGGAGTGTGGAGAAATGAGGCTGAGAGGTGGCAGGAGCTGGGAAAGAGGCAGCTTTCGCTGTGCTGGCCCCAGTTGGCTTTCAGCAGCTGAGGGACATTGGGTTTACTAAGGTGTCCATGACCTCACAGAAAGATAGGCAGTGACTTTGAAGAGACACTTAGCACAAAAGGAATTCTGATTGCTTTTATAACGGAAAGGATGTGCATCCTGCTAAGCGGAAAAACGCAGATGACACCTAGGCTGAGAGGAGCCACATGTCACCTATCTGACTGGCAAGGATCAGAGTTTGACAACACCCTGGGCTGTGAAGCCCTCACATAGGACAAATTTGCCCTGCAGTTCCACTTCTAGGCATTTGGCCCACAGACACACCAGCACGCCTATGAAATGACACGTGCACTCAGTTGTCATGGCTGCTGTTTGTAAGAGCTCAAGGCTGGAAACCACCAACGTGGCCTCATAGGGACTGGCCCACACTACCTCGGCCCTTCCACTCAGGGCTGAACTTTGTGGAGATCCAGGCATGGAGAGATCGCTAAGACACACAAGGTCTGTCCAGAAGGCATCCAGCCATGCACTGTGAGAAACAGAGACATCTATCGAAGAAGATACAAGATACAGTAAACATTGTACACAGGACAGTGATGCCTCAGTCCCCTTCAAAGTAGGCACCTTGGGACCTCACACACTTCTCCCAATCACCATCACCTACCCCATCATATTTTCCTGAGTCCCATCAACAGTGTGAAATCTCTTCCCTTTCAAAGGTGATTTTAGTTTTGGGAAAATGCAGAAGTCGCAGGGCACCAAATCTGGGCTGTAGGGGGGCTGAGTCACCTGGGTGATTTGATGTTTCACCAAAGAACTCTGCACAAGACATGACGCGTAAGTGGGCATGTTGTCCTTATGAAGCTGCCAATCACCAGTTGCCCATAGCTGTGGCCTTCTGAACATTCAGCAGAGGAATGTTCACACTTAATGCAAAATTTGATGCAGGTTTGTTACTGTATTTGCTCAGTCATTTTGAATGCGATGGCCACACGGTGCACATGCTCACTCAACAGCATCTACTACCCTACTGACTAGTACAATGAAGTCATCATTGTCCACGCATGTACATTCCAATCCAGTCTCCTTGGCTGTCAGGTTACATCAATGTCACACGAACCATTCTCCTTATATTAACAGTGGCTGGACTTTTCCAGATAGACCTCATATATTGTATATATCTTTTCTTTAAATTTATAATAAGGTTCTTTTATAAGTAAACATAAAATAAGTTAAAATAAAACAATAACCATAAGTAGATAAATAATGTATATAAGTATAATAACATTAAAATAATACAAATTGTTAGTATACTTGCTGGAAAAGGCATAAAGCATAAATGTGCAGCATTCCCAGTCATTACAATGGGGAGACCACGTAGTGCCCCTCCCAGTGAAGGGACAGGTGGTGCCAGCCCCTAGAAGCCCCCTCTGGGCCCCCCTTCCCCAACTTTCCCGGCAGTCACTGCCTTGCTTTTTTTTTTTGGTTTCACCACCTCTGCATGCTTTCCTAAACAGTGTATTTCATTTTGTCTGGTTTTGAACTTTTTCTGAACAAAATCCTAGGATGTGTTTTATGTTGCGCTTCTTTTGTTTAACATTGTTTTGCTTTCATGCACATGCGGCACTGCTTCAGTCATTCATTGTCCCTGTTGTGTGTTATTCCGTGGAGCCAGTAGGTTGGAATTGTCCGTTTCCCATGGATTTGCATCATTTCCAGTCTCTGGCAGAATCAGACTGTGCTTCGTGAGCCTTCCTGCACGTGTTCCTGGGGCCTAAGGGCTGAGTTTTGCTTGGTAGTTACCCTGGAGGGTGCTTGCCGGGTCCCAAGTGTGAGTCTTCCCCTTTGCTGGGTGCTGCCGAGCTCCCCCTGGTGCCAGCAGCACAGGAGAGCCGAGGAATGTTCTTGAGAAAAGCAAGGTGCAGATTATTAGTCTGTGTGGCATGCTGCCATTTATGGTTTTCTTAAAAGAGTGTGTGAGCATGCGTGTGCACCTGCACTCACATGCATTTGTAGGCTCTGTCAGAGAGGAAGGGAAGACTAGTAGAGGTTGCTTCCTGGGCTGAAGCTGGAACAGGGCGGGGGCGGGGCATCCTATCACTATTTGCCCTCAGGTGCCATTGGCTTTTGAACCATGTGCCCATTTTATAAAGAGACAGACCCTGAGACGGAGAGGACAGGAAAGAAAGGGGAGCGATGAAGCCCAAACGGGCAGAATGGTAATAGTTAGGAATCTGAGTAGTGCGTTTCATGGGGTCTCACTGGTTTAGTCTCTGTTTTGGGGTGTGTTTAAAAAGTTTTATAATAAAGGTCTGTTTCAGTGTGAGAGGATCTTGAATGACCTCTCTTGGCCTCTGAGGCCAATCACCAGCAGAACCCCTTGTTTCCAGTGAGACTTCTGGGGGCTAGGGGCTCCCTCCTTCCTCCATTCCCCTTCTCTGCCCTGTCCCTCACCATAGGACCTGGTTCCCCTTGACTGGCCAGAACTGCCCCATCCCTGACCACCTCCCCCGCCAGAGCCCAAACCAGCCTGTCTGGTTTGGGGAGGTTAGGAGAGCCGCCCCACTTGGCTCCTGTCTGGGTGGCTGCCTAACAGGTGCTCCACCCTGGTGGGGGAAGGGATGGCCTGGGATCTGGGACTTTTGGGGTCCCCTTCCCGCCCTGCTGTGGCCCCAGGCCCAGCCCAGGCCTGCTGGGAGCCTCTGGCTCTCTGAGCAGGTGAGGGAGGGAAAGGGGGTTGAGGGATTTGCAGGCCCCCCTGGTGTGAGGGATGAAGTCCTGCGGGAGCTGGCCATTGTGGGGGAATGGGAAGCCTTGAACCCAGTTCCTGTCACTCACAGGACCCCTCCATGAGAGAGCAGTCCTACTCCATGTCAGTCCCCAGAACAGGGAGTTTTGTCTAGTTTGTTCATTGCTGAGTTCTCAGGGCCTTCAACAGGCCTGCCTCCTATGTGCTTGGAGCTCAGCAGATGTATGAACCAGTGGGGGCGACAGACAGTGCTGTCACAGACAGTGACGGCCAGAGGGGCAGCGCTGGGATAGGGCCCGGAGGAGGCACCTGGCCCAGCCTGGGTGTCAGGGCTGCAGGAGCAGCCTGACCTCTGTTGCCTCCAAGTCCTCCATGGCGGTGAGACACAGGACACAAACTTCACACCAGGAGCTCTGGCCTGGGCCAGCATGGCCCCTTCCTCATTCCACCCCCTCTCTCAGTGCCCTGTCTCCTGTTCTGGAATGAAGGTTCTGAACCAGCCAGGCAGCTGCTCAGGAAAGTTGGTCTAGGGCACAGGCACTTGGACGGATGGCAGGCGCCTAACTTCCCTGCCATGTCCCTTGGGCATGTCACTCAACCTCTCCAGGCCTCAGTTTCCTCTGTTAATGGGCCCGACAAAGTGCCTGTCCACTGAGGGCAGCGGTGAGGTACGATGACTCAGTGTGTATCAGTGCTAAGAGCAGGCCCAGCCTGAAGTTCTCTGTAAAGGTGGGCCGCTCACTTCCAGAAGGTCAGAGCCAGCATGGCAAAGCCCTCCCCACCTTTCTCATGCCCCATTCCTGCCAGCCACATCTCCCAGCCCCACTCTCACACCTCGGGATAGTGTGGTTGGGGCTTCACCATGAACTTGACTTTTCCCCCCTGATTAGGCCACATGTCTCAGGTTCATCCTCATGCATGAGTCAGGCAGAGCTGGAGAGGCCACCTTCGTTTTGCCATCTCAGAGGTCTTGCTGGACTCACAGCTTGGAAGTGGGGGAGTAGGGAACACAGCGAATCCCAGGTCTCTAGCCACCCTCCATATCTGACTCCACTCACCCCCATCCGTCTGACCTGCCCCCCAGCCCAGGTCAGTGTTTCAGACCTCACTGCCCTGCCAGCTGCTCTGAGGCACTGTGCAGAGCCACTGCCTCCTTGGCCCCTGGAACCTAGCCTGCCATGGGAGTGAGGTGGGGTGTGGGTGTGCTAGTAGGGGGCTGGTCCCACCAAAGGAAGGGCCGGAAGGAAGGGCTGTGGTTGGAATCCCCTCTTCCCCTCTCCCGTGGTTGGTGTCCCTCCCTAGCCCCTCCCTCTGCCGGGACAGTTGTGGGTGATGTGGCCCAGGCTTTCCAGGCTCACCCCGCCTCCCTCTGTCCCTCCCTCCCACTCTCCCTCCTCCCCTCTCCTGTGGGCTGGAGCTACACTGAGCTCAACTGCCAGGGCAGGGCCAGGGCCGCGTCACCACCCGCTGCCAGGGAAGCTGGGGCACAGAGCCCCACCAGCCCTCCTTGGTGGGTGCCCCTGGACACCTGCTGCCTGCTCTCCCAACTTGAAGCCTCTGTCTGCTGGCTCCCCCACTGAGGGTGGCCCAGGACCGAGGAAAGAGGATGGTGAAGGTGAGCTGCCCTGGCCTCAGGCAGGAGAGGAGGAGTGGGGAGGGCTGCCCTGGGTATGAGGAGGGCAGTCCTGCTGCCTGGTCACCTGAGCCAGTGTGAGCATGTGATCCAGGGGCCACACCTTTACTGGGGCCAGGGGCAGGGTCACGGTGTTTCCGTGTGCCAGTGGTGGCAGGTGTCTTTGCTGGGGCTTACCACAGGTCTCAAAGCACCTGAGCACTTCAGTGGGGGTGCGACCCTGGGGTCTGGTTTGCATGGGGGTGGTTCTGAGGCTGTGCCTCCCTCGGTCACTCTGGGTGACCGACGCGGGAGTCAGCCGTGGGTGTGCCTGGGTCTGCCGTGGGGGCCCATTACATACTGTGTACAGATCTAGGCTTGTGTGGGTCTTGTGATCTGACTGACTTTGGAGTGTTCCTCTGTGTGTGCGGGTCCGTCTTTCTAGGGAAGTCCAGCAGTTATGAAGTGTCTGTGGAATTGCATGTGTGCACACGTGTGCCTGTGTTTCTGGGTAGTGGCCCAGGTCGGTATCATACATGTTGTTGGTGTGTGTCTGTGGGTCTCTTTCAAGAGTGTCTGCTTCTCTGGGATGTGTGTGGGTCTTTGCAGTGTTTTTGGAAGGGTCCTGGGTCCATGGGGCTTCAGGGATCCAGCTGTGGCTGCCCTAGTGTCCCAGCCTCTCCATGCTGAGATCTTCCTCTGAGCCAGGCCCCTTTTTAAGGCCAATTCCCCCACCTTCTCCCTCTGATGCCTCACGTTTCCCTTGGAGTCACTCTGCAGGGGCCCATATCTGAGAGGCAGGAGCTGAGGCTTAGGGTGCAGTGTCCCTTCCCACGCCCAGGCTCCTGTACAGCCTCTGCCTGTGTGAAGTCGAGGTGGCTGCTGCTGTCTCTGGCTGCTCGGGGAGTTTTCTGTGCGACCATCGTGTGAGTTCCCGTGTGTCTGGCTGTGTGGCCGGACGCCTGTGTTCCATCTGTGTCACGGTCTCTGTGGAGGGCCTGTGCACTGTGGAGTGTCTTCATGTGCTTCTGTGTCTAGAGTGTGTGGGGGTGGGGGTGGGCAGGGAGCTGCACTACAGGGGAGGGCTTGGGTTCCAGGGGCCTGGGAGGGCTCCAGAGCCTGCGTTCTGCCTGTACCCTCTCCCTCCTTCCTGGTCTGCCTTAGGGAGGAGTGAATGAAGTATAATCTGATCTCCCCAGTCCCTGTGGGCTCCCCCATACTCAGGTTTGTTGTGGCGTTTGTCCCCACCCTGGGTGCCTCTGGAGGGCGAGGGACACCAACAGGGCCCTTTGTGTATGCCGTTGTGCCTGGCCAGGAGGGAAGGGGGTGTTCAAGCCTGGGGCTGTCAGAGGAGCCTACTGGCCTCCCTTGGGGTTCTGAGCACTGGCCTGGGCCCAGCTGGGTAAAGGAAGCAGCATCTTTTCATTCAGCCACACTCTGAGCTGTGGCCCTCTTTGCTGGGCAGGACTGGGGACACAGGGTGGCTGAGATGGCTCCAGGCCCCGTCCTCATGGGGGCTCCCTGTCCAGCTGCAGAGACAGACAGTGGCAGCCCGTTGCACTGCCCCATCCCAGCCCTGGCGAAAGTAAGACTCCACGGAGAGAATAAGACTGGCACTTTTGCTCTGGCCAGAGAGGCCTCTGCCCAGCATCCTCTTATTTATTTGTTCCTTTATTCATTCATTCAGCAGCACTGATACCAACAGCAGCAGTAATAATATAGCAGCTGACACGTAGTGAGGACCCACTGGGTGCCGTGCACTTTTATAAATGCTTCGCCCATGTCATCTCATTTGATCATGCAGACATTCCCAGGAGATAGGGACTGTCATTCCCCTCAGGTTGCAGGTGAGGACACTGAGGCCCAGAGAGACACGTCCCTTGCTCAGAGGCACATAGCTTGACAGTGGTGGAGCTGGTCCCTGATCCTGGGCATCCTGCTCTCAGCCACCAACTGCCTGCTGCGTCCTTGTACGGGCGCGGAGTGTGCGAAGGCCTGCTGGGTACCATGTAACCACATCCACCCAGAATTCAGAGAACAGGGCTGCTCCTCCCTCCCTGGACTGCTGACTCCAGGCCAGGGTGAGCCCAGACTGTGTGGTTGTATGTGAGTTTACCCACTGGGAAGACTCAGAGATTTCCCGCAGCGTCCCCACTGTGTGACTTACCTCTTGCCTGTAGACCAAATATGCTGCCCCTTCCTCAGGTCTCCAGCCTAGGCCACAGGGCTGGGGCCTCCCTGGGGCAGTGAGGGCCTGGCATGGACTCCCAGCGGGGGACTTCTTGTGTTTGGAACACACACCTGGTTATTTACTAAATAGCCAGGTTCGCGATCTAAAGATTTTGGCCCCAGTTCCTTCTCAGGCATTAAGGTGGGACTTACAGGCAGTGTGGAGTGGCCTTGGGGACTCCTTTCTGCCCTCTGCCCCCAACACCCTGTCTTGCCTTTCCTCAGGGTCCAGCTCATCACATTGGCAAGAGCATCACTCCTTTGTTCCACTGATATTTACTGAGTGCCTACTGTATGCCCAGGCCCTGCCCTAGATGCCAGGGACACAGCAAGAACAAGACAGAGGCCCCTGCTCTCGAGGAGCCAACATTCTACTTTGGAGAGGGGCGGGAGAGGGGACTACAGTCAGCAGGTGTGTGATGCCAGGCAGTAATAAATGCCACGGAGAAATATAAAGCAAGGGCACAAATTGTGTCAAGGGGCCAGGGAAGGCCTCTCTGAGATAGTTTTATTTGCACTGACACCTGAATATCAAGAAAAGGTGAGCCGTGCAGCTCTGGGCAGAGGAAATAGTAGGTGCAAAGGCCCTGCGGCTAGAACAAGAGTCCTGTGTCCAGAACTAAAGAAGAGACCCCCGGTGTGGTGGCGTGAAGTGAGGGGAGGAGACAAGGTCCTGAGCTGGGCCGGGCCCACTGGGCAGTGCCATGTGAAGTCGCAGTTTGAGCCAAGGGGGAGTTTTGCTTAACGTTTTCTCAGATTCCTTCCTAACCAAAGTAGCCTTTCTGATCTGGATTCTGGTCATCGCTAGTGGGGTTGTCTCTGCCCTGGCTCTGGTCCTGTAAACCTCTGGAGTCTGTTGTCTGGAGAGGAGGCTTTGGCTGGGGCCAGGGCCTCTGGGAAGCAGGAGGCTGAGGGGGTGTCAACACAGCTTCTCTGGGCCTGTTTTCTGGTGTGGGAAGCAGGAAGGAGGAGGACTCCATAACTACCCCCCTCACTCATCAAGAACTGTTTGGAGGGTTCAGTGTGGCCCGGTCTGCATGGCTGGCACAGGCCCAGGCCCAGGCCAGATTCAGCACTGAAGCAGGTGTGCATCCCCTCCATCCACTCAGCTGCCTCGAAGGGGCGGCCTGTTCTAGGTGCTGGGATCTGGCTATAACCAACTGAAGTGTGGTTCCTGCCTACTCCACGACACTGACCTAGTTAGGGGGATATCAGTAAATACACTTATAACCGTATAACATGTTAGATGATGCTGAGGGCCAAGAGAGAGTGGACCAAGTGCCGGAACGTGCCAGGCACTGGAGGATGCGGTGATGGGCAGGACCAGACCGCCCTGCCCCTGGGCCGCTCACATTCCAGCTCTGACTGCAGTGGTGTCGGCACTTGGCCAGTCCCACCAACTTGACCTTTATAGTGATCCCTTCTTCCCTGCCCACTTCCTCCCCAACCCTGGTCCCCCTGCTTCTGTCCCAACCGCAGAGTCCGTGCTCTGCCCACAGCCAGAGGGAACCTGGGAACATCTGCATCAGGACCCATCTCTCCCCTACTCCGAACCTCCCTGTGGCTCCGTCTCACTCAGGTAAAGGGCTCCCCGCAGCCCGCAAGGCCCCACCTGACCTGCCCTCACTGCCTGCCTGCCTCTCCTCTCATCATTTGCTCCAGGCCCCAGCTGCTCAGCCTCCCTTCTGCTCTTCGACCACATCAAGCACGTTCCGCCTCAGGACATTTGCCCTGGCGTTGCTTGCCGCCCAGTGCTCTTCCTCCAGGCACCCATGTGGCTCCTTCTCCCTACCCCTCAGGTCCCTGCTCAAGTGCCATCTTCTCAGCAAGACCCTTCCAGACTTCATTGAAAATTCTAACCTTCCCTCACCCTCCTGATCTCATCACTTATCAGTGGCTTCCTAGCTGTTTTTCTGACTTACTGCGTCTATCGCCAGTCTCCCTCCCCCTAGGACGTGAGCTCTGTAAGTGCAGGGGTGTTTCTGGCTATTCAGGCCCCTGTTGGCAGCCCAGTCTGGGTCTGGCAGGTACCAGCCCTCGGTAGACAGTGATGTTCGGATGGTGGGTGGTGCGGGAGTGTCATGGGGTCATTTTGGGTAGAGTAGGTGTTTGCCAAGGAGGGGGGCATGTGTCAGTCCCAAAGCTTGAGGCAGAGTCTGGGAGCCAGGTGTGAGGATTCCTTGGCCCATGATGGGAAGCCTGAAGAGAGATTTGGATAGGGGGTGGTGCAGGTGGGCAGCAAGAGCTAAGGAAGGTTGTCGGGGTGGGAATGCTTGGGAGGTCAATGGTTAGGGGGTGGCAGGACAGTGAGGAGCCTGCTGTCAGCCAGAAGGTAGGCCGGATTCCCCATCCATTATCAGAGCACAGCCCAGAGAGGTAGGAGGTAAACTGAGGCAGGGAAAGGGCTTCCTAGAGCTGATAAGTAAAGATCGTGGCAGAGGAGTGAGCAGGAGCCAGTGGTGGAAGCCCCGAGTATAGGCTGGGGACAGTGAGCACTTCATGGTCCCCTTCTTGGTTTAGGGGTTTCAGTTTGGTGGCCATGGCCTCAGTCCCATCCCCTGCTCTTCCCCAGGGCCCCAGTGCCCCAGCTGGGTCAGCTCCCTTCCCTGCCAGGGGAGCAGTTGTGTTTAGAGCCTGGGGGAGGCCGGGGTAAGAGTGTTACACACATGCGCGCGTGCACCCAGCCAGCTTTGTCACACTGTGGCTCTTGCTCTTCTGCCTGGGCTGACTTTTGGTGGGGGTGTTGGATTGTTGGTGGGTGTTCTCTTCTGAAAGGCCAGAGGGTGGAACAAGCCAGTGCAAGGTGACTGGAAAATCTGAAGCTTTTGCTAGGACAGGTTGAAAACTGCTGTTCCACATGAGAAATAATTTAAAAAAAATTTTTTTAAATGGAAACAAACACTTTAGAGCAGGATGCAAAGTGTGCCTGCACTCTTGGGATCAAATGCCGGATAGCAGAGGCGTCTGCGTCCCAGCTGGTGGCTGCAGGCCTCACGCTAGCCTCCTGCGTCCACGCTCCACCTCTGGGTCCAGGACCTTCTCTGCCAGTTCTGTAAGTCTGCCTGGGCAGAGGCTGAGGCAGGAGAGCAGGGGTGTCACGTACTGGGTACAGATGGATCAGTGCCGGCTGTGGGCCCAGCCATGCTGCAGGCAGGCATTGGGGTACAGTGGGGAGCAGTCTGGATGACAGGCCCTGCTCTCCTGGAGCTGACATTCTAGTGGGCGAGGCGGATCCTGAAGAATCACACACGCAGGATGTGTGGTAAGTGCGGGGAGGAGGAATGAAGCAGAGAGAGGGAGTATGGGGAGTGACAGGGCAGGAACAGGGATATTCAAGCACACGGGGCGGGTGGAGGGAAGAAGGCAGACAACAACCGTGTGCAAATCAGTGAGGAGAAAACTCCAAGAGGTAGCAGCCACCAGTGTAAAGGCCCTGAGGTTGGGCATTTCTAGGATTCGAAGAGTAGTGAGGGAACCCATGTAGCTGGGACAGAGCGAGCGAGGGGGAGTAAGGAAGGACAGGAGGGGAGAGGTGATGGGTCCTCTGGGCCACAGGGCAGAGTCTAGGGGGCCAGCACAGGGTTTAAGGATGTCGGCTCTGGAGTGTATCAGACTGTCTTCCAGGTCCAGCTCTGCTCGGCGACCTTAGTGCAGGATTTCACTTCGTGAGCCTCAGGTTCCACATCTGCAAAATGGGGAGGGAAGTAGCCATGTCACTGAGGTTGTAGGCAGTCAGTGAGCTCAGCATCAGCATCTGCGCAGAGTCTTGGGATTGGGTCCCGGGATCCCCTCGTGGTGATGGCAGTGTAAGGACTGGGGCTGAACCTCAGTGAGCCACATTTGGTGGCAGGGTCTGGCTTTCTACCATCTTTTTCACACCAAAGGTCAGTGGAAAAGGTGGATGATGAACCATGGGGGAGTGGGTCAAGAACCCTACTTTGTGCTGCCTCTTGCTACCCCTGGAGTCCTGGGACAGTCAGAGAGGAAGCAGGGGCCCTCCCCCGCAGTAGAGTTCAGGGCAGGAAAGGAAGGGCAAGGTCCGGCCTGGGGGGTGGGGGAAGCTAGGACCCTCCCCTTGGAGATGATGATGATGATGATGATGATGAGAGTCGCCTCTTGCTGCAGCCCTCAGGGGCAGGACAGGCAGATAAGAGCCTGGACTTTAGTGTCCGACTCCCTAGGCTCAAATCATGGGTGTCATGGACAAGGGGCTCCTCTCTCTGGGCCTCGGGGCCCCTGTCTGTGAATTGGGGATGATGAGAGGACCTAGCTCACAGGTAATTGTGAGGATGGAATGGGATGAGAAACAGAGTACCCAGCAGGGCCCAGTGCATGTAATCTCCCAAGAGGCAGCTGCTGCTAATTCCCAGGACTTCGGGGCCCCAGGTTCTGTCTGGGCTGGACTGGAGTCTCACATCCACACTGCCACCAAGCTGTGTAACTGGGCAAGTGGTGTGTCTTCTGTGCCTTGTGTTTTTTGTCTTTCTGTCTCTCTCTCTCTCTCTCTCTCTCTCTCTTTTTTTTTTTGTCTATAACAGAGGGCTTGTAATGGCCCCTTCTTCCTGGGTCAGGTGTGCAGAGTAAATGAGGGACTCTGGGTTGAGTGCTTAGAAGGGGCCAGAGCCCAGTAGGTGTTCAGTAAGTGTTGGCTGCTGCTCTAAAGATGACTTCCCTTCCCTTCCCTGCTCTGCCTTCACTTCCCTACTGCGTGCAGTTGCCTTGGGCCCGGCCATCAGTGCCTGCGCTCTCTGTGACTCCTTATAAAAACTCTGGGAAGCTCATACTGCCCTAGCTCTCTTTTAACAGAGAAGGCAGCTAAGGCACAGAGTGGCCGAGCTGTGGGCCCAGGGCCACACAGTGAGCTCTAAGGTGGGCTGGCTCGTGCCACCTCAAGGGCACAGAAAGTGAGCTGGTGCGGTGTGTAGCAGCCGAGCCCAAGTTTGGACCCTGGGCTGTCCCACTGCTAAGTTCCGAGCTTGCCCGGAACCTTAGCACCCACTCTTTGCTCAATCCCCACCCCCATTCCTGGCGCAGGCCCCTAGAAGTAGCAGCTCCTCTCCCTTTTCTTCTGAAGCCCCCATAAGGTCAGGAGCTTGGACACTTGGTGTGAAGGGTGCTGGTGAAGGAGCCGGTTGTGCTTGGAGCTGCCCCAGGGTGGGGCTCTGGCCCGATCATTATAAACATGGTCAGTTCCTCTGTTTGTCCTGCCTTCTATGCAGTGCCCAGAGGAAAGGGGCGGCTCTGGCAAATATCCGGAGGTGTGCCTTCTCACCCCCTCCCCCATGGGGTCACACTTGGCTGCGGTGGGACCCACTGTAGTGTGCAGAGGTGGCTTGGGGGTTTACGGGTGGGGTTCTGGGTTGTCTTCCCCAGGTTCTAAGATACCTCCTGGCAACCCCATCTGAATCTTGAGTTTTTTCCCTCTCTGAGGATTACTAAGGGGTCAGGTGGCTAATCTTATCCTGCAGAGGTCTCAGGCTGGGGAAGGGGGATGGGCAGGGTGAAGAGTGAGAAAGGCCAAGGGGAGGAGTGAGGCCAGGTCTGGGGCCAAAGGGGATCACATCTGGGAAGACAAGAGGTGATAGGACATAGGGTGAGGATCTGGGGTGACAGAGCAGGGAAGATGGAAGAGGGTCCGGTGTAGGGACAAAACAAGGAACTGGAGCTAGAATGACAGAGCTGTGGGTAGAAAAGCTGAGAGAGAAAACTAGAGAACAGGGTGGGTCGGGGCCCCCAGTGCGGGTCTGGGAGGGGGGCTGAACAGTGTTCAGAGGGTTGGGCCACGGTTGGGGGGGTGCTGAAAGGGCTCCTGGCTTGGTGGGGGCTTAGAAGGGATTGAGGCAGAGGCAGAGGGGCCCCCTCCTGACTAGGATTGTCCTGCCCCACATCCAGGCAGCTGCAGTCCCTGTGGCATGCAAGAAACCGGGCCGCTGGGGGAGTCCTGGCCCGACCTGGTGGTAGCCCCCTGGAACCAGCTGAGGCAGGTTGACTGCTAGGTCCCTACCCAACTTCCTCCCGTTGCCAAACTGGTTCTCCCGGAGGCTGCCCATTGATGGTCCTTCCTCTGAGAAAGGGGTGGCAGCCTATTTGGCCTCACCTAACAGAGCCGCTCCCACAGGAAAGGAGCAGCTCCTCCATGGGAGGAGAGCTTGGGGCTGACCCTGTGCTGGGCACTGTGCCAGGTGCTGGGCAGCCAGCCATGAACCAGACAAAATCCCAGGGTGTTTCCCCCGGTCCTCTGGGTCTGTGCTCACATGGCATCTCTTCCAGGAAGCCTCCCCTTATTTGCACCATGCCATCCCTCCAGGCTGGGTCTGGTATACCTTGACCCCTGTCCCAGCCACTCTGGGCTGTCAGAAGCTGTCTCTATCACCGCAATGTCCCTAACACCGACCCGCACAGGCTGGGCACAAAGGAAAGAGTTGTTTCCAAATGCGTGAGTGATAAATTAATGAATGGGTAGGTGAGTGACGTTTTCTTTCCGTTTTACAGATGAGTAACCCGAAGCCCCAAGAGGAGAAGTCACCCGTCCAAGGGCACTTCTAGCACAGCCAGAGACAAACAAGGTCTGTGGACTCCAGGGCCCGTGTGCAGGACAGGGGAGCCGGACCTGGGCCCCTCCTCCCTCAGACACTGTGAGGAGGAACCCTAACCATCAGAATAGCAAAGAGGACAGGCCCCACCCGCTGTGCCCAGCTTGGTGTCCAACTCTGCTCGAGGTTGATCCAAAGTGCAGAGAAGTTAAGTCACTTGTCCAAGGTCACACAGAGTGAGTGGCAGGGAGAGATTTACTCTCTGGTCATCTCACTCCCCATTGTTTCTCTGGTCTCCCTGTGGGACACCACCCCTGTAGGGACATCAGCGTGTCTCTACTTCAGCCCCTTTGGTGGTTTTTTTTTTAAGGATTTATTTATTATTAGAGATAGGGGAAGGGAGGGAGAAATAGAGGGAGAGAAACATCAATGTGTGGTTGCCTCTCATGCACCCGCAACCAGGAACCTGACCTGCAACCCAGGCATGTGCCCTGACTAGGAATTGAACCAGTAACACTTTGGTTCACTGGCCAGTGCTCAGTCCACTGAGCCACACCAGCCAAGGCTGGCCCCCTTTGGTTGTTAAGCCAGCTTTCATTAAGCATTTATACTGTACCTGGTACTATTCTGAGTACATGACTGGAGACCCCAGACCCTAACAGCAGGATGCTTTGTCTGTGAGTACCTGTTACGAAGTGGGTCATCCCCACTGTGTGCTCTTGGTGAAGAACCCTCCTCGGAGCCCGAGGCTCCTCCTGTGAAGTGCGCGTGTCACAGTGAGGCTGCCTAGGCATCATGTGTAGCACAGAGCCTCAGGAACCATTTACTGAACATGTAACCAAAGGTGTGTGGTGTTCCTGGCCCGGAGTCCAGGCTTGGACAGCAGGATGGAGGCAGCCAGGCTGTGCAGAGCCGGCCACTGAGCATACCGTGTGCCGGACACTGCTAGGTGTGGGGTGGGACACGGGGACTGGACAGGCGAGACCTGCACTGGGGCACTGATACTCTAGTTCTGGGGCTGTGGGGACGAAATCAGTAAACACGAGAATGAACAGCAGGATTTCTAGAAGTTAAATGTGCTATGAAGTGATGTGGGGGAACACTAGTGGGGCATGGGGGCTATTTTATTTGGGGTAGTCAGGAAAGGATCCACCAAGGACTCGGAGACCTGGAGGGAGGCAGCTGTGTGTGGATACTGGGGAACAGTATTTCATGAAGGCAACAGCCAGTACAAAGGCCCTAAGGGTTGAAAGCCAGTGTGAGCAAGGGAGAGATGCAAGTTGAGAGGGGATGGGCCAGGTCATGTGGGGTGGGCCACAGGGAGGACTTGGCTTTTCCCCTGAGTGAGATGGAGCCACAGGATGGCACTCAGCAGAGGAGAGATGTGACTTGACTCAGCTGCTTATGGGGTCCCTTGGGCTATATGTGAAGGACAGACCATGGAGATGGAGGGAGAAGTGGGAGACCAGGAAGGGGACAAGAATGGGCAGGACCAGGGCCAGGGAGCAGAGAGGAATGGGTGGTTTCTAGTGAGTGGCCCCCTCCTGCAGGCCTGCTGTGGAGCCCAGGTCTGTGCCCTCCTGGTACTAAGAGCCTTGGCACCATGTTTGGGAAGAAGAAGAAGCGGGTAGAGATCTCGGCGCCCTCCAACTTCGAGCACCGTGTGCACACGGGCTTTGACCAGCACGAGCAGAAGTTCACGGGGCTGCCCCGCCAGTGGCAGAGCCTGATCGAGGAGTCAGCTCGAAGGCCGAAGCCCCTCATCGACCCTGCCTGCATCACCTCCATTCAGCATGAGGCCCCCAAGGTATGTTGGCACCCACCACCGCCTCTCCTGAGCCACACCAACCCCCACAGCGGGACCCAAGCCCTTAACCCCACACTTGACCCTGTGGCCAGCATCTCCTCGCTGGCCCCTATCCCATGATCTCCAAACACACCCCTGAACCCTCCACCCTCACCCTCACCCCCAGTGGTGGCCTTTCACCCGCCTCTCCACCCACTGACCCCTTACCTTGCATCTCAACACTGACCCCAGCCGTGTGAACCTCACGCTTACCTTGTCCCTCCAGCGTCCCTCCACCAGCTTCTAAGTTATGCTCTCCTGGAGCCTCACACCTAGAGCTCTGTGTTCCTGACCCCAGCGCCACAAACTTGTCCTTGGGCCCTTACAGAGTGCCCGTGGCAGTGGTAGGGGCAAACCCTGCAGTGACCACCCTAAGTGCTCCAGGCTGGGCTGGGGAAACCCAGAGGAGGCGTCTGGGGTTCAGACCCACTTCTTAGAGGAGGGGACACCTGAACTGAGCACAGAGGCAGAAGGTGGGGCGACAGGGCTTTTAGTGGAAGAAGAGGCCCATGTGAGCATTGGGAACTTTTGGTTTGGGATTTTTTTCCCTACTATCTTGAGCAAAAGGGCAGGGCTGGAATTTCAACCAAGGTCTGTTTAAAAGGCTTGTGCTCTTAAACCCCTTTCCTGTCTTCATGGTTCAGGTGCACAGGCATGGCTTGCAGTGAGGCCAGCCTGACGTGGAGGGGGCGTGGTAAGGCCACGCCTGCCAGGGAGCGTGGACTTGATCCCAAGGGCAGTGGGAGCAGGAAGGGCCTCAGCCGGGAAACCAAGCCAGGGTTGTTCCAGGGGTGGAGGTGGGCGTGGCAGGCCTAGCGCCTAAGGCCAGGTCTGCGGCTGACTCATCCTCTCCAGCTGGGATAGGGTCAGGGTTGCCCAGCTCAGCTTTGGGGGGTGGCGCGTTGTGGGGGGAGGCCCCAGGGTCAGTGAGGCAGGTATAGACACAAATGGGGACACACTCTCCCACCAGGGTCGCAATCAGGTGGCCCACTAAGATGTTCCTGTGACCCATGCAGGGCGCTTCTGAATGTTTTGGAGTATTTGTCATTGCTTAAAAAGACAAGCGATTTCATGTCCAAACCTCCATTTCTGGCTTCTGCTGATGGAGCAGCTGGAGCTGAGAGGCAGCTCCTCCGCCGACAAGGCATGGGCTCCCCTGAGCCACAGCCCCGCCCTGGGCCACCTTAGTCCATCCCCCATCCAGCCCTGTAGCTGCTTGGGTGCTGTTTATGCCCTCACTAGGGCACCTCCTAAAATCTAGCCTTCCTCGGCCTGCCAGCCATGGGTCCTCCTTGGGGCTGTGTCCACCAGGGGGAAGGAGCACCTTGTCTTAATTCACACAAAGGTGTCACACAGACTAGTGCTGTCCCAGGACCCCTGTGGCATTTATGTTTGCTGCCCAATCCTCCTGGGCCCTCTCCAGCCCCTGGGCACTTCTAACACTAAAGCCTGACCAGCTGTCTGCTTTGCTTCACAGGGTCCCTGGGCAAAGCCAGGCATCTGGGCTGACAGCCAAGGCCCAGGAGAGCAGGGGCAGGCCCCATAGGGGCGCTGTGGCCAGTAGGTGGGTTTTGTGGGATTGGTGTCTTCTGCACAGGAGAGGCAGTTCTGACTTCAGGGTGTCGGACAGCCCTGGGCCCCTGTTCCTTTGTGTCAGTGATTGACAGCATAGGGCTGGGGACCACATTATCTGCCTCTCACAGTGTCCACCCAGCTCCCCTCACTCAGTCAGTGCTTCAGCAAATGTTTATTGAGCACCTTCTGTATACCGGATGCTGTTCTAGGTGCTCAGGTTCAGCAAGAGCAGGAGGAGGACCCAGTCGCTGCCCTCACACACATGCACCAGGGGAGCTGTAGGTGTGCTGATGTCCACTGGTTTTAAGTGCTCTAAAGAAAAGGCAGGGAGCGGGGTAAGAAGAGTTAGGGGCTGGCATTTTAGTCAACTGGTCAGGAAAAGCCTCCCTCTGAGAAGCCCGTTTCTAGCAGAGACCTGAAGGAGGGGAGGGAGGAAGCTGTGACATACCTGGGGGAAGACGTTCCAGGCAGAGAGAACAAGCAGTGCAAAGGCCCTGAGGTAGGAGCTGCTGAAGTGTTTGAGGGGCAGTGAGGTCCATGTGCTTGGAGCTGAGTGGGGAGCAGGAAATCCTGGAGGCGGAGGCGATGACCCAGAGGTGGCCATGACCTGGATCAGGTGGCGCAAGTGGGGTGGATTTGGGACACACTTTACACTCTGCCCAGCCCCCATGGGCACTCCCATAGCCACCCCCACTCCTGGGCACTCTTGCCCGCTACACTGGTCCTGGGCCTTTCTGGCTCTCCCTGTACCCTGCCCTCAGCATCCAGGGTCAATAACACTGGCAGGCTGCAGGGGAGGAAGCGCCTGGCTGTGCCCGGGCCCCAGATCCTATAATTTTCAGCTCTCCAGGGCTGATTATGGAGTGGCGTGGCCTCTACCCTCCTTCCCCTTCACCCCCCAGGGCAGGAACCTCATTCTCTCCCACCCCCCCACCCCCATCCCCTTCCTGCCCAAGAGAACAGGCAGAAGACAGCAGGGTGCCTCTGGGGCAACCAGTCTCTAGGTGGCTGGTGGGGAGGTGACAGCCTGTCTGAGGGGCGGTTACTCCTCCAGCCCTGTCCCCCCACTGACTTCTCTGGGCTGGGGGAGGGGCTGTGGGGCCTCTGGTGCTGCCCCCACCTGCCTAGCCCCATCATCACCCCATGGCATTTCCTCATTTGTCTGTCTTGTCTCTGTGTGTGTTGTGTTGTCTTTTTGTGTTGGTTACATGTCCTTTGTCGCCCTCCTCCTTGCCTGGCCCCTATCCCACCATTGTCCCGGACCCTGGACCCCAGACCATCGTGCGGGGCAGCAAAGGTGCCAAGGATGGGGCCCTCACGCTGCTACTGGACGAGTTTGAGAACATGTCGGTGACACGCTCCAATTCCCTGAGGAGAGACAGCCCACCACCGCCACCCACCCGTGCCCGCCAGGAAAATGGGATGCCCTCGGAGCAGGCTGCCACAGCCAGAGGGGGCCCAGAGAAGGCAGGCTGCCAAGGCCGGGTTGCTGGTCGCAGCGAAGGGGGTGGCAGCAGTGGTGACCGGCGGCGGGTGGGGCCAGAGAAGAAGCCCAAGTCTTCCAGGGAGGGCTCAGGGGGGCCCCAGGAGTCCTCCCGGGACAAGCGTCCCCTCTCTGGGCCTGACGTCAGCACCCCGCAGCCTGCTGGTGTGGCCAGCGGGGCGAAAGTGGCAGCTGGCCGGCCCTTTAACACGTACCCGCGGGCTGATACGGACCACCCATCCCGGGGCAGCCAGGTAACTGATCCCCCTGCCCCAGGACCCCCAACCCCATCCCCTTGCCCAAAGCTTTCCTTGTCCCCACCCACCAGCGCCAACCTGTGCCCAGCCCCCGTCCATCTGCATCCTGACCACTGTGTGTCTGTGCCACAGCCGGGCCTTGTGCTGCTCAGAAAGCAGAGCCGGCCCCTGGCCCCCCCACTGACAGCCTCATCTCTTTTCTGTTTCAGGGGGAGCCTCACAGCATGGCCCCCAACGGGCCATCAGTGGGGGGCCTTGCTGTCCCTCAGTCCTCCTCCCGGCCTCCCACCCGAGCCCGTGGCCCCCCCAGCCCGGGAGTGCTGGGTCCCCATGCCTCTGAGCCCCAGCTGGCCCCTCCAGCCCGGACCCTCGCTGCCCCCACCGGCACCCCCGCCCCTGGGCCTCCCGGGCCCCGATCTCCACAGCGGGAGCCCCAGCGCGTGTCCCATGAGCAGTTCCGGGCCGCTCTGCAGTTGGTGGTGGACCCTGGGGACCCCCGCACCTACCTGGACAACTTCATCAAGATCGGCGAGGGCTCAACGGGGGTCGTGTGCATCGCCACCGTGCGCAGCTCGGGGCGTCTGGTGGCCGTCAAGAAGATGGACCTGCGCAAGCAGCAGAGGCGCGAGTTGCTCTTCAATGAGGTGGGCCTCCCGGACTCCATGTGCTGCCCTCACGTGCTCCGGTGTGTCTCCCCGACGGGGTGGAGGCCCTAAGGATGCGAGGACAGGAGAGGGCCCTTCAAGACTGGGCTTCCCAGAGCTGTGTTCTCCGCCTCACTTCTCACACCTGCTCCTGTGTCCCCACAGTACCCTCAGCTATGTTGCAGTCTCCTGGCTCCTCCCTGAGTCCCAGCTGAGCTCGGTCTTCTAAGTGTCTTCCAGGCCCCGCACACCCACTAAGTCCCAAATTGACCCTAGAGTATCTCTCCAAACCTCTGCCTGTCCTCTGGTCACCAGTCTCAGAGAAGCCCCACCAATCCTGGCCCCAGTCTCCCCACCCTGGCCCCCTCTTCTCTCACTGGGCCCCGCTCTGGCCTGGGCTCCCCCTTGGCATTCCCCACACAGCAGCCAAAGGGTTCTGGATGGCAGCAGGCCTACCATGCCACCACTCCCCCGCCCTTACCCTTGCAAGGTCCCAAGTGCTCCCAGGGTAAAGGCCTGGCCCTTTGCTAGTGTTTGAAACTCACCCCCATCTAGGTCCTTGGCTGTATCCAGCCTTGGACTTTGGCTCTTTCTTCATGGCCTCTCTGCCAGGAAGCTTGTTACAAAGGCAGACATCTGGCTCCTTCCAGAGGGGGCTTGGTGTGGGAGCAGCCTCTGGGCTCAGGTGCAGGATCACCCAGCACTCAGCTGCACCCCATAACCTCTGGCCCCCAGTATTATGGTGCCACCTGCACCATGGGCTCCTGTTGAGTGCAGCCCTGTAAGCACACGTCCCCACCTCCCCCAGGTTTTGTCTGGCTAGAACTTCTTGCTGCAAAAGCCTCCCCGCCCCCACCTAATGCCTTTTCTAACCTGGGCTATACCTGCTCATCCTGATCTCAACCCTGCTCTCAGACGCCCTCTTCCCACCTTCCTCTCCCAACACTGACCTGGTCTTCAGGGTCACTCAGAGACCATCAGCTCAGGACTGGTCACAGACAGGGGTCAGAAGGGTGTGGGCACGGGTCAGAGAGGACCTTCAGAATGGAGGCTTCCGGCCTGAAGCTGCCTTTGTGGTCTGTTGACTTTGGCAGTGGGGAGGGCAGTCCAGGGTGATCCCGATGAGCAAGAGTGACGGGTAGACCAGGCTGGCAGTGTGGCGACTGATGGCCGGGGCTGCAGGTAGGGGCTGGTGGCCCTCCCCTGCTGCGCTGACCCAGCCGCCCGCACCAGGTGGTGATCATGCGGGACTACCAGCACGAGAACGTGGTGGAGATGTACAACAGCTACCTGGTGGGGGATGAGCTCTGGGTGGTGATGGAGTTCCTGGAGGGAGGTGCACTCACCGACATCGTCACCCACACCAGGTACTGCCGGGC
Organism: Trachops cirrhosus; assembly: GCA_028533065.1. Classification (NCBI taxonomy): domain Eukaryota; kingdom Metazoa; phylum Chordata; class Mammalia; order Chiroptera; family Phyllostomidae; genus Trachops; species Trachops cirrhosus. Next base: position 34,208,625 of record CM052550.1, read on the forward strand.
AGCTGGGCCCTGTCTGGCACCCAGCCTGCTGTCTCCTCGGGCCCCCCAAAGTGGAGCCAGGTCCCCTCAGACCTCTCCCACGACAGGGCTCAGTCCCCTCCAGGCCCCTTGGGTGGCAGAGCTGGTAGGACTGTGTCCCCCTCAGACTCCCAGAGTCGGCCTGGGCTCCCCTCACGCCCCCGGGGTGGCGCCGTTTGCCCCAGTGCTTACTCCTCCCCACACAGGATGAACGAGGAGCAGATCGCCTCGGTGTGCCTGGCCGTGCTGCAGGCCTTGTCTGTGCTGCACGCCCAGGGCGTCATCCACCGGGACATCAAGAGTGACTCCATCCTGCTGACCCACGATGGCAGGGTGAGGATTCAGTGACTTGGGCTTCTGCCGCCCTCCCCAGCCCCCCTTCCGCCGTCAGGGTAGGCTCCGGCCCCCGCTGAGTGGCATGAGGATCAGTTAGCTTGTTTGTTCCTGGTGCAACAGTGTGGAGTCACGGCCGTGAGGGGCTCTGTTCGAGGAGCCACCAGCGGCCCTGCTGGCAGGGGCTCTGCCCTCAGCACAGGGTGCTGGCGACTGTAATCTTGCCCTAGGCTCAGAAAGGGAGAATGCGTTTGAGTGGCCACCATGGTTTGGCCACGTGCTTCCCCCACTAAGACCAAGTACCTGGGGTGGGCAGTGCACCCAGGTCCTGCCTCCTGTCTTCTGGACTGAAGTTCTGAATCTCAGGTCTGTGGATGAGCCTCAAAGTGTCTGAACCCGCATTTATATCCCACAAGTGGACTTTCTGGGGGAGGGTCCCCAGACTTTCACCCAGTTCTTGGTGCTGTGCCTGCCCTCCCTCAGGAAAGTTAATCTAGACAATGGAGGTGGCAGTATGGAGCTCATTTTCATGGGGAGTCTCAGACCAGGGTCCGTGAACCCCAGAGACATCTACAGCTGTGTTTAGGGACATTTGGGAGCCACTTGAACTTGTACACACCTGCTGGGCATACTTTCTGGGGGTGAGAAGACCCACAGATGTCTTCAAGGGTCTGAAAGGGGCCTGTGGTTCCACAAAAGATGTGGGTCCTTGTTTCTCTGGGCCGGATTGTCGCAGGGCAGGCCGAGTGTCCTCACACTCCAGGGCGGCAGAGGTGCAGGGTGTGAGCTTTGGGAGCCAGCCCTGGTCTCAGCCTCTGCTCCAGCCGTGGTATCTGTAGGACTCAGGCCACCTCCCCCAGCAGCCCCAGGGCAGACCCTGTCTGGAGGGCTGCACGGCAGAGACCCAGCACGTCGGAGGCTGAGGAGTGAAATAGGTGGATGCCTCCGGTCACCCTCCCCCTGCTAGCCCCTCTGACCCCCTGCCTGTGCCCTGCCCCAGGTAAAGCTGTCAGACTTCGGATTCTGTGCCCAGGTGAGCAAGGAGGTGCCACGGAGGAAGTCACTGGTCGGCACACCTTACTGGATGGCCCCGGAGCTCATCTCCCGCCTTCCCTATGGGCCAGAGGTGAGCCAGAGGCAGCTGGGTGTCCCACCGTCAGCACTGGCTCGTGCTGTGACAGTTCAGAACAGCCAGAGTGTTGGGGTGAAGTGGGTCTCAGTCTGGAGAATGGGTCTCCAGGGACAACTCTGGGAGAAGAGAAGGCAGGCATGCATGCATTCATTCATTCCTGATTATGTAGTAGTTCCGAGCCAGGCCCAGTGCCTGGCAATGAGAACAGAATGCCGAGCAGGAGGGGTCATGGTCCTGCTTGGCAGCTGGTACCGAGGCCGCAAAGTGTCCAGTTCCTTGCTGGTTGGCCTGCAGGTGCTTTTGTGAGTATTTTAAAAAGAGAAGTCACTCATAAAAATCCAAATTTCTAAGTTCTATTGGAAAACCGAGATGTGTGGCCGCACGGTGGCCAAATTCTCACATGGCAACAGTGGGCAGCACGCATGGGCCCTGAGCTGTAGAAGGGACAGTGCCTTCGTCTTGGCTGTAACCCCCACCCCTTCCTGTTGCCTGCGCTGACCCGCTCCCCTCACTGCCATCACTGCCTGGCCCAGAGGCCTTTGAGCTGGTGCCTGTGGCCCTGAGGATCTCTCCACAGTCAGTGAGACCGAACCCAGTGCCGGCCGTGAGTCAGGCACCCTGGGGAGCACATCATGGTGGGGGGTGGGCCTCAGGCTGGAGTGGGGTCACACTGGTGAGGGGACTGGTGTGAGATTCTGAGTGGACATCCCAGTCAGGACAGCCTGTGAGTGACAAACCCAGCTCAAACGCTTTTAGCAAAACCTGAAAGCTGTGGGACCCCAAAACTGCTATTAGTGGGTAGCAGGCTTCAGGCCTGGCTGTCCGCATGTTCTCTCCCTTCGGGCTCCGATCGGCTGTAGCATTCACTCAGGCAGGCACCACCCCTGTGGCAGCAGAAATGACCCCAGCAGCTGAGACGTGTCTTCCCGTCTGTGGCACCATAGGGTATTTGGGTGACAGTCTCAGGGTTGACTGATTGGTTCAGCTTGCATCACACGCCCGTTCTTGACCTACTTACTGTGTCCCAACCAACCTGGTCATGTCCCTGTCTGCCACTCGCCCTTGGCTGAGAGTGAAGCGGGGCGTCCACTAGAGGAAACCAAGGGTGCTTGGCAAAAAGAAGGGGGACAAAGGCTAGATATGTAGAACCCTTCAGAGGGCTCCCTGGGTGAGGGGTGCTGGGCATCAGAGCGGGTGTCTGGGTCCAGGGGCTCAGGGTGCAGAGAGGCAAAAGCAGGACTGGGGGCCGTCCCTCCCCAGGCTCCTCCCAAGTCCCAGCCCACCCAGCACAGCTCCGCCTGCCGTCCATTCCCCTGCCGCAGGTGGACATCTGGTCGCTGGGGGTGATGGTGATCGAGATGGTGGATGGAGAGCCCCCCTACTTCAATGAGCCACCCCTCAAAGCCATGAAGATGATTCGGGACAACCTGCCACCCCGACTGAAGAATCTGCATAAGGTGGGCCCTGTATGAGGAAGGTGACACGAGCCGACAGGGTGGCTGGGGGCCGCCCAGGCTCCCATTCAGGCTGAGCAGTGGGTGTGGACAGGACTGGGTGCTGCCCCCTTCCCAAGTCTCGAGAGTCTGTTTAAATGTAGGTCCCTGTGCCCTCCTCGTCCCACAGAGGTGCTCAGGCTGGCCTGGCCGAAGGCACACAACACAGCCAGGTCCAGAGAGGGGCCTTCCAGGTAGAGGGTTTACTTGGTGACAAGAGGGTGCCTCCAGGTCCCACCCACTGCCAGCTTCTCATGCATCCTCGATAGTAGGGAGGAAATGGGTCCCCGGGACCAAGCTCTAGACACCTGGCACCTCCTCCCTCCTGACCTGGGCAACAGATGTCAGCCCATGTGACAGAGGAGGAGACAGGGCCCCCACGGTGGTGAGTGAGCAGTGGAGCTGGCACTCAGAGCAGGGATCCTCCCCCCGCCCCCTCCGCCTTCCCCACAGGTGTCGCCGTCCCTGAAGGGCTTCCTGGACCGCCTGTTGGTGCGGGACCCAGCGCAGCGGGCCACGGCGGCTGAGCTGCTGAAGCACCCATTCCTGGCGAAAGCAGGCCCACCCTCCAGCATCGTGCCCCTCATGCGGCAGAACCGCACCAGATGAGGCTTGCCGCCCTGTCCCTGAACCAAAGAGCCCCTTGGGTCACTACTGCCCTGCCAGAGGCTCGTAGGGGGCTGGCCCCTGTTCCTCCCGGCCTGGGAGACACTTCGTGTGCCACTGCCTTCCTCACTGGGGGTGGTGTGGGGACCCTACTACTGAACTCCGGTTTTGATTTTGACTAAAAACACAAGGACTTGTGGGGGCTTGTGAGACTCCCAGGGCCCCCACACCCCCACCCTCTGGGACAGGCCCTCCCAGTGTTTTCCTGTCTCTGGGAAGGACAGGCGGCCCTCCATCACTGGAACTCTACAGTGGGGGCTGCTGGGGGTGGAGAGAACACTACGAGAGAGGTGTGCGTGCGTGCGTGCGTGCGTGCGTGTTCGCATGGAGCGGAAGGCCCAGCCCCTCTGTCCTCCCACCTGTGAGCGGGTGTCTCTGAGACCTTGCCTGACATACAGCCCCTCCCCCACTGAGCCACGGCGGGGGGCGGCCATGAATGTCTGAAGAGTGGCCTTTACCCTTAGCCCTGCGCCCCCTTTCCGTGGCCGGATGGGGAGGCAGGTCAGGGCGTCCCTCCCAGCCCCAGCCTCTGCAGAAAATGACTACTGCACCTGGACAGTCTCTTTTCTAGAAGTCTATTTATATTGTCATTTTATAACACTCTGGCCTCTGCTCCCTGCTGGGACAGAGGGGCCCTATCCTGCAGGGTGGTGCCGGGGACAGAACCACTACTTGAAGAATCAGGTTCCTGCTCCCTCGGCGCAGCCCCGTTCTCCCTTTCCTCAAGTTAGTTTTACAATTAAAACATTTTCTTGATCTGTGTGTGTGGTGTGTGTGGAAGCCCCTTCCTCCCCAGGCCGTCCAGCAGACAGGGGGCTCTAGGGTCAGGGAGGGTGGCCTGGCTAACTCCGGGGTTCCAGCCCAGCTTAGAGCAAGGGCCAAGTCTGTGGGGGCGGTGGGGGTGGGGCGGGGCCGGAGTTCCAGGGGAAGGGCAGTGGTAAAGCTCCTGCTCTGGGGGCAGGATTGACACCGCACACCCTTCCCAGGCCTGGGGACAGGCAGCCTACTAATTCATGTGCCGTGATGGCCAATTTACTGAATCTGTGATTTTTTTAAAACAATTTTTAAAAATTTATTTCTAGAGAGAGGGGAAGGAAGAGAGGAAGGGAGAGAAACATCCATGTGTGGTTGCCTCTCGCGCACCCCCAGCTGACCTGGCCCGCAAACCCAGGCATGTACCCTGACTGGGAATTGAACTGGTGACCCTTTGGTTCACAGGCCAGCACTCAAGCCACTGAGCCACACCTGCCAGGGCTAAATTTGTGATTTCTGACAACTTGTTTTAAAAGGTTGTTTTGAGTATGTTCAGTGAGTGGGAACTGATCCATGGTGAGTTGATGTTAGTAATTGGTCAATGGGCAGTTGGGCTTTGGAGCTTGGCTAAGGCGGCTGGACCTGGGCCTGCCAGCTTCAGAGGGACTGCTGGGGGCTGAGCCTGGGTCCCAGCGAGGGGAGAAGGCATCCAGCTGGCATCGAGGTGGCAGCCTGCTTCTGCACTGTGGGCACTGAGCACTCCTGGCCAGGGTGGGGCTGTGTGTGTCCTCCCCAGCAGGCTCAGAGGTGTCAGGGGCAGGAGCAGCTTCCTGGGGACAGCTGGCAGTGCAGGAGGGGGTCCTCTCCAGAGCCCTCCAGGCGTCACTGGCACCAGCTGCCTCTGCCTGGTTCGAGGGTGGAAGCATGTGGTGAGGGCAGAGAGATTCTGGCTTGGTCCACACCTCCCACTGTCCCCCACTGTCACGTGACTGTCCCCACAGCACACTCTCTGCTGGCCCTGAGCTCCCCCAAGAATTGGGGTGCTGTTTCTGTGACAGCCCAGCTGAGAGCATGCATGGTCTAGATAGACCATCACAGGTTTACACATTCCAGCACGAGCAGAAACTGCTGCGTGTGAGTATGTCTGGGAAAAGCATGCAAAATTGGCATAAAGAAAGATAGGAAAAAAAGACCAAAATAATGCCCCCCACACATATTTTTTTAAAATATACTTTGAGCTTGAATGCTTTCACAAATGAGTTCTAGCAGACTTGGAAGGATCAGGTCATTCCCACTTTACACAAGTTGTTCCAGAAAACAGGAAAAGGGTCGCTGTCCAACTCAGTCAGAGGCCAGAGTGCCCAAGATCCCCAAACCAGAGGAGGACCTTGCCAAGCAGACCGCTGGGCGCCTGGAGGTGCGCTGTCCCGTGGAAAGGCCCGCTCAGAGACCCTGGCGTCTGCCCCGTCCGGTTGCAGAGGGAGAGCCCCACGCAGCTCGGCTGTTCCTGTGTGGTCAGTCAGTTCACTGCGGTTTTAAAGAATGGTTTTGGGGAGCTCCTCCTCCAGGCCCCCTGCCCCTGCTGCTGCTGACACTCACGCCAATGTGTTCCCACAGTATCCGTCAGAAAGCCCTCTAGGTTCAAATGGCGTTTAATGCAGGGGGTCGATTACCAAGGCCCTGGGGCACTGGAGGGCCGGCAGAGGGCAGGAGTCATTAACAGCAGGAAGGAGCCTTCACTGTGGGGCTGGAGGGACAAAGGGTTGGTGCCCGACCAGAGTCCGCTGGTGTCCCTGCTGCGCTGAGCAGAACGACTGTCCAGCTTCCCACCCTCTATCCTCACTGGAACCCCCCCTCTCGCCAGGACCTTACTCATCCAAGCTGGCTTCCGGCCCTGGTGACAAGGAAGTCCTCAGCTGGGCAGGTGTGGCGGAGCAGCAGGCGTCATCCGCCTCAGCCGGGATGCAGCACAGGGGTCTCGCTTTATCTAGACGTCGCTGTCCAGAATTGGTGCTCTGCAAGGACTGAGTGCTGACTCGGCCATGGCAAAGGCCCAGGAGAGGGGGCTGGGGTGTGTGCCGGTCAGGTTGGACTAGTCAGACCCGTGGTCCTCAAAGTGTGGTTCCCGGACTGCAGCACCCCTGGGAACTCGTGGGAATGCACATTCCTGGGCCGCACCCACCCCAGGCTAAGTCACACTCTGGGTGGGGCCTGGCGATCTGTACTGTAACAAGCCCCGGGGATTCTGGGACCCAGTCAAGTTTGAGAGCCACCGAGACCTACCGCTGGCCAAGGAATGTGGGATTCAGCCCTGCTCTGTCAGCAGGGTCCCAGCCTCCTTCCATCTCACGCTCCTCCACCCTGGCACTGTGGCCTCTCCCACCTGATCCAAGGGTACTTGCCACCACCAGAAGGAAGGACTGCTAGAGGGCATTCCTGTTAAAGGACAGGACCCCTGTGGTTGCACCATGGCCTCATTGGGCAGAGCTTAGTCATGTGACCACACTCAGCGCAGTGGAGGTTGGGAAATGTAATCTTATTGTGTCAAGCTAAAAATTCTACTACTACAGGATTGTGCTCATTTCCTCCTGCTGGTAAACTATAAAGTTGATAGACCAAAACATTTGATGACCTAAAGGCAGGGAAAGACTTCTTAAAGCTTCAAAGGAACAAATTATGAAGAAAAAAATAAATTTAACTGTATCAAAAATTGTTCAAGGAAGGACATGAACAACTGTGACAGGTTCAGAATGAGAAAATATTTCCAAAATCTAACACCAATAAGATTATTGTTAACAAGAAAAGGCACAACCCTATAGAAGAACAGGCACAAGGGTGTGCACCGGCTCTCAGACTCATTAGTAACCGGAGAAATGCGAGTTCCACCACCGAGCTGGCCCTGGGCAGCACGGGTTGAATTGCGAGGGCTCACTTACACACGGGCTTTTGCCCGTGCTGTTTTCGGTCCTCGCTGAGAGTCCGAGGGTGCGAGGGCTGGCTGTGTGCATTGACCTGAGTCATTCTGTATAAGGGAACTTGAGCCTCTGTGGAGTTTGGTATTTGTCAGGGGTCGGAACCAGTTCCCTCTGGGTACCAAGGAACAGGGTAAGTTTTGGGGAAGTCATGGATTTTCAACTGTAGGAATGAGGAGGCCGACACTCCTAACCCCCACATTGTTCAAGGGTCAGTTGTTTTGCACATTAATATTTTCCAGGAACTCAGCTCCTGGATGATTTACCAAAGGAACTCTTCCTCAGGACCATGTGGGAGGATGCCCGAGGGTGTTCACTGCTGCAGGATTGATGGGGCAGGAGCTGGAGGCAGCCTGAGTGCCCCGCCCAGGGAGCAGTGGATGCACTGAGGGGGCCAAGTGTGCCCGTGGGGAGTGGGAGCCACACCAGTAATGGAAAAGTAAAATTAAGAGCTATATTACAGGCCAGGTGTATAAATTACAAATTGTATACATAAAGCAGTCATTTTGCAAGACCAATAAAGAGACCTATTTACATATCAGAATGGCTCCCAGTGGGAGGAGAGGGAGGAGGCTAAAGGGAGAGAATGAGCAAACCAGAGCTGGGGCTCTGGAGAAGGAAAGGCCTCGAAGGCCATGCTGAAGATCTGTGAGTAAAGGGCAGCTGCCTTTGGGGTGGGTCACGGCCGAGCCACAGGTATTTAAGATGAAAATTACCCAGCAGATTCTAACAGGCAGCCCAGACTGAGAACAGGAGAATGTCAGTTTGTCATAGTCAACCTCAAAAGTCATGCCTGCCTCCTGCCAGCACCCCACAAGGTCTCGAGAAGGGCTTGGGGGGTCATCTCACACCTTCCTCCATTTCACAGATGTGGAGACTGAGGTCCACGCAGGGGAAGGGCCTGCCCTGGGTGCCGGAGCCTAGGAGGGCCAGGCCTGGAGCTGGGGGGTGGGGCTGCAACAGTGAGCAGGCTAGATCATCCAGGAGGCTCAAACTCTGATGCCCCTGCCCCTCTGGAGCCAGGCAGGGGACAGGAAGTGGGGAAGTGGTTGCACGAATGTCTTTTTGAAGGGCAGTCACTTCTCAGGCCACTGTGGCCTTGTGGAAATTTGGCCCCATGATGCTAAATGTCCTGATTTTTCTCCAGAAATCATTTTCATGGGAAAGTTCTTGAGTCTTAAAGACAGGTAATTCACTCAAAACATTTAACAAATATTGTGGGCCAAGCAAAATCAAGGTCATAGTTAACATTCATCAAGACCTTACTGTGTTCCTGGCCAGGTAGTTCATTTTGGTTAGAGCATCGCCCCAATACTCCAAGGTTTGATCCTGGGTCAGGGCACGTACAAAAATCCACCAATGAATGCATAAATAAGTGGAACAACACACTGATGCCCCCCTCCCTCTCCCTCCCTCTCCCTCCCCGTTTCCCCTTCTCACCCTCTTTCTAAAAAGCAATAAAAAAATTAAAGAAAAAAATCTTACTGTGTGTGTGTGGGGGGGCATTGCTGAGCTCCTAATTTGACCTCACTTAACCTGTTATGAGTTGAATAATGCTCCCCACCACCAAGATCTGTCCCTGCAAACCTGTGACTGTGACTTTGTTTGGAAAAAGGGTTTTTGCAGATGTGATTAAGTTAAGGATCTTGAGATAAGATCCTCCTGGTCTATCTGGGTGCGACCTAAATCCAGTGACAAAGTGTCCTTCCCTTGTAAGAGAAAAGCAGAAGGAGACGAGAGACACGTGTGAAGCTGAGGCCGAGGCTGGAGTGGTGAGCCAGGAGCCACACGCCCAGGCGCCTCCTGGAGCTGAGAGAGGCAAAGCAGCTTCTCCCCCAGGCTTCAGGGTGAGTGCGGCCCTGCTGACACTTTGATCTCACACTTCGGCTTTCAGAACTGTGAGAAAATACATTTCTGCTGTTTTAAGCATCCAAGTTTGTGGCAATTTTAACGCAGCCTCAGGAAATGAGAACAACCCTCCCAGCAGCCCTGAGGAGGCACCTCCCTCACCCCATTTTACAGCTGGAAGACTGAGGAACAGAGGCACGAAATCCCAACCAGGTCACACAACAAGAAAGGGGTAGAGGCTGAGTTTGAACCTGGCACTTGGCCTGGGAGTCTCTGCACACAATCACCATGCCACAGCCTCCTGAGGAATGGTGTAGGGCCCCCTCCACTTCCACGCCTGAGGGACCACATGTCTGAAATGAACAAGAGTGTCAACCTCTGTCTTCCTGGGTGGTCAGTCAACTGGACTAGGGACATGCCCCAAAAAGGGAATTCTGGGAGAGAGAGAGTTGCTCGAGGAGAAAACTTGGGGCTGAGAGGTATTGGGGCTGGGGGATGAATGAGGCAGCAAATAGGGTCCTGGCCTCTGGTTTGGGAGGTGGGGACAGCTCAGAGCCTTTTCGTAGAAGAACAGAGGCATCACAAGTTTGGGGCCTCCGGGGTTAAACAAAGTTAAACTCTTTCCCTTTCTTCCCTCCCTCTCTTCCCTATTCCTTTATCTCTGACTTTCTCTGTCTCTATCTCTTTTTTTTTTCCATCTTTTAATCTTATTTAGTATTTGAACAGGTAACCCAAGCACAAGGCACAAAATGTACAAGATTCCAAAGGCAAAATTGCAAAGCTCCCCCACCGCCTCCCCTCCCTATTCTGGCCTGTCCACCCCTTCCCTGGAGACAAGCTTCTGTATCTCCTAGAAATGCACGCGCGTACCAGGCAACACCCACAGGCATATACAGATACATGTCCTACTTTGCACAACTCTTAGCATAGTACACCTCCTTCTGTGCCTTGCTTTTTTCTACCTAATATTGTGTCTTGGTAGTTGGTCCTGGCTGTTGCATAAAAAGCAATCTGTTAATGGCTGGGTACTATTCCATGGAGCATGTGAAACATGATTTATTAATACTGTGATTTACTGAATGTCCCAGCTGATGGCCATTCAGGAAGCTGGCAGTGGTCCGCTGTTCCAATCAATGCCAAGCAGAGATCTGCACGAACTTTATATTTGGCACATGGGCACATTTCTCCAGTATATGTACGCTTTGCTTCCTTCCCTGCCTGCTACTGGACTCCCACCTGCCTTCTGCCCCAGGTAATGCTTCCTGGGTACCTCTGGCCCTCTGGATCCCTCCCTGGCTCTGGTCAACCCCATCCCATTGTCTGTATGTCTCTCTTTCTGTCTCTATGCTTCATCCTCTCTAGATCTCTACTTCTTCTCTCTCTTTATCTTTGTCTTTTGGTCTCTTTGACTTCCTCCCTTCCACCCTCCTCCTCCTCTCCCTCTGCCCCTTCTCGTAGCCTTCTTTCTGCCCCACTCATTCCTGCCCCCTGCAGGGCGAAGCTGGCTGCTGCACTCCCACTTCCCACCCCTGTGGTTTATATTGTGGGAAACAACACTCAACCCAGCCTGTCTTTCTCCCACTCTCAGCTCCCTCCTTACCTGGCTGGGTTTTCCCATCTCCCCCAGTCCTGGCATCTCTAAGCCCCTGTGCCTGCCCTCCAGGACCCCTCCTCCCCCCACTTGTTCTCTGTCAGTGGGATTAGGCTTTGGGATGCACTGATACTCTTGGGTGTGATACTGGCTTTGCAATGAGAACCATGACATCTGGTTTCCTGCCTGGGGCCGGGCCTTCTTGCCCTCACTGTCAGCAAAGAGAGCAATCAGTCCTTGTCAGCCCTGAGCTTGGAACAAATAATAAACAAACCTGCCCAAAGCCCTTCCCTGGGGAGGCTGACATTCTCTCGGGGTGACACAGTTCATGACCAAGTGAACATAATCACATACTCATAGATATTTACACATCATACTAAGTCTGAGAAAGACAGAACGGGGTGTGGCAACAGAGAATAGCAAGGGAAGGCCCAGATTGCTGTTGATGTACCTACAGGGAACAATCACCAGGATATATTGTCAGGTAGAAAAAAGCCAGATGGGTGTGTGTGTTATGACGAGGTGACGTTTGAATGGAGATGAAAGCAGCCATGGGAGGAGTGTAAAGCCTTTCGGGCAGATGGGGCAGCATGTGCAAAGGCCCTGAGGTGGAAGGAATTTGTAGGTCAAGGGCCAACAAAACTCTGGGACACCATGAGTGCAGTGGAGAGAGGACAGGGAAGTCCTTTGCCCAAGGACATGCTAGGTCAGGGTGGGAGCTGCTGCTCAGGCAGCTTTATGCTCTTAACCATGAGGACAGTGGTTCTTAGTGAGGGACCCCAGGCCAGAAGCATCAGTGTCACCTCCTGGCCGGACCCCAGACTACCGAATCAGAAACTGGGGATGGGGGAAGGGGCATGGAGCCCAGCAGTCTGCGTTTAGCAAGGCTTTCAGATGATTCTGACTTGCATTCAAAGGCCCTGAGGCAGGACCAAGCTTGGTGTGTTGGGCGTACAGCAGAGAACCACTGAGAACCAATGAGCCAGGCTCTCTGGCCTCCCACACTTTGCTCGTGCCCTCTTAGGGATCGCTGTCCACTATGTGTTGAATGATGCTCCCCAAAAAGATGTGTCCACATCCTAATCCCCAGAACCTTTGAATGGCACCTCATATGGAAAAAGGGTCTCTGTAGATATAAGAGTTGGGGACCTTGAGGTGAAGAGGTCATCCTGGATCACCTGGGTGGGCCCTAAATTCAGTGACACGTGTCCTTACGAGAGTGAGGCAGAGGAAAATTTGAGAGCAAAGGGGGGCAATGTGACCACAGAAGCCGAGATTGGAGTGATGCGGCCACAAGCCAAGGAGTGCCCGCAGCTTCCAGAAGCTGGGGTTGAAGAGGAAGAATTTTTCCTTAGAGCCTGTGGAGGGAGTGTGTCCCTGCCAACACCTTAATGTCAGACTTTTGGCCTCCAGAACTGTGAGAGAGTAAACTGTTATCTTCCGTCACCAAGTTTGTGTTAATTTGTTTTGGCAGCCACAGGACACGAGTACACTGTCTGATGGGGCAGACAGAGCAACAGACGCCAGCATGACTTCGCACCTGCAACCAGAGAGGGAATCTACAAGCTTCCCTGTCACAGAGCCAGGTGGGAGCTCCAAATCTTCCCAGGATCGGAACTTGGAGCTGCTGGGATGCAGAGAGAGGGGCAGGGAAGTGTTGAGGTGGATTCAGACCAACTCAATGACTTAGAAAGTGGACTGCAAACTAGAGTCTGATCTGAGGCGGCTGAGGTGCCAGGAAGGGTTTAAGGAGAGGACCCCTGGCCAGATGGCTGGTGGGAGGCATTATTCTGAAAGTCAGGTTCTAGCACAAGGATCTTGGACCCTAACCCTGGCCACCCTCTCTGCTGACGCAGACACTGGGGCCAGACTGTCAGCGTTCAGATCCCAGCCCTGTCACTTCCTGGCTGTGTGACCTTGAGCAAGTCACCCTGCTTCTTTGTGCCTCAGTTTCCTCATCTGTAAAGTGAGTTTAATAATAATACCTCCCTTTGGTTCACGTGCACAGAGCATATCAAACAGTGCCCAGCACACACTAAGCATTCCATGATCGCTGTTACAGGAACACCATGTTTCATTGTGCTTTGCTTCTAGGTGCTTTACAGATGTTGTGTTTTTTATAAATTGAAGGCAAGACCCTCCAATGCTAAAAAAAAAAAATCGAGGCTCACTGTGTTGTGATACTCACTTTATTGCGGTGGTTTGAAATGGAACCTGCAGATGCTCTGAGGTATGCCTGTATTGTTGATTTTATTCCCCCCTTCAGCTACTCGGCTGTCCATGCAGGGGTGCCTCCAGATCCCTGCCTCATCCCCAACCCACCCACCCCCTGGCCTCGCCCCTTTGGATGTCTGGGACTTAACAAATCGGCGATGGAATGCTGGATTTCCTGCCCCTCCCCACTTGTCCTGGCCTCTGCTTTCCCTCTGGGCCAGTGGTGCCACCTTCAAACCCTCAAGCCTTTCCACTCTCTTCAGAATAAGTCTTGAATCTGCCCTCTGCCGGCTTCTCCATGGCCCCACCCTGGTCCTGTCCACCCCTCATCTTCCTCCTGGCTGTATCCCTACACCCTTCCTGCCCTCACTCAGCCAGAGATCAGTTGTATCTCCTCACTCCCCAACTGAAACCTTCCCACTTAGGAATTATTACCCTTATAAAAATCCCACAGAGGTGCTCCAGTCCTCTCTCTGGCATCAGCTCCCTTCCTTCCCTCCTCTCCAGATGCATTGGCCTCCCTGCTGTATGCCCAACACACCAAGCTTGGTCCTGCCTCAGGGCCTTTGCACTTGCTATTGCCTCTGCCTGAACATGTTCCTCCCCTAGCCCTTTGCACAACTAGTTCCTTTTGGCCTTTTTCAGGTCTCTCTTCAAATGTCATCTCCTCCAAGAAGCCTTCCATGACCACCCATTAAAAGAGGCTTCCCACCAGTTCCTATTCTCTGTCTCCACAGCCTGTTCTTCACCTCAGAAGCACTTAGTCCTGTTTGTAAATTAAGTAGTTAATTATTGACCTGAAGCCATCCCTCCCCCATTGATGCTTAACAAGTATTGGTTGGAAGAGTAAGAGGTAGGAAGGGTAATAAGAAGCTCAGGATTCGTGTTTCCTTATAAAAATTATTATATATTTCTAGAAGAGATAATACACATGAATGGTACAAAGTCCAAAAGGTGCAAAGCACATAGACTGAAAAGTCTCTTTCCCGCTTGTGCATCCAGGCCGCCACCCTACCTCTGCCCTGAGGCTTTCTTGGGTCTCCTTCCAGAGGAGCCTCACAAATAACTTATTTCTTTTCTCTTTACACAAATGGTAGCAGGTAAGGCCCACCGTTCTATATCTAGCTTTTATTCACTTAATAGACTTGTAGATATTTTCTTTTTAGTACGTAGAGAGTAGCTGCAGTCCTTTTGTTTTGTTTCTCACTGAGGTGTAACTCACATACAATAAAATGCACCCGTGCTGAATGGACAGCCTGATGAGTCTCGGCGAGTGTCGACACCCGTGTACCAACCACCACAACCGAGGCAGGAGCTGCCACGGCCCGGGAAGTCCACGCCCCTGCATCTCTGCAGCCCGCCCCCCAGCTCAGGCTGCCCTCCACCTGCTCTCTTTGATTCCAGACAAATCTGTTGCCTTTTCCAGAATTTGACAGAAATGGAATCACACAGTCCACACTCCTTTTTTGCCTGGCCCTTGTCACACCACATGACGGTTTTCATTTTGCCTTTGTGGCTCGTGTTCCGATGGCTCTGCCTTTCTCCTCACTCAGGGTGCTCCATGGCATGGGTGGGGGCCGGCTGCCTTATCCATTCACCTGCTCACGGACACTCATGTTGTTCTGACTTGCAGCCACAGGTGACCCTTGAACAATGTGGGGTGAGGGGCGCTCCCGCCCCCACAGTCAAAAATCCACGTATAACCTTTGACTCCCCCAAAACTGAACCGCTCGTAGCCTACTGTTGACTGGAAGCTTTACTAGTAACATAAACATTTGATTAATACTTGTTGTGTGTACATGTGTGCTGTACTTGTACACTGTAGTGTCACAGTAAAGTAAGCTAGAGAGATGATGTTATTACGAAAATCATAAGGAGGAAAAAATGTATTTCCAGTACTGATTGAAGAAAACCTGACTATAAGTGGCCCCCACAGTTCAAACCTAAGTTGTTCAAGGGTCAGCTGTATTTTGAAAAAGCGTTGTGTGTGGGTCTTTGTGGGGACACATCCTTTCATTTCTGGAGGCTAAACCCTAGCAGTGGGGTCGCCTGGTTGTCGGGTGGATGGTCAGTTTTGTAAGAAATTGTCAAATGGTTTCCCAAGGCGGCTGCAGCACCACTGGTGTTTTCACCGCCCACCACTCGTGGAGGGGCCGGGGGAGGAGAGGGCGGCGGGAGGGGGAGGTGCCCTGCTGGCCGACCAGACCCGGCCTCTTTGGAAAAGGGCCCTTTGAGATCTGATGTTGAGAGCCACTGGGCTCTGCAGGGCCCCTGGTTGTTCTCCTGGATCCCCCAAATTTAGGTAAAAATATTTCTCATATAAATGTAGGTGTGTGATGCTTCTTAAATTTTAGATTGTGGGGAGCAGAGGGACTGAATCAGACTCCTGGAAAGAAGGCTTGAAAATGAAGGTTTTAAATAAGCTCCCTGGGAGAAGGTGATGTGCCTTAATGTTTGGGAACCTCTGAGCATGAGGATGTGGAAGAGAAGGCAAGGCATGCCAGGTGGAAAGAACTTCATGGGAGCAGACAGGTCACAGAAGCAGGGACCAGGAATCCAGGTCCTCAAAGGCCAGCCAGAGATCTGGCACTTGCTGAGGACACTGGGGAGCCATGGTGGGTTTAAGTAGGGGAGTGAGTGGTTGGGTTAGGCTTTCGTAGGAACCCCCTGGCTGCCACTGTGCGGGTGTGTAACCACTCTCAGGGAGGGGGTGATGTGGAAACTGAGGCAGGCAGGGGGCAGGTGGAGGAGGGATGTTGATTTCCACTCTGCAGACTCTCCCCTGCGGCTCATTTTAGGTGTCTGGCTTCTGGCCACGCCCTGCTCTGGATTCCCACCTGGGGCAGCTCTGACTACACTCACCACACTCCGGTTCTGGCTCTGTGCCTTCCTCCTCATTCTCCTCCTCCTCCTGTGATTGAAGACAGGTGGGCAGGCTGCCAGATGCGGGTGTGGGTTTGGGTGCTTCTGGTGGCCAAGAGCATCTCTGGTTGTTCAGGTTGTCATGGCTCTTCGAGTGTTGATCCAGGACTCTGGTGGGACTTCCAGGTGCACCAGGCTAGGCTCTGGTGTGCATGAGTTGGTTTGCCCCTCCCATGGGTCCTCCCTGCCCCCCGGGACCCTGGCTAAGCCCCAACTTTCCCAGGACAGGTCATGCCACCTCCCTGCCTCTGATCTGTGAATGAAGGTACTACTATCGGTTTTTGCCTCCTGGGGTTGTTGAGAGGTTCGGCAAGTTAAAGGCAGACAATAAATATGACCATTATCTCCCGTCTGCTTCTGCGTGAGCCTTTCTCCCCGGGTGCCATTTGAATCTGCGTCCCTGTGTATCTCATCTGAGTCTCTGTGTATCCAACTCAACACAAACCAGCCGAGCAACCTTGCGTGAGCTACTAGACTCCACCACTGTGCCTCAGTTTCCTCATCTGCAAAAGGGGCTTAACAATAGACTCTTTTTCCCAGGGAGGATGTGGAGACTGAATTCATTACCTCCCCTAAAGAGTTTAGATCAATGCCCAACACATAGCCGGCCCACAGCTGCATGAGCATCATCATCAGGGCGTGAGCTCAAGTCCCAGTGTCTGCAGCACGTGTCCCTCCTCAGCTCTGGGGCCGGAAGCACCCGTGGAAGCATGTGGTTAATGGGGCAACAAGGGACCGAGCCTGTGAGGGTGACCTCTGTTTCCCCAACTGTGGAGTGGGGATGACAACAGCACCCCATAGAGGGTTGGTGTACAGGCGAGGTGGGGGCTGGAACGCATCCTTGGCTTATAGTCCTGCCCCACACACGCACCTATGGTTGGTGTTACCTTTCCTGTATAATAGTAGCATCTCCCTCCTGTGGTCTTAGAGGATGAAGTGAACTTGTAAGTGCTTAGGCCAGCGCCTAGCAAGCAGCAAGCACTCGCTGGCGGCTGATCATCTGCTCGCTGGTCACCTGTGTGCACCTCTGCCTGACCTTACCTGGGGTGGGATGTGGCCCTGGGCATCTGGCCCTACAGGTTTCTCTACCACCCCACTTCCTCCTCACCCCAACCTCCTGCCCCCACCATCGCCCCATTCCTCACCCCAAACTTCCTGTGAACTCTGAGGGAGGAGGCTTTGGCAGCCTGTGTGGCCTGCCCCAGCCCCAGGAAGGGGTGCAGGCACCCTGAAAACCCAGGTGGGGTTGCTGTTCCCCTCTCTGCCACCCAGTGTCTCCCGGGGGAACCCATTTTGGTGACTCCCCATCTCTGGCTCCAGGTCTTTTTCTGCCCTCCACCCCCACCTTGGCTTCCTGAACAGGAAATGTCAGGGTCCCCAAGGGTGTGTCCCAGATGAGGACAGAAGAGAAAGCAGCAGAATAAGGATTTTCCCCTCCATCCCCCCCTTTACTGAGAGGGGGGCAGAAAGAAGGGGTCTTCATTAATTAATCTCCTGCCATGCCATATCTTAATGAGGCAGATGGGCCTCATTAGAGAGCAAGGAGCCCTGGCCTTCACCCATTTGTCAAACCCCAATCCCAGCGCCAGTTGGGGTCTCTGGCTGGCCCCGGGGGGAAATTGGAACAGGAAGTTTGGGAAACCGAGGAGGGCCTAGGATTTGGCCCACTGCCTTCTGAGACAAGGAGGGGCAGGGAGCCTGGATACTGGGTCCGAGGGAGGTGGGCCTGGGAGCCAAGATCCTTCCCCCAACACACCCCTCTTTTAAATGCCAGCCGGAGAGCCCCACCCCCTCCTGCCCCAGTTAACCCCAGCCCTGCAGAGCAGCGGGGACAGTCTCCCAGACCCGACGGATGGAGGAGGTGCAGGACAGACGCCAGCTCCGTGGCAGGATGGAGGCCCAGGAGCCCGCAGGCCCCCAGGAGCCGCTGTCGCCACCGTCGCCGCCTCCACCGCCGACGCCGCTGTCGCCCGTGGCCCCCGAGAGCCCAGGGCTGTCCCCACCGGAGCAGCCGTCCGAGGCCTACGCGCGACAGCTGCTGCTTGAGGAGTGGAGGCCGCCGGGCGGGAGCCTGGAGCTGCCGCCGGGCCTCACCTGGAAGCTGCTCTTTCTGCGGCGGCCGCTCTACCGCAACCTGCTGCGCTCGCCCAACCCCGAAGGTGCGCACCCGTGCGGGCGGGGCAGAGCTGGAAGAGACGGCCTGTCACCCGCTGTAGCTTCTTCCTTCAGAGTTACTTACACAGACTGTCTGTCTCTTCTTTACATCTGTTTCCTTGTCTTTCTGTTTCTGTTGCTATTTTCATCATCTGTGCCTCGCTCTGTGGCTTTGAGGCTCTCTGTCCCACTTAGTCTCTGTCTCTCTCTCCCTGAGTCTGTCTGCCTGCCTGAATCACTCCTTCCCTCCTGTCCTCTCTCCTTTCCTCCCTCTGCCTATGTTCTAAGTCTGTTTTTCTTGGTGCCTCTCTGTCCCTCTGTGTCTCACCAGAATGCAAGACGTCCCTCTCCACCAAGACGTTCTCAGGGCTCTCCCTGAGCGCTGACTCACTCTCATCCCTGCCAGGCTGGTCTGGCCTGGTGGGTGGGGCACAGCTTCCTGTCCTGCCAGAGCAGCCCTGGGGGCAGGGGGCCTTGGGGTAGAGTGGAGAGGGCCAGCCTCGGCAGGCCTGAGGCTGTATCACCTACTCATTTCAGGCATCAACATTTACGAGCCAGCACCCCCTACTGGTCCCACACAGCAACCCCTGGAGACTCTGGGTGAGTGCTCGCTGGCTGGCCCCCAGGGGAGGGGCGGGTCCTGAGACCCGGCAACTTCTCACCCTTTGCTCCTCCACCTGGCAGGCAACTTCCAAGGGTGGCACATCAGGACTGAGAAGCTGCAGCACAACTGCAGGTGAGTGGCCGGGACCTGGTGGCCTGCGCTTTACTCCCTCCTCCAGTCTTCCTTGCTGTGGGGCCTCGGGCAAATCATGTCCCTTTTTGAGCGTGGGTTTCCCCATCTCTAACACGAAGGTCAGAGCGCATCCCCCTCTGAGGACATGGTGCGAACTGAGACTGTCAGGTGCTGAGTAGACACTCAGCGCCTATACGTGAGCACCCTCAGGGCTTCCTGCACCCTGGGGTCAGGCCCAGCTTGGCCCGGGAATGCCAGCTGGTCCCAGAGCCCACCTCCCCTGCACCTCCTCTCACAGCTGGACGGTGAAGCAGCAGTGTGTGGATCTCCTGGCAGAAGGCTTGTGGGAGGAGCTGCTTGATGACGAGCAGCCGGACATCACAGTCATGGACTGGTAAGTGCCTCTACCTGCCGGGTTGCACACAGGGGCTCCCCAAGGTGCAAGCCTCACCTCCTCCCCGCTTTGGCCTGAGCTCCCCACCAGGACCCTCCTGCCCCTGCAGGATCCAGTGCTGCCCATAGCCCCTTCTCTCTGACACTTTCGGGTTTGGAAATGTGACAGGCCTGAGGCTGATGGTTCCTCCACAGATGCTTGTCTTTCTCAGGACAAACTCCTCCTTATCCTCCTTACCCTTTAGGAGTTGGGTTAACATGGTGCCCCCAAGAAGCCTTCCCCGGCCAGGCCCCACCTTGTCCTGGCCATTCTCGCTTGTCACTGCCTGGTGACTGGCCTGGCCTGCCGCCCCCACTGAACTGTGAATCCCACGAGGGCAGGGCGTGGGGCTGTCTTGGTCACTGCTGTGTCGCCAGCACCACCCAGCCTGGGCACACAGAGTGGGTGTCAGTGAGTGTCTTAAATGGGGGTTGGACCCAGAGGTTGGGGTTGGAATGTAGGGGCTGTGGTGACAGCTGAAGGCCTGGACCCCACCCCCAGGTTTGAGGACAGCCGACTGGACACGTGTGTCTATGAACTGCATGTCTGGCTGCTGGCCGCCGACCGCCACACCACCATTGCCCAGCACCACGTGGCCCCCCGGACCTCTGGGAAAGGCCGTCCCAGCTGCTGGGTCCAGGTGAGGCTCCCAACCCAGCTGCCCCTCAGGCCGGTCCCAAGACCTCACAGAGGGAGGGGGGAAGAGAGCAGGGTCCCTGGGTCCCTAGTAAGGACTTCTCTCTGACCCGGTGCTGCCACAGGTGTCCCACGTGTTCCGCCAGTATGGCCCTGGTGTGCGCTTTGTCCACTTTCTGCACAAGGCGAAGAACCGGCTGGAGCCTGGTGGGCTGCGGCGGACGAGGGTGACGGACTCCTCCGTGTCCGTGCAGTTCAGGGAGTGACGGGCTGGCTCCGGGCCTGCTCGGACCCCTTCCTTGCCTCATCCATCCACCCCTGACACCTCCCTGACCCTTAGCACCTCCCTGACGCTCAGGACCACCCTGATCCCTTAATGCCTTCCGACCCCGCAGCTTCTCAGCTTCTCCCTGATCGCTTACCACCTCCTGGGCCCCTGGATCCTGCTGGGTCCTTCTCATTCCACATCTTCACACGTCCCCCAGTGTCTGACTCTAGCATTTCCCCTGCACTGTCTGGATTCCACGAGGGCAGGGTCCCCTTCTTCCTGAGTCAGTGCCTGACAGACAGGAGGTGCTCAGTAAGTTCTTGTTGACCAAATGAATAAATACATGTGGACAAGGGTGCTGAGTGTGTCCACGATCTTGCTCCTTAGATCTGCACTGAGTTCCTGCCCGACCCCACACCCTCTAATCCGTGATCTTCCAGCACCTCGCAACTCCTCCCCCTTCTGCACCTCCCTTGACCTCCGATCTTGCCACATATCCCCGATTTATGGTCTCTTAGCATCTCCACTACCTCTTTCCCTGTATTTCTTGACTCTCAGAATCTCCCCAAATTTCCCATCTGCCTCCAAACCCAAGTGATCGTCCCCCCAGAGCTGTCCCCATAACTTTCCTTCCCCCAAGGCTTCATGTCTTTCCTTTAGCTTCTTTTAAAGGCCCCCAGACCCAGGTACTCATCAAGGGCCCTTAACCCTGGGCGTGGGGTGGGAATAGGTTGCAAATTCAAATTTGCAGAATACTGTAATCTGAACTAAAGTGTCTTCCATGTGTTAGGAGGAGGAGGATTGAGAATATTTAACAACCCAAGAGTCCTAGGCTCTGGACAGATCCCATAGCAGACCCTGGCCCTAGGCTGCGGCAGGTCCTTGAAGGCCATCTGCTGTCTCATGCATGAATCCTGAGTCTGGAGGTCCCAGGCAGGCCAGACAGCTGGGGGGCACTCAGGGAAGGGCTGTCTCCCAAATAGTGTAGGAAGCAGTACGGCTGCATGCATACACGTGTCCTGTGGCGGTGTCTCTGTGCATGCCTAAATCCGTATCGGGATCTCTGGGTGTGTCCCCCTCCATAGCATTGTCACAGGTATGGGCTGCTCCTGGCATGACCACCCAGCTGTCTCCTATCCCACTCCTATCTGTGTGGGCTTGGGTCCCAAAAACAAGCAGATGGCTAACAGGGACAACTTCATAAGGGCTGTATTGCAGGGAAGGCAGGGTCAGGGAGCAGGCAGGAAGCTCTCTCCATTTGGGGCTTGGGATCTTCAGCAGGCCCCAGGAACAAGGGCAGGTGAAG
>CM052550.1:34230599-34242555 GCA_028533065.1 Trachops cirrhosus
CAGATAAGGTCAAGTTAAAGGAGTTCACCATCACCAAGCCCTTATTGTATGAAATGTTAAAGGGACTTATCTAAGAAAAAGAAGATAAAAAACATGTACAGTAAAATGACAGCAAACTCACAATTATTGGCAACCACACCTAAAGCAAAAACAAAAAGAAACTAAGCAAACAACTAGAACAGGAACAGGACAATTGTAATAGCATAATCAATAAAATATATTAAAAAACAAAATAAATAAATGGTTGGGGAAATTTAATTGTCTCTTGTCTATATGTTTCCTGAGGTCACTTCCTATATCTCTGCACCTGTTTCAATGATTTACTGATTCATGACAAATGACCCCAAACCTTGGTAGATAAAAGCAAGAATTTTATTATTTCTCAAGATTCTCAATGTTGTCTGAGTGGTTGTTTCTTCTCCTGATCTCTCCTGTGCTCATTCAGGAGGCTGTAGTCAGCTGATGAGCTGGCTGAGTGCTTGGGGAAGCTGAGATGCTTCTATGGCTGGGTCTGTCTTTCCTGGTGGCCTTTTATCAATCAGTAGTCTTGGCTGGACTTCCTTTTATGGTGGTGAGAGCATTTTAAAGTGCCCAAGCCCCAGTATACAATCACTAATCAAGTTTCTGCATTAATACCCCATTGACCAAAGCCAGTCAAATGACCAAACCACTGTCAATGTGGGAGGAGACTACGCAGAGGCTTCTGGGAGGAGTAGATCATCAGGGCTGCCCAGGTAAGCCCACTGTGCCCTGGGGCTTCCCCTTGTTTTCGAGGGAGTGCAGTTTGCTGTATGAGAATGGGCCCAGGTGTCAGATGGCCTGGGCCATAGCCTGGCTCTACCATTTGTTAGCTCTGTGACTTTGGCCAAATGACTCAGCTGCTCTGTACCTCAGTGTGTTCACATGTAGAATGGGTTGATATTCATCTATTTCATGGTGTTGTTGTAAGGATTAAATAAGTTAATGCATGCAAAATACTTAAATTAATGCCAGGTATGTAAATAGCACTTGGTAAACAATGGCCATTATTACCACTTTGCCCCATCACCCCTGGCTAATTTGTTGGTGTTGCTGACTGCTCTCCTGTCTGTTGGGAATGATGTTTGACTGTTAGAACACAGACCAGCTGCTAGACACAGGTTTATTTCTCCCCCATGTAAAACAAATCCGGAGGTAAGGCTAGTATTTCAGTCCCACAGGACTACGAGGACTCCAGGCTCCTTTCAGCCTTCTGCTCTGCCAATCTCAGCATATGGATTCTATTCTCAGGATTATTTCTTGAAACTAGTGAGGATTCCATGAGGTGAATGCAGGATCCTGGGCAGCTAGTGGGGTGTGAGCTGTCTGAAAATGCACTGGGATGTTGCTGCTGTCAATTTTCAGCTGAATTCTCTTCTCTCAACACTGGCAAATATTCATAAGATCAAACATACCCTTAATAAGCTAAATCTACCAAAAGACATTGGCTTAGATGATCACCAAACAGGAAGCCTTGTAGTTCTTCGGACTGCTTTAGTAAAGCCATGCCACCAAGGAAAAAGAGAAAACCTGCCCCTGGAGATGATTTATCTGCCAAGACAAGCAGACATGATAGCATGTATAGAAAATATTATTCACTTCCAGCCAAGATGGAGGTGTAGGTAGATACACTTTGCCTCCTCGCATTACAAAAAGAAAGACAACAACAAATTTAAAAACAAAAAATAACAAGAACTACCAGAAAATCAAACTGTTTGAAAGTCTGACTACCATGGAGTTAAAGAACTATTCATCCAGATTGGTAGGAGGGGTGGAGTCAGGCAGCTGGGGTGGAGAGGACTTGCAGCAAGGCAGCAGCTCATGGAGCAGGGGTCCCACATTTAGGTGTGGATAAATTAGGAGGAACAACTGGGGAGCAAGACAGATTGCACCACAGGCAATGCCACATCTCAGCAAAGAGGGTTGCCCTGCCCTGGTGAATAACTAAGGCCCCACCTCTTACAAAGTAACAGGTGTGCCTAGACAAAGAAATATAGCCAAAATGAAAGAATCAGAGCAAAACCTCAGAAAGAGAACTAAGCAATGAAGAGATAGCCAACCTATTAGATGGAGAATTTAAAGTCCTGGTAATCAAAATGCTCACAGAACTGATTGAGCTTGGTCAACAAATGAAAGATACCCAAAATGAAATAAAGCAAAATATTTGAGGAACCAATACTGACAGGAAGGAAACCAGGACTCAAAGCAATGATTTGGAACAAAAGGGAAAAAATTAACATCCAACTGCTACAGAATGAAAAAATAAGAATTCAAAAAAGTGAAGAGAGACTTACAAACCTCTGGGACAACCTGAAACATTCCAATATCCGAATTCTAGGGGTTCCAGAAGGTGAAGAACAACAGCAAGAAATTGAAAACTTATTTGAACAAATAATGAAGGAAAATCTGGCAAAGAAAATAGACTTCCAGAAAGTCCAGGAAGCCCAGAGAATCCCAAAGAAGATGGACCCAAAGAGGAACACATCAAGGCACATCATAATTACATTAGCCAAGGTAAAAATAAAGGAGAGAATCCTAGAAGCAGCAAGAGATAAGGAGATAGTCACCTACAAAGGAGTTCCCATCAGACTGTCAGCTGATTTCTCAGAAGAGACCTTGCAGGCAAGAAGGGGCTGGAAAGAAGTATTCCAAGTCATGAAAGGCAAGGACCTACATCCCAGATTGCTCTATCCAGCAAAGCTTTAATTTAGAATGGAAGGGCAGATAAAGTGCTTCCCAGATAAGGTCAAGTTAAAGGAGTTCATCATCACCAAGACATTATTATATGAAATGTTAAAGGGACTTATCTAAGAAAAAGAAGATCAAAAATATGAACAGTAAGATGACAGCAAACTCACAACTATCAACAAATGAACCTAAAAGAAAAGAAAAACAATGAAAACAAAAACTAAGCATACAACTAGAACAGGAACAGAATCAAAGAAATGGACATCACATGGAGGGATATCAGTGGGGAGGTGGAAGAGAGGAATAGGGAGAAAAAGGTACAGGGAAGAAGAAGCATAATTAGTAGGCATGAAATAGATGGGGAGAGATAAAAAATGGTATAGGAAACAGAGGACTCAAAGAACTTATATGTACAACCCATGACATGAACTGGGGGGGCAGAAAGCTGGAGGGTTGAGGAGGGGATATAGGGGAAAAATTGGGAAAACTGTAGTAGTGTAATCAATAAAAATATTTTAAAATACTTTTTACAAAACAATAAATAAAGTTTAATGTCAAAAAAAAGAAAAGAAAATAGACAGGGATAGGTTAAAAATAGTATGGGAAATGGAGAAACCAAAAGGACTTATATGTATGACCCACAGACATGAACTAAGGTGGGGAATGCTGGTGGGATGGAGGTGCAGAGTGGAGGGGAATAAAGGCAAAAAAAATGGGACAATTGTAATAGCATAATCAATAAAATCTATTTAAAAAAGAAAGTATGATTCAACTAGAATAAGACTGAAGAATCCTTTTCAAGTAAGAGGTGCTTAGAGTGGTTCTATGAATATGCAGGTACTAATGATATAGGTCCTGAAGGTGTGGCAAAATTTTGTGAAGACATTGGCATTGAACCAGAAAATGGAGTTATGCTTGTTTAAGCTTGGAAATAGGATGCACAAAATACCGGTTATTTTACTCTCCAGGTGTGGTTAAAAAGGATGACTTCTGTACAATGTGATACAGCAGTAACACTCAGAAATACTTTGGGTTACTTAAGATCATTATTAAGTGATTCTACAAACTTTAAACTTGTATACAGATATGTATTTGGCTTTGCACAGGAAAAGGGCCAGCGCAGCCTAGACATAAACATTGCCAAGTGCATGTTGGGGCTGTTATTAGGAAAAATCTGGCCCTTTTTTCCAGTTTTTCACCAATTGTTAGAGCAATCAAAATATAAAGTTATTATCAAAGACCAATAATGCAATGTGCTAGAGTTTAGCAGAACAATTAATCTTGACCTCAGCAACTAGGAGAAAGATGGCACATGGCCAGTTTTGTTGGACAAGTTTGTGAAGTGGTATAAAAACAAACAGACATCCTGGGACTTTATGCATAGCACCATGAGAGTCACAGTTCCCACAGTTATGGCAGCCATTAGCCATAAATTGCCATTTGTATCAAAGTGCCTGCTGCTTTTCTTGCACTGTCTGCTTTTGCAAGGATGTTTTTTGGTGTTTGCTATTGAAAGGGCCAGTTCTGCCTACTGTGTATCATTGTTCTTTTGGAAGGCTGCTTTGTAGTTTGTATTTATACTACAGATTGGTGAATTTGCCAATGTCCTCACTGTGATTATGTGTACATTTTGTATATTTTATAGAAAAAAAACTTCACCTAGAGATTATTTCTACAAAATGTATTGTAAAAATAATTTTTGCGCCATATTTCTAGTTCTTTTTTTCAAATGAAACAATTATGTTTTATTGGGTCTCAAATATAGCATTTCAGAAAACAAGACAGGACAACTGTTACCGTAAGTAAATTTTGCCAGAATTCACCTTATTGTTGTAGAGGCGAACTTTTGGAAAGGGGTGGGAGTTATAACTTTGCAGAGGCATATGCCAAATGTAATTTGGTTAACCCAAATATTAGCATTTTAAATAATGAAACTTTCAATTTTTTGAGCATATAGACATGCACCATGTCACCAATCATTTCCACTGTGCAAGGCATAAGGGTTTTTTTTAATGTTGAAAAGCTGTAGTAATTTGAATATAGGTGCAAATGAACAAACTAAAATTGCGTCTTTTAAAAAAATGAAATTGTTATAAACTCTTACAAACTTTCTTTAATGGTTTTTCTTTCTCTTTTGCATTCTTCTTCTCAGTGTTTGGTCTGCTGATGCCTTCTTTGCCATTCTAAGTAAAATTTGTTTTGCCTCCTCCATGGAAACCCAGTGGTTTGCTGGCATTTTATAGGTGATATTACTTGTGTCTTGAATTTTTAGTTAAGCTTTCAGGCTATCTAATTTTCTAGTTCTTTGAAAAAGGAACTCTATTATAAATGAGAGATGTTTTGTCTTGTTTTGTTTTCCTTTTTGTTTCTTTCATGCTAGACTTCTTCCTGGTGGAATGTCCATTGCAGACAGTGGACACGAAACCACCAGCATTGAAGTAACTCTATCACACAGTAGGACCTTTCCTGGAGAGCACTGTGAGTTACCTGAGTAATTTGCACACAGATGTGATAGCTATTATTTATGTGGATGAGGAAACAAAAAAACAGGATGGGATTTTTAGGTACATATTTTGTCTTTTTCTTTGCCTTGCAGTTTTTAGGAAATGTATAATAACATGTTTTCCCCTCAACTATCTGGCTTTATTGAATGACTAATTTAGCCCCTAAACTTTTATGAAAACACAAAAGTCTAATGATTTAAACCAAGGAAAAAGCTCATGGGCATTTGAATAAGTGAATGCTACTGCTGGGAGCAAGATCATGATTGTACCTGTAATGGTTGGAAGAGGTTTGGATTATTTCAAAATCTGGCTGAAAAATCTTTTGGATTAAATATGAAACTTTGACAAACACCATATGATCTCACACATATGTGGAATCTAATGAACAGACTGAACTAACAAGGAAAATGGGGATAGACTCAGAGATGGAGTGCAGGCTGACAGCCGGTGGGGGGAGGTGAGGGGGTGGAGGGGTTGAGCTAAATAGAAAAAGAGTTCATGGGCATGGATGACAGTGTGGTGATTGTTGGGGGAGGGGGCTGTAAGCGGACTAAAAGGTAATGGAAAAAGTACAATAAAGATTAAATTTAAAAATATGAACCTATAAATGAATGGCATTAAATGAGAAAAGCACACAGACAATGCTACTCTTGACCACTGTTTCACAGTTTCTTTGCAAGCAGTGTTCAGATTTTCATATTATCTTTTTTCTGTAACCGAACCAACAAAGACAGAATTTTTGTATGTATATGCAGTGTGTGCACAAATACAAAATCGTGATCTGGTACAATTACTTCTTTTCTTCTACCAAGTAGAAAGGTTTGGTTTGCTGTGAAATATTAAACCAGAATTTTGAAAGCCTCTGTAGTGATTAAGCATATTTAATCATTCCTAGTTTAGGAATTGTAGACTCACTTTTACCTCATAAATTCATACCAGTTTGCCTACATTAATATCTAAAAAGAATAGCAGATGTTAATGTCCAGTATAGCTCTTGAGACCAATGTATTGAAAGGGGCTCCATTCCTATGATGTGTGCTGTTCCGGTGGTGACTGCCATAGGTTCAACTCTGTGGACCACTTGACTCATTTTCAGAGGTGTCCCTTGAAGTTTAAAAAACATCACACTGTAAATTCAACAGTTCTTAAATTTGGTCAACTATAGTCAGAAATTAATGTATAAATAGAAATCATAAATTAGATTATTTTAAGTTATTGTTAGAAAATGGAGACTTTTAAACACTAAGCACAGTTAATCCTAAAATAAAGGACTGTCACAGGGGAGATGTTACATTTCAGCCACAAGGAGCATTTGATGATGGGGGGACAACCCAAGTTAAAAACTATTTCATGATGTATAATATGAAAATATTCTAAAGAGAAAATCTTGCATATGTACAATACTCCAAATAATCTTTAAACTCCCTTGGAAAACAAACCTCTGACTGCAGAGTGCCTGTCCTTGGCTTTCTTGATTTTATGCAGTTATTTTTAAGGGGAGGGAATGGGGTCAGATAATAATAAGATATCTTTTCTTAAACATGTTCCTAAGTTACATAAAAGTGAGCAATCATCATGCACTTATTATTGAATAATGTGAAATAAATCAGGGTGCCTTCTTCTGTTTTTTCTTTATTACCCAAGTCTTCATCCTTTCTCTCTGTCCATTGTGTTTTGAACTCCACATTGTAATACTCTGTTGTAATAGAATACAACTTCTAGATGTTTACTGCTACAGTAGGTCAGAAATTTCATTATTTGATTTGCCATAAACATTCACTGTAATGTTACAAGCAGTCTTTTTGAAGCATGAAATCTGAATTAAGTTTTTTACAAATTTGACAAGACAAACCTTCTGGTTTAACAGCAGATTTCTGTTGCCTCTCAATCTCAATTTAATAGTGGTTTTGAAGATTATACAGAAAGCTTTAAAAGTTTGTGCCCTTGGTTTTTATTCTTGTAACTGCTAAAATACCTCTGTAAGCCTTATCTTTTATTCTTTAATATATTATGTTGTATAATAAATGTACAGAATTCATTGATCAACTAAAATGTTGGGTGCCTGTAAATGAGACCAAAATGTGGGTTGCTTTTTTCATAAAATAATTTCTCTTGGCAGTTACTGTTAAATGAACAGCAGCTAACCTATGACTGTAATTGCTTCATGTCTCAGGGTTTGCATTACATTCATGCGCGTGTGCAAACCTTGTGACTCCCGGCTTAACTCAAATACCGTTACGCCACCTAACCTGAGTACAGCAAATTGATTTCGGTTTTAATGGAATTGATATAAAATAATATTCCATATATAAAAAGTATTTGTGTTTGGCTTATAAAAAAGATTATTTCTTGGTTCGCTGTGGCTGTTTGAGCCCAAGCCATATTCAAAGCAGGAAGGTGTCAAGGGCATAAAGGCACCTGCCTGCTGCCTATTTCCTTTAAGAAACTTTCCTGAAACCCACCCAAAGACATGAGCTTCTTTTGTGTTAGCTATCCCAGCTGCAAAGGAGGTTGGTAAATATCTTTTAGCTGAGTGCATTGCCACCTGCAGTTAAATCAAGGTTCTGCTATTAAAGAAGTAGAGCATGAATACAGACTGGCCATCTTTGCCACACACCTATAGCCAGATGGTGAGGGTGCCAGTGTGGAGAATACCAGAAATGTTGGGTTGAGAAGCGTTTCCCACTAGAATAT
This sequence comes from Trachops cirrhosus, assembly GCA_028533065.1. Taxonomy (NCBI): domain Eukaryota; kingdom Metazoa; phylum Chordata; class Mammalia; order Chiroptera; family Phyllostomidae; genus Trachops; species Trachops cirrhosus. The sequence continues at coordinate 34,238,504 of CM052550.1, forward strand.
CAGTTCTATGAGAACACAGATTTTTGTGTTTTATTCACCACTGTTTACTTACCTAGTGCCTAGCACACAATAGGCACTCAATAAGGATTGCATGAATTGTTAATGTACCCCTGGCTGTACTCCAAGCTGCAGAAAAGAATTAGAAGTTTTTGAACATCATAGAAGTTTTTTAAAAGAAACACTTATTGGTTTACTCTCAATTTTTTATTTTGAAAATTTTCACTCTTACAGAAAAGTTAGTACAATGAATACTCATATACCCCTCACCTACATACACGAGTGTTAACCTTATGCATCCTTCTCTCTCTCTCTCCCACTTGAGAAAAAGTTGCAGGCATCACAATACTTTCTATGAAATCCCCTCAAAACAAGGACATTCTTCTACACAAATCACAATACTCCAAAGTTTTAACATTATAGTAACATTATCAACACTATATTACCTAAAATGTACTCCACATTCAAATTTATCCAGTTATACCAACAATAGAATCATTCTTTAAATATATGTATTTTTAAGATCCAGTACAGCCAAGGACTGACTGTGCATTGCATTTAGATGCCAAAGTCATCTCTTTCTGTCCTTTGGTCCAGAGCAGTTCCACAGCCTTTCTGTTTTGTTTTATTCTTTTATGACATTGACATTTTGAAGAGTCCATGCCCGTTGTTCTGTAGAATTTGCTTGGATTTATCTGATTCTTTCTTCATGATTAAAATTCAGGTTAAATGTTTATGCCAAAAATAATTCATAGATGATGCTATGTTCTCCGTGTACCACACTCATGAGAACTGGATGTCAGTTTGTCTATTTTCAGAGGTTGGTTAAGGTAGAGTCCACCAGATTTCTCCATTGTAAAGGTTTCCTTCCTTTACATCTGCCATCTGTGGAGTGATCCTGGAGACTGTATGAATATCTTGTTTCTCAATACCTTTTCACCCAAGTGTTTTAGCATCCAGTGATGATTCTTATCTGAATCAGTGATTTCATGGGTGGTTACAAAATGCCTGGAAGATTTTGAAGTATCAATTATGGGTCTAGTATAAACAGCCCAGATTTCCCATCAAGACAACAAATTTCCAGTGTTTCTGGTGTTATTTGACAATGTAGAAATAAGTTTCTTTGCCCTTTTTTCTTGAAATTTTTGTAGCTAGATTACCATACAGTTTGAATCTATTTGTCTATATCTGTTCCCTTCCTTATTCCTATTGCCTTTTCCCTCTCCTGGTTTAGAATTCCTTGGAAAGACTGACCAAGAGGCCATATATCCTAGTGTTTGGAGAAATCATTAAGCTCAAGTGGATGATGAAGCTTCAGGGCGACTGATAAGTGATAACAATATATACTGAGCACTGATGATGTGCCAAGAATTATTCTAAGTAATTTGTATGTATTAAATAACTGCATATTTTTAATGACCTTGTGAGACAGGTGCTATTTTTATCCTTATATTGAAGGAAAGTGAGGTACAGAGATGATCTGTTAGATGATCTGATCAGTCACAGACCCAGTAATTGGCAGATCTGGGACCTGAGCCCAGATCTCACTGCAGGTTATCTCTCTGACTCCCTTCAACTTTAACAAAGAGATGTTGCAAAGATAAATAATTAAAATATCTTGCAAGAAGATTGATATTTATATCCATCGGGGTTCATTTGTAGGAGAAATAAACTACTCTAGCTATTCTAAACAGAAAAGAATTTTATAGTAAGAATTAGGCACTTACTGTGATGGTTAATTTTATGTATTAAGTTGGCTGGGTCATGATGCCAAGATAATTGACCAAACATTATTCTGAATTCTTCTGTGAGGGTGTTTTTGGATGAGATTAACATGGAAATCATGGACTTTGAATAAAGTAGATTTCCCTTTATCATGTGATTGGCTCGTCTGATCAGTTGAAAGCCTGAATAGAACAAAAGACTGACCTCCTTTGGTTAAGAGGAAATTTTGCCAGAAGTCTGTAGACTTGAACTGCAATATTGGCACTTACCAGTGTATCCAGTTTCCCAGACCATCCTGAAGATTTTGGATTTGCCAGCTCCCATAATTATTATGTGAGACAATTCCTTAAAATCTCTCTCTCTCTCTCTCTCTCTCCCTCTCTCTCTCTCTCTATCTATCTATCTATCTCTATCTCTATTATACTGATGATTGCCCTCATGGAATGGATACTGGGCAGAGGGGCAGTCAACCTTAGAGTTTCCTTAGAGAAAATAATACACATGTAGCCAAATCATGCTTTTAAAATTTTGATTTTTTCACATCATATTAACAGCCTAATGGTATCAGAAGCACTGAGAATTTTAAATATGTCAAATTTGTCATTTGGTTCTAGATATCTAGTCAACCCCAAATTATCTGACTGAGTTAATGGCCTTCACCTATCCTTGGCAATCACTGACTATGTCACTTAGAAACACCTTTGGCTGCAAGAAATAGAATATCCCAAAATAGGGACTTTTCCCCCTCACGTAACAACAAATCTGGAGGAGACAGCTGCTGCTTTAGTTTAGTGGCTCCATAATGTCAAAACAGATTTTCTTTTATTACTACCAAAATGGCTGTCATAACTTCGGGCATCATTTCCACATTCAAGGGAGGGTAAAGGTATAAGGGAAAATCAGTATCATACCTAATAGTGAAAGACTAAATGTTTTCCCATAAGATTGGGGACAAAACAAAGGTGTCCACTTTCACCAGACCTAAAAGCATGCACATTGGAAAGGAAGAAAAATTGCCTTATTCACAGACAACATGATGTCTGCATAGAAAATCCTGAAGAATCTACAAAAAAGCTGTTATAATTAATAAGTTTAATAATGTCACAGAAAACAAGATCGTTATTCAAATATCAACTGTATTTCTATATGCTACCAATAAAACATTGAAAATATACAAGTTCTACTTACAGTACCATCAGAAATATGAAATGCTTGGGAATAATTCTAAGAAAATATGTGCAAGATGTATATGCTGAAAGCTAAGAAATATTAATGAGGGAAATCAAAGATCTAAAAATAGATATATATTTTTATGCATCAGAAGACTCAAAATTGTTAAGATATCAAATCTTACTAAATAAATGTGTAGATTCAATAAAATCCAAATCAAAAGCATAGGATGCTCCTTTAAATTGAAGAAACTAATAGATACCTAAATTTACATGAAAAGCAAAGAAAACTATTTTGAAAAAGAAAAAATTGGAATATCTACACAATATGATTTCTAGACTTACAATAAAGCTAGAGATATCAAGAAAATAGTGTAGCATTGGTGACAGATAAATATGTAAATCAGTGAAACAGAATAGAGTCCAGAAACAGACTCACTTGTATATATATTGTCAACTGATTTTAGCAAAAGGTGTCAAGGTAATTTAATGGAAAACAAAAGGAGTGGAAATAATCAAGCATCTGTATAAAAACAAACAAAACAAACTTCTTATACCATACCCCACACTGTACACAAAAATTAACCCCAGCCCTGGCTGGTGTGACTCAGTGGATTGAGCAATAGCCTTTGAACCAAAGGGTCACCAGTTTGATTTCCAGTCAGGACACATGCCTGGGTTGCAGGCCAGGTCCCCAGTGGGGGACATGTGAGAGGCAACCACACATTGATATTCTTCTCCCCCTCTTTCTCCCTCCCTTTCCCCCTCTCTAAAAATAAATAAATAAAATATTTTTTAAAAATTAACCCCAAGTGAATCATGTTTAAATATAAATTTTTATTTATTTATTTTCATATATTTTATTGATTATGCTATTACAGTTGTCCCATTATCCCCCCTTTATTCACCTCCCTGCTACACACCTCCTCCCACCTGCATTCCCCACCTTTAGTTCATGTCCATGGGTCGTTCATATAAGTTCTTTGGCTTCTCCATTTCCTACACTATTCTTAACCTCCTCCTGTCCATTTTCTACCTACCATTTATGCTACTTATTCACTGTAACTTTTCCTCCTTTCTTCCCCTCCCAGTCCCCCGCTGATAACCCTCCAAGTGTTCTCCATTTCTGTGATTCCATTTCCGTTCTAGTTGTTTACTCAG
>CM052550.1:34248786-34419216 GCA_028533065.1 Trachops cirrhosus
CACTCTACTTAACGTTTCTGGGTGTCAATTTCCTCATCTGTAAAGTGGGATAACTGTAAATGTTCTAGGGTTGTTGTGAAATTAAACGATTTAAGTTTTTGTCACATAGTAAGCACTCACTGTTAACTATTATCATTTTATTATTTCCCACCTCTAAGTCTCTCAGAGGATAGGAAATTGTCTCCAAGTCTCCCTGGTCCTTCCTTCAGTCTCAGTCGTTATGGTATAATCTACGTCACACACACACACACACACACACACACACACACACACACACACACTCCGCCCCCCTCCCCCCCACCCCCAGACACGAGGACACACGGATATCAGCAGAGCGGCCTCAGACACAGAAAAAAGTTTAATTCTGCTGCGGCGGAGGGTCCTGGCTCCGGTATGGAGGAGGACTTTGTTTTGGACTTTGTTCATGTGGGGATTTATTTAGGGAAAGAGGAAGGAATGGGGAGAGTCTGGTCCTTCCAGTGGGACCTGCCCGGGAGAATGTGTGGTGGGGGTAGGTAATTGGGAGAGACATGGACACTGGACAAAATATGAGAGGGCATAAGAGAAGAGACGATGGAGCAGAGAAAAGAGAGACAAATAGGAAGGAACAAAGACATAAGACAGAGAAGACAGAGAGCGGAACAGTGACAAAAGAGGGGAACAGAGAAAAGGGGACCCCAAGCCAGACCCGACAGAACCAGGGAGGTGAATGGGGTGGAGGTGGGGGCTTTGGAGGCCGCCGCGGGACAGAATAGGATCTAGTCCAGCCAGATACAAGAAATGGGCCCCTCGCCCCTGCCCCGGGTCCCGGGCGGGGGGAGGGGGGCTCGTGTCTCAGTGCTGCAGTGTTGGTGGGACCCTGCCCCTCCCCGCGCTTCGCTGTGTAAGGCACCGGCTCCAGCGAGGTCCGCGAGTGCGCGGGGGGAAGGGCAGGAGTGGGCAAAGAGTCTTTGGGGGAGGAGACCCTGGCGGCCCGCCCCTAACTGCCCGGGACAAGGGGGCGTGGCCTCGACCCTTAGACCGAGGCAGCAGCGCCCCCTCCAGGGAGGAGAAGGGCCTGTCTCCCATTCAATCAGAGGTCTTGACGCTGTGCTTTCTCCCCCAGGTCCTACCCCTGCGTCCAGACCGCTGGGCGTTTGTCCACCGCGCCCAGGCGTCCTGGCGCCCGCCCGCCGCTCACACGGTACTCTCCAGCATCCACTCGGTGCTGGTAAAAGCCAGGCGTGCCCTGGCTGCGCCCAGCCCCAGGTCTCCGTCCTCCCCGGCCGCGCCCCCTCCAGCCACGTCCAGGTGCGGTGTGGACCGGTGGCGCTTTGTCCGCCGGGCGCGGCGCGGGTAACTGTGGCTCTGGAACAGCGCCCCATAGTCCCCGTCAAACGAATAGCGCTGCTGAGGCCTCGGCCGGGCCGGGGCCCCCCCAGGAACCAGAGCTAGAGTGGGAGGAGCAGAAGCTGGCGGACCAAGGGCCCCAGAACGGCTCCTCCGAGGACCCACTGCGGCCCGAGACTCCTCCCCAGAGATTTCTTCCGAAGGCAGCAGACACAGCGAGGTGGCAGAGCCGCCCAGGGAGCGTCCAAGGGCCACCTCCGGGTCTGCGGAAGTCATCTCGACCGTCATGGCCTTCGATTCGACTGCGGCCGCAGCCGAGGTAGCCACCTCACGTAGAGCCTCGTAGCGGTCTTGCGATGGCGGGGGCAGGGCCTGTGGCGCACCTGCGCCGTTCGTCTGTGAGCACACGTGGCTGACCCGCGGGGGCGACCTGAGGCCCTTGACACGACGGCCGTCTCCATCGCCATAGACCTTGTAGCGGATCATGAGCAGAACGATGAAGACCAGGACTGAGGCAACGATGACGCCCCCGATGGCAATGATCATGGTGCCACCCAAGAAGTGGGCCCTTAGTGGGCGGCAGGGCGCCGGATCCCCAGCCGTGGTAAACTGCACACAGCCCACCACTCGCGTGGCTGGCAGCGCTGTGGCCCCGTCGTCATAGACTGCCAGCACACACAGGTCGTAGGCTCGGCCCGCTGCCAGATCATTCACCAGGAAGGTCTGGCTGGTGGAGGGGATCATCCTGCGGGAGGTGGAGGGATCAGTGAGGGGTTAGCTCCACTCTGAACCAAGCCATTTCACCTGCATGCCCCACCTGTGGTGACCAGTGTAAACCAAACCACGTGTCCCTACCTGTTTCTCATCCTCTACTGGGACAACAGCAGCCATTCAAGGAAGAAATTTCCAACCTCTCAGGATCATTGCTACAGGCCACACCCTTCATCTGTGTGCCCTGCCCTCAGACCCACCCCCAGTCTGTCTCATCTCTCTCCACAGGACAGTATGTCATTCCCTTTCCCTCATCTACATATCCCAGCCCCAGCAGGAGAGGAGTACTATAGCTTTTATGTCATACCCTCAAGGGATATGATCCCTTAGCAGTGTCTCACCATATTAAGGACAACAACTACCATCCAAGGTTTCTTATCTCTATATTTCCACCCTTTAAGAGGCCCTATTACTACAGGCCACTCCCCCTACCAGCATGCCCTAGTGGGGCAATGGATGCTCTGCTAGTTCCTCTTCTTTTTTTAAATTTTTATTTATTGGGTTTGAGAAAGAGAGAGAGAGGAAGAAAACCAACTTTTGTTGTTCCACTTATTTATGCATTCTTTGGTTGATTCTTGTATAAGCCCTGACTGGGGATCAAACCTGCAACCCTGGCTTGTCCAGATGATATTCCAACTGAGCTACCCAGCCAGGGCCTCTAGTTCCTCTTTTCTACAAATTCCTGCCCTTTCAGGGAAACCATGGTACAGGCCACTCCCTTTATCTGCAAGTCCCACCTGCGGGGTAAACACATCTCCTAGCTGCATCTATCTTCCTAGACAATTCCCAAGCCCCTCGACTACATATTCCTGTGGCACACTGGGCATGGTCCCCCAACTGTGCCTCTTTGCATGTCCTGAGACTGCTCTGTGTGTGTCCTGCCCTATACTGACACAAGTCACCAGATCACACCCCCAGGTAGGTCTCATCTATAATTGGGTCAAATGTAGCCAAGCAAGCATACCCCTTTGTTGCTCTAGGCCCCTGCCCTCAAATTAGGGGCAATGCAAAGAAATGGTTAAGCTGACAGGTCTGGGAGACAGACTGCCTGGATTTGAGTCTCTCTTCTGCCACTTGCTAGCTGTAACTTTAGACAAGTCTCTTAAACACTCTGTGCTTCCTTGCCCCCAAATGGGATATTAAGAATTAGCACGTCATAGAGATGATGTGGAATATGAATGAGTTAACATACCCAAAGCCTGGCATTTCATAATTTCATCATGATTAGCTTGCATCCCACCCTGTGTTGTCCAGTAACCTTTGCTGTGGCTCACAGTCTACTGCCAGTTGCACCCCTCCCCGTCTATAAGACCATTCCCACCAGGCCTTGCCCCTTCAGGTACATCTTTCCCACTCTGTTGGCCATGTCCAGCCTTGGCTAAACCCGGGACTGCCACATCCACATGGAGGTGCACTCCCAGCATTCAACCTCACAAGCTCTCCTCTCCTACAAAGGCCTTAGTGGGGCACCAGAGACAAGGCCCACCTCTTCATCTGCATGGGACCATGAAGCAGGAGCTCTACCTCCTCTGAGAGGCCATGCCCCCATTTCCATAGGCCTCTTGCCTCTCAAAAGTTTCACCTTCCCTCCAGACCACCTTCTGGTCCTGAAGCCCACTTCAGTTGTCCCACCTCCTGGAGGTTCCCCACCACCAAGAGCCACCCTCCAAGCCAAAGACTTCAAGTGCGGGCCTTACGCCCTCAAAAAGACCCATCCACTTCTCCAGCTCTCCCTTTGCCTTCCATTTGACAGACCACCCCCTTGCCCTTCCCTCCCAACCTTAGGCCCTAGGCTATGTCTTCCCTTTCCTCCCATTTCCCCTCTCAGAGAGACTTGGATTCCTCTTGTTCCTTCCCCTAAAAAACCAGTTGCTAGGGGCTCCCCCCTTTTCAAGGACAGAGGCTGGCTCCTTAAAGCTTAAGCCCATGTGTCTCTAATTGGCTGTGGGACCCAAGCAAGCAGCAGAGCAGGCCTCTGGTTGGCTGTCACCTCCGCCCATGGCAGCAGTGAGGAAATTAACCCCTGCAGCACCATACCACAGGCTTCTGCAATGGGGGACAGAGGACTGGAACTGTGGCCCTCAGGGGAAGGGAAGAGCCCCCAGGTCTGTTGACCTGGCTAGGGACAGAGGGCTATCGACATCTGAAAATACACAGGGTCTGGAGGCCTGCAAACCTCCCTGCAGCCCACCATGTAGTGGCCATAGGTTCGTGAGAAAAAGAAAGAAACAGAGAGGTAGAGAGTCACAAACCAAGAGTTATTTACAGAAATGTATGGCCCATCTCCACTAATCCCTGCCTGGCAAACAGTAGGTGCTCAATAAATGTGTGTTCACATTAAAAGGGCAGGATTAGGAGTTAGAAGGGTCAGAGCTGGAATCCTGGCTCTGCCACTTTCTGTGTAACCTTGGGCAAGTGACTTCCCCCACTGTACTTAAGGTTCCCCATCCGTGAAATGGGAGGGGGACCATCGTCACTTCACAGCAGAGCTGAAAAGATCAAATGAGGTAACATCCTGGGTGGTACACCTTATCAAGGTTTTTGTTTTGTTCATTCGTTTGCCCTAATGTTTGTAAAACTGGGCCAGTGTCTGATCTATCTCAGTGGCCCCAGGGTCAGTATGGAATCTGGCATGCAGTAGGCATGTAGTCGGCATTTGGTAAGCAGATTCTAAAAGGGAAGAAAATGAGGACGATAGAGACAAAGGAAAAGAGAGGCATTTCCTCATTCAGCCAACAATGGGAAAGTGCCTACTGTATACCAGGGCTGTGGCCAAGAGAACCCTGGGAAAGGTGAAGATGGAGGCCAAGAGGCAGACTTTCTGGTGCAGGTCTAAGCATCCCCAAGAGCCTGGGCATTCCCAAGGGAAGTCAAACACAGGATTAAGCATTCAGCAGGTGCTCTACAGTGTGCATGAGGGAGACAGAGCTAGGAAAAAGGAGAGCCATTCATGAAGCCAAGAACCACTTCTCAAGTGCCCACTGTGTCCCAGGTCCATGGCTGTGAGACTTAAAAAGCTACCAAGACAAAGGACACTGCAAGGACAAGGCAATAAGTCAGCATGTGCTGGCAGCCTCCTTCCTCTGGGCTATGAGCTTCCTGAAGGCAGGGACTGGTCTTTCTGTCTCCCTGTGCCCTGAGCACCTGGCTCAGGGCCCAGCACAGAGCAGGGGCTCAGGGCATTACGAGGACAGGAGGGAGAGAGGGGACAGACAGAGACAGATGTGAAAGTAAGAGAATAAGAGAGATGATGGGAGAAAATAACTTTTTAAGTCTGTTCACACCATAGGAGTCTGTCCACACGTGGACAATGGCTTTTAACCCAATGGACAGTGAAAATAACATATTTACATACTTTGGTTTTCTGTTCTATATAATATACCCAATGTGCTAATACAGTAGCACTGACATATAATTGATGAATATACATGTAACTGTTAAACACATGGATGTGTGTATTTCATGCTCCAAAATGTTTAACTGGCAAGGTCCACAATCAAACACCTTTGGTGAGCAAGGATGTGGCCCATGAGTCCGAAGGGCATAGGGATCATGCTGGGCACATTCACTGTTCAATCTCAGTGCCCAGTCTGGCTCATGTGGGTGCGTAACAGAGATTTGCAACACTCATGAAAAACAGAAAGAAGCAGTGAGCCAGAAAGAGACGGAGGAAGATAGGATAACTCTGCATAGCCATCTAGAACTCTGGCTGAACAAGAAGGCCAAGGAAGTGGGCCGAAGGGAGGGAGGGCCCTCGGGAAAGGATGCAGCCCTGGGACTGAAACACCTACCTGTAGACGAGGGAGTCGTCCGCAGAGCTGTTGTACTGGACTTGGTACATGCGGATGCCGGGCACCGGTCTCTGCGCTGGCCAGCGGATGAGCACGGAGTTGGACGTGAGCTCTGCTGCCACCAGTCGGCGCTCAGCAGCCGATTCGTTGGCACCAGGTCGGCCGGGCGTAGCAATGTCAGAGGAGCCAGGCTCGGTGAGAGGTGGTGGGGCAGCCGGCGGGGGTGCCATTAGAGGCAGAGGTACCACGCACACCTCCACAGGTGCCGTGGCTTCCCCAGCGGCATTGGAGGCAATACAAGTGAAGGTGCCACTGTCCCGCAAGGTGGTGATGGTTACATCCAATGTCCCATCCCCTCGGACCCGGGTCCGGCTGGAGTTTCCCAGCAACCGCCCGTCAGGTGCCACCCAATGCACCACAGGCTCTGGGTCACCCACGGCTCTACACCTCAGACTTACTGCCTGGCCCTCCACCACCAGAGCCCGGCCCCCCGCCTGCCGTGTGATCAGCGGGGGTTCGCACAGGAACTCTTCTTCAGGGATGGACCAGAAGTAGCGGTCAGTGAGGTGCTCAGGGGTGGCACATGTCTCCAGGTCATCCTCTCTGGTCAGCCGCCGGAGCCAGAGCAGCTCACAGTTGCAATGCAAGGGGTTGCCACCAAAGCTGACCGTGAGTGGCGTGGGTGGCTTGGGCCCGGGGCCTTGGGATCTCAGGAAGAGCCCATCAGGGGGCAGTTTATGGAGGCGGTTGGAGGTCATGTCCAGGCGAACCAGTTTGTGAAGCTGAACGAAGGTACCTTCCGCGATGTGGTCGATGAGATTGTGGTCCAGAGTGAGGGTGTTCAGGTTCACCATCTGGCCTACGGCCTCCCAGGGCAGGGCCTCAAGGTTGTTGTAAGACAGATCCAGGTCCTCCACAGTGGACAAGAAGGCGTCGAAGGCCGCCGACTCCACTCGGCGGATCTGGTTGTTGCCAAGGATCAGGTGGCGGAGGTTGCCCAAGCCGCGGAGCTGGTCACCACGTACCTCGGCCAGTCGGTTACTGTCGAGGTGCAGGGCCCGGAGGGCACGGAGGTCAGCAAAGGCGCCGGCTGCCACTTGGCCGATGGTGTTACGGGAGAGGGTGAGGTGCACCAGGCTGGTCATGTTGGCGAAGTCTCGGCGGCGGACTGCTGCGATGAAGTTGTCAGTGAGCCGCAGCTCCACCACACGCCGGTCGATGGCTGGCGGCACAAAGAGCAAGCCGGTCTTGGCGCACAGCATGGTCAGTGTGGGCGCCACGTTCTGGCAGATGCAGCGGCCAGGGCAGGGCTGGCCACGAGATGCCCCCACCCAGAGGAGCAGCAGAAAGGACAGGGCAGCAGGTGGTGGCGAGAGCAGCGCTGAGAAGGGGCCCGGAGCCATGGTGCAGTGGGAAAGCGGGAAGAGCAGACAGTAAGGCCTGAAGGAGAAGGAAATGGGTTGCCCAGGTCTAGAGCTTGCTTGCCAGGCTGCCCACCCTGGGAGGTTCTGCTGGGCATCTGACCCAGATCCCTCCCTTCCTGACAACCAGGGGCTAGAGGACAGTGGCAGCCCTGGTCATCAGCTGGCATGTGCTTGTTAACAGATAACCGAATTTTAATACTGCTTGGTGGATTACCACTGTCCCACCCCTGAGTGTCCTGTCCCCACCTCTACACCTCCTCTAGGGCAGGAGTGTCAAACTCGTTTTCACTGGGGGCCACATCGGCCTCAAGGTTGCCTTCAAAGGGCTGAATGTAATTTCAACTTCTTAACAGTTAAGGAGTAGTTACATTTATACAGTCCTAAAATTATTTCAGCCCCTTGAAGGCAACCTCGAAGCTGATGTGGCCCCCGGTGAAAATGCATTTGACACCCCTGCTCTAGGGGCTCCAAGACCTCTCATAATCTCCCAACCAGAGGCGGGACACGTGGCCCCACCAGGGCCTTCTGGTACCCACTAAACATTTTGAAAAATCACTGCTAACTAGGGTTTCAAAGCCATATTCCCTGGATTCAAATTCCAGCTCTGACACTTACTAGCTGTGTGACCTCGGGCAAGTGTCTGAATCTCTCTGAATCTCGGTTTCTTCATCTGTAAAATAGAGATAACAAACAAGTCTTACCTTTGTGAGGGTTAAATGAATTAATACGCATGGTATACTACTGAGGAACGGTGCCTAGCACAAAAAATGGGTTCAATACATGCTAGTAATTATTATTATCATCATCAAGTACCGATTACATGCCAGGCATAGAAGTATGCACTATTATTAAAAGCAAGTGCTTTGAAATTAGACAGACTCAGGTTCAAGTCCTGTTTCCCTCACTTGTTAGCTCTGTGACCCCAAACCAATGATTTCCTCTTATTAGGCCATACTGTTTCGTAAAATGGAATAATTGTACCATCTTCACTGGGTTGTCGCAAGAGTTCAGTGAACTCATTTATGGGGACCCCTAAGCACAGGGGCTGGCACACAGTAAGTATTCAACAAATGTTAAGGATAACACCCCCTACCCTTTATCAGAGGCAAAGGGTGCCTGGAGGTGGGAGAGACTGAGAAAACCACATCAGTCTACCTGCTCAGTCTTGGGAAGTTCTCCTCAGAGCCTGGTTTAATCCAGGGCTCTCTGAGCTCCCAAGCAGGGGGCAGACTTCTGTGCTCACATCAGTGGGCACACTCAAGGTCCCATACATGCCCACACACACACACTTACACACTAATGCTATGCCTCTGCTCCAGGCAAAACCTTCCGGCAGGGATTCCCCTGTGGCGGCTGCAGCCCACGACATGTCAGCTCCCATCACAACACTGGATGGGTGGGGGGTGAAGAGGAAAGGATAGGAAGGGGGCGTCCCTGAAACTGTTTTCACCCCACCCTGCACCTAGTCTCTGCTGGCCCGCCTCCCAGAAACCTGCAGTTCAGGGCTGTGACCTGATATGGCCCTGATCCTTCAGCCCGTGGGGAGAGGGACTGTACCTGTGGAGAGGAGGGACCAAGAGTGTCAGAGAGAGAGGAGGAGAAACAGCGAGAGACAAAAGGGAGGGAGAGAAGGACTGGCAGAAACAGAGGCAGACTGAGAGAGAGAAAAAAGGAGAAAGGATCTAAAAGAAAGGCGAAGAGACAGAGAGCAAGAGACAGAAAAAATGAGTGGAGGAGACAGAAAACAGAGACTGAGACATAAAGATGAAGAGAGGATGAGAGAGAGACAGTCAGGAAGAGGGGGAAAGAGTGTTAGAGACAGGGACTGAAGGAGACCGAGACTGGGCTGAAGAGAGAACAGAGGCAGGCTCAGGGTGTCCCACCATCTCTGAGGCCCCGACTACTCTGTCTTGCACTCCCTCTGGGACACTGTACTGGACAGAAAACCCTTGGCCTGGAAGGCGGAACTCCTGAGTTAGGAGGCCCTGCACTACGCCTGCCTGGCTGTGGGGTATCACAGAGCTCAGAACCTCAATCTATGGTACAGAAGTACAGAGCTTCGCCTCCCACAGCTGGGGTGGGACTCAAGTTGAAGGAACAATAGTAGCAATAAAAGAGCTAACATTTATTGAGAGGCAGTGCAGCATTTCAGGATAGAATCTGGACCCGACTGCCCGGGTTCACACCCTAAGCCCCTGCTGCATGACTCTAGAGAAGTGACTGCCCTTCTCTGTGCCTCAGTGCATTCCTCTGTAAAATGAGGATGATAAGAGCACCTACCTCATCCGGCTGTTGTAAGGGTTAAATGAGATAATGCAGTGTAACGTGATTAGACAGCTCCTGACAGAGTAAACAGGACATGTGTCAGCTGCTATTATTATTAGTAGTAGTAGTAATTTTTTTCCTCTGGCTCTCTCTCAGCCACCAGCAGGCTAGACTACCAGGAGATCGTCCCATGTACACGCACATACACACGCAAAATGGTAAACCACACTCTTGCCATTCTTGAAATGCATGGGTCATTTCATGTCATGAAACTCTCTTGCACCCTTTACTGATATCATGAGGAAACCCCTCTCTCCTGACCACCTTACCCCTCCTGAGAGGGGATGCCTCCAGGTCTGAGACCCCTCCCCACCGACCTACCATCCATACCCTGGCTCTACCATGAGGCCTTACCCAAACATGATGATCCTGACCTTGTCACCACTCCACCCCCAGCCTTGGGTGCACCTGGCCCTTCAAGACATTGCCATTCCCTGCACTTACAAGGCAGGGCTCCGGGCCTGCGGCAGGCTCAGAACAGAACCAACCACTTTGCATCTCTCTCCCCAGACTGAGGCACCCCACTCACCTCTCTTCAGGGAGTCAGGGCCTGGGCCAGTACCTGCAAAGGAACAAAACGACCCTGTTAACATCCTTCTGGTTCCTCTCTGGAGACCTGCCTCAGAGACCATCTCAGCCAAGGAAGTCCCTGGTGTGATCACATTCTCACCACTCATGCTTCTGGCTCTGCATACTCTCAGATGGACCCAGAAAGTCATCTCTGGAAACCTGGGGTCTTGACCTCAGGACTGTTCACTCTTCAAAAGCTGGGAGTCCAGGACTTTAGCTCTTTGTCCTCTGGGGTTTCAAAACCCCAGTGACACCAGCACCCTCCTCCCTCAAGGCCCTAGAGTCTGGGATCCCATCCTTCTTGAATCCCTCAGACTCAGGAGCCCAAGCCTCAGTCTCTTCCATTCTCAAGACCCAAGAATTGGGCCCCACTCTCCTCATTCAGATCCAGGATTCAGGACTCCCAGCCTCCTCCTTCCAGAGTTCACCACACCCCAGTCCCCCAGCTTCAATGACATAAGTGGTACTGGGGAAGACTCAGAGGTTCCCATGCTCAACATCACATCACTGTCACACCAGCACATGTGGATATGCCAAAACTCACAGGGGCCCACAACCCAAGTCTCTACATCTGAATTTCCATGGACACATCAGCGTGATCTCTGTGCCCTCCCCCACACTCCACTGGCTCTTGGCCTGGGATGTGGCACACTTGTGTCCATGGACCCCAGCATATCACCGTTCATGCCACATGGACCCCAACTCACTGGGCCCAGAAATAAGGCCAGCCTTGTGCCAGGGACACAGGCATGTGTGTACACACAATCTTGCACATATATATGTTTGAATGTACACAACCCTACTCCTGAGAGCCCAGCACTGACACATAAATGCAGTCACAACACAGACACATAACTTCCAGGCCGACACACCTGCGTACAACCACACATGTACAACACTGACTCTTCTTCACACTCACACACTAAGATGCACACAAACAAAAATCTCATGTACCTGCCCTTGCAGACAACCAGCTACATGCACCTATAACAGATATCTCTTGCACACTCACCAACACACAGGGGCATATAACACCACATAAAACATACTCACTTGCACAATCAAAGATACACAGGTACATGCTCTTAAGTGCCTAAACACACTCAGACAACTTCACATATACCCACGATGCACAGTCACAAAGCTGATATAATCCTACACCAGTAAGTGCAAATGCACACACTAGCTAATACACACCTCACACACATACATGGAACCACAAGCATACATGTAGATGCTTACAAGGCTGATACACACTCAAACAAGCACACAGGCACAAAAAGATCCATCTTTGCAGAAAAACTTCGAGATGTTAACTCATAATAGACACATGCTCACACGACAGCCCTGTACGGGACTTACACACTTACAAATGCACACAAAATATTGAACCACACTGACATGTCAACAGATTCACACTCACACATATACATGGGCACACATCTCTCCCAGCCCTAAGGCACCCTTGCCCCACCTACTTCCGAGGCCAAAGAAATCCTAACATCCTTCCTTCCCACCATACCCACCCCCACCACCAGAGCACTAGCTAGGGCCAGAGGTCAGAGTTCAGCAAGTTAGGTCTGGGAGGGTTGAGGTAGCTGAGTCCTAGAGCACCAGTCCAAGGCAATCTTCTCACCGGCAGCCCGAAGTTCCCCCAGCCTGGCCATCTGGATGCAGGCAACTCTGGCCCTATCTGCGGAGATCTGGCCGGTGTGGGGATTGGGGTAGGGTGGGTGGGGAAGGGCCGGGTCTGTGTACCTCCCCTCGGGCCCATCTGTCCATCCCTCAGCCTCTCATCCCTCCATCTGTCCACCTACCAACCACCCATCCCCCCCACCCAGCCACCAGGAAGGGGAAGACATGGCCGTCTCCCCCAAGGACCGCTGAGAACCAGCCCCCCCGCACCCAGTTGACAGGGACCCAGGGAGCAGCAAACTCCCTTTCCCCAAACCCACACAGAGGCCTGGACCTACAAGGCTGAGTCCCAGCCCCCCCCCCCACGCCCGGAACCTTACGTGGACGCACAGACACACACCCTCGGAGACATACAACCCGCAGACACACACACAAAAATGAACACCGGAGCGGGCACACCCGGCTTCACAGACCCTCGGATGGCCATCCAACCTGGACACAAACACCAAACACAGCTAGTCGAGCGCACACACTGGATGGGGGTGGGGGGACCCACACCTGGGCACACAACCCACGCACACACACCTGCACACAGTCCCTCCGATGGGCACGCACCAGCCCCCCAGAACACAGCCGGAGGGGCAGCCACTCGGGGGCACACACACGCACGGCCGGTCCCAGCACCTCGGCTCGACAGCCAGCACACACCCGGATGGCCACACAAGCAGCGCCGCACACGCCGGCGCCGGGCACACACAGGGCCGCGCGAGCGCACGCCCGGCCGCCGCAGCGCCGCGGACACACACTCACAGGCTCGCGCGCTCACACCCGCGTTCACACCGGCGCCCCCTCCCGCCGCCTCCCGGGCAGCTGCGGGCCGTGCTCACCCAGCCCGTGGGGGCCCCGGGCCGGGCCCCGCCGCCGCCACCTCGCTCCGCGCCATGGTTGGGGGAGGGCCGGGGGAGGGGGCGCGGTGCCGCGGGGCCGCCTCCCTCCCGCCTCCCGCCCTCCCTCCCGAGCCGCCGCCGAGCTCCGCCCTTCGCACCGCCCGCCACCCGAGCCCCGCCACCACGAACGCCGCAAGGGGGGAGGGGGCTCCGACAGGGCCTGGGGCCGCCGCAGACCCCTCTCCACTGCGGAGCCGCCGGCCCGCCCCCGACCTCTCCCCAGCCCCACCTCCAGCCTCGCCGGCTTCCCGAGAGACCCCCAGACCACGCCCCGATTGGCTTGGCACACCGGACCTCCCAACCGAGACCTGGGATCTTGTCCCCGTACCCAGAGAACCTCAGACCATGCCTTCCTTACCTCCTTTAAGGATCCAGAACATGTTCTACAGCCACTCCAGGACCACAAACCGTGTCCTACTCTCCTTGGTGACCTCAGACTCTGCCCCACACACCCTCAAGGACCCCAGACCATATATCCCAGCATCCAAGGGGATTCAACCACCCCCTTCAGGGACACTAAATCATACGTCAACATTCAGGTGGACCCCCCCGACCACACCCCATCCCCCCAGGGACCCCAGAACATATGTCAAAACCCAGATCGTGCTTCACTCCCTTTGAGGACCCAGCCCATGTTCTATAGCCACCCAGGGCTACAAACTATATCCCACTCCTTGGGAATACCTAGCCATGTCCTTCTCACTCTAGGCCCTCAAACTATTCCCTGACTCCCAGTGGGGATTCCAGACTATGTCTAAGTTCTAGGGGGCCCAAATATGTCTCTTGTCCCCATAGGAAACCCTAAATTTCCCTCATGATCCCCATTAAACCCAGGCTATTCTCCCCTCCAAGGCACTCCTTGGTTTCCAGAATCCCTGATTTGCCCCAGATTCTTTCCCATCCTCCCCCACCAGTCTTAACCTCCTTGAGGACCCTGCCTTCTCCCAGTTCCTGTTCCTCTCTTGGACCCTACAGAGACTTCCTCCTTCCCTGTGACGTCAGTGGAGTCCAGGATTCATTGTTCCCGCCTTGTTCAGACCCCTTAGCCGAACTCCTCCTCAATGAGGCCTGGACCGTCCCCCAAATCCCACTGAGTATCTCAAGCCACTCTTCACCTCTTTCTGAGACAACCACTGTGCCCCCAAACCCAGAAAGGCTTCACTTCAAGATCTGTCGTATTGCAGTCCCCTAGGTCCCTAGAGGCCCAAGCCCTTACCATTTTGGATCCCACTGTATCAAAGTCCTCCCCCAAACCCCTCCTCTAAATTCTTCCTGTCCATGTCAACACAGGAAGGCTGCCCTGCTCCGCAAATCAAGGGCACCTCTGCAGAGCCTTTCCCTCGTGAACCTTGGCCCCACTCACAGCCATTAGCTGCCCCCGCCCACTTGCAATCCCCACGCACACATACCAGTCTTGTCTCCAGGTTCCACCCCCCACCCTGGTTCCTGGTGCTACCTGCCAGGGCATGGAGGTCCAGGGCTGGGGAAACAGAAGTGGGAGAACTATAACAACAGCAAAACTGTCCAGCACTACTCGCCAGGAATGCTTCTAAGGCTCCATTCACTCTTCACAGCAGCCAGATGAGGTGTCATTACTATCTCCATTTTACAGAAGAGGAAAATTGAGCCTTAGAAATGTTTAGTCACGTGCCTAAAGCCACACACACAAGTAAGTGACAGAAAAGGGTGGAAGTGAAAGGGAAAGAGGGTGAGGGCAGGCCTGGGATGGAAAAGGAGAGGGTGAGAAGAAAGATAATAAGAGAAACAGATACACAGAGATGAGAAACAAAGAGGCTGCGCCCAGTCAGGGGCAACCTCACTCACAGAGCATTTCTGGCCTTGTGAGCTCCGGTCCTCAGCCCTGACCACTCTTGTCTTTGGCCTCAGTGATGACTTTTCTATTCCTTTGACACGCCAGCTCATTCCAGTCCTTGGGTCTTTGAAGTTATTCCCCTTTCATGGCTGATTCCTTCTTTTCATACAAGTCTTCATTCAAATGTAATCTCTTCAGAGAAGCCTTCCTTTCCCACCTCCAGTTTACACACCCACCCCTACCAATGGTCCTGATGTCTGCAAATTACTTTGAAATACACACAAAATAAGATGGGTTGATGGATGGATAGATGGGTGTGTGATAAAGCAAATGCAATGAAACATTAATGGTGGAATCCAGGTGGTGGGTATATGGGTATTCACTGGGAAATTATTTCAACTTTGCTGCATGTTTGAAATGTTTCAAAATAACGTTGGGAGAGAAAAAAAGCAGGAGCACTCTTCTAGAGATTAAAGAAGCAACAAAAAATAGCCCCAGCAGGTCCCACCACTCCTATCACATCACCTCATTTGACTTCTCTCATAGCACTTATCATTCTTGATAATGACCTTGTTTGTCTACCTACTTATTGTTTACTTATTTCTTTATTGCTTACTATCTAGTCATTGAAATGTAAGCCTTCTGAGGGAAGTGGAATGGCCACCAATTTTCTCCAGTGTTTAAAAGGCCATTTGACCCCGGTGGGTGCTCAGTAAACAAGCGTTCTTGAATGCCTCTTGGGAAAGGACCTGGGAGCTAGTCTACTACAGGCTCACTGTAGAGACCACACTGAGGAATGAACATGCTCTCCTAGCCTGAGGTCACTAGAAGGGGAGGGCTATAAGCCAGCAGCTAGGCTGTGCCTGGTAAGGTCAGGGAGTGTGAGTTGACCTGGAAAAGAGGGCAACCAGTGGAAGTAGATAGTGTGATTATTTCCCAAGGGTCCTAACTTCTGCCCTCAACCTCTCTCATTCTTTCACAATTTAATATTTGCCCCTCAACCCTTGTTTCCTACACCAACCCCCTCAACCCCGTCTCTAAGGCTCCAACCCAAAGCAAAAACCCCAGCCTTATCTGACCTAAGCAAAGCCCCTCAGTTCTAGGTCCCACCCCCAAAGCCTAAGCCCCACACCGTAGATACCACCTTAAAATATATACTATTCAGACTTTTTTTAGATTATATTTATTTTCTTTTTAGACAGAGAGGAAGGGAAGAAGAAAGAGAGGCAGAGAAACATCAGAGTGTGGTTGCCTCTAGTGCACCCCCTACTGGGGACCCAGGCATGTGCCCTGACTGGAAATCAAACCAGAGATCTTTGGTTTAAAGGCCACACTTAATCCACTGAGTCACACCAGCCAGGGCTGTATTCAGACTTCTTTATCTGTTCCCCTCCCACAAGCCTAAGACCCACGTCTCAGCAAAAGCCCCACCCTTCTATTTCAGGCTCCACCCCATAAGCAGCTAGTTTCTCCGCCCAGACACTGGGCCCTCCTGTCAGAGTTCCTTTCTCAGCTCTGCCTAAAATGCAGTCTCCACCTTTCCGACCTAAGCCCCGTTTACATTCTAGGTTAGCTCGGAGAAGTGCTCAGGAAAGCCTAAGACCAGGACTCAAAAACTAGGGAGCCTGGATCTGTGGGACCCTAGAAGGGAGGTTGGTGGAAAGAGGGGAGGCAGTCCCTGATTTGTACCGCCCCTGGAAGGGATGGCCCCAAACCCAAAGCCACACCCCAATGTGCTGAGTCTTTATTGGATAGTATATTCTGTTCTGGCTTCTCTGATTGGTCTCTCCATAATCCTTCTAGCCAAACCTATTCTGCATTGGGCTGCCCCCTCAGAGTCACTCTCTGATTGGTTCTTGCTCTCCAAACTTCCTGCTCCTGATTGGGCAACTTTTTGCACAGGCCTCCTTCTAATTGGATTGCTTGCAATCATAAGCCTGGATGCAGACAGAAGTTCAACTACTGGAGAGGAGGTAGGACTGGTGGAAGGGAGAGGAGGAAGAAGAGGAGATGGGTCCCTCAATCCCCTGCCTAAGAGAGGGACTGGCCACTGGCCACAGAATAGCCTTGGGTAAAAGTTCTAACGCTACAGAATCCTAGCTGTGGGACTTAAGGCAACCATTTTTAGTTCCTGTTTCTTCATCTGTAGAGGATAATGTACCTTCTTCATGGGGTATTGTAAGGATTAAATGAGTTAATACCTGTAAAATACTTACAGAAGTACCTGGCACCTAGGAAGCCCTCAGTCAGAGGGTTAGCTATTATTAATTTTATCATGTAAGTGCACAACCTTGAACAAGTCCTTTTGCCTCTCTGACCTCTGCAGGCCAGAAATTGCTTGACCTCTTAATTGAATGACCTTTCCTGTCCCCAGCAGAGTGAGGTGGTTCTGGATGGGAGGGCTAGGAAAGGACTGGAGCTAGAGAGGGGCAGACCAGGCCTGAGGTCAGTACCATTGTTACCATGGCAACAGCCACCTCTCCAAAGGGAACCTGGAAAGGGGTGGGGGATGGAGCTCCTAGGTTCTTGAATCTGAGGACTGAGAGAAGGACTGAGACCTGGAGGAGAGACGGAGAGACAGATAGAGTGATTTATCTCTATGAAGACCTGTATATATCAGAATTTTCAGAGCCCGGAACACTGCTGATGATCAATAAATCTCCCTCAGAAACGAGAAACAGAGCCTGAGGGAATCAAATGCCCAGAGATGCCAGAAGAAAGAAGAATCTCCAGACAGGGACAGGTAGGATGTCCCTTTCCTGCCCCCTCAACCTCATACCCCTCAGGGGTCCACTAAGGATCCTGGATCCTCCTTGTCTTCCTCAGCCCTTGGACCTCAAGGTCTATACAATCACCCAAACCACCCACCCCAGCAAATCCTGAGCCCCTGAAGCAATTAAGTTTGATCTTTCAACAACTTTTCTGCCTTTAAATTCTTCCTGCCTTGGGTCCAAGAAAAGTAGCAATCGGTGCAAGCTACTGCCTGTTAGTCCCTAGAGCAGGGATAGGAAGGGAGGAGGGGAAACAGGCATTTTGCCTCCTTTATTCGCAGGGACCCAGGGATCCTTATTCCCCTTTGGAGTGGCCCCTCCATGAAATCAAATATTTCTCCAATTCTTACCGGAGACCGGGCCTCCCCCCATACCCTCTAGGAAATCCCACAGGCTTCTTTTCAGAGAAGTAAGTACCCTCCTTTCCTCCCGCAATTCAGTGGGCATCCTCTTGGTCTTCCTGCCCTCTGCTGGCAGAAGGCTGGTACTGCAGGGACTGTCAGCTAGCGCCCACGATGAGAAACAGAAACTGAGCCACAACAAAAGATCTCTAGTTCTTGTATTTTAATTTCTTCAGGGTCTCAAATGTTCAGATCCTAGGAGTAAGAGTCCCCTGTTACTTTGGGGACTCAGACACCAGGGACTCATATTCCCCAGCCCAGAGATCAACGAAAAAAGGACAACTTCTCTTGGAGCCAGGCCTCGGTGAGGTCATCAGTGGTGCGGATTTCAAACACCTGGACAGGGAGTGTTCTCAATATTACGATCCACTCAGGAACTCCAGCCCCTTCCTCCCTCAGACCCAGAGTCCAGGCCCCCAGATCCCTCTTCTCTCAGGCCCAGGAATCCAGCCCCTAAACCTCCTCTTCCCTCAGACCCAGAAGCCCAGACTCCCAGACCCCTCCTCCCTAACACTCTGGGAGCCTCGGCCCCAGGCCCAGACCTTTGTGAGCTCTGCCGTTTGTACCAATCTGTTTTTACTCCCTGCATACATCATCTGCTGTTCGGGCTTGCAGCCTGCATGAAAAAGGAGAGAAGAGAGCATAACTGGGGGACCCTGGGGTGTTTTCTAAGGTTCCAGTAATGTCCTGCAGGCCCTGGAGTCTTCTAAGGGTCCTAGGAGCTGTTCTAAGGAGTCCCAGTTTCCAGTTTTGTCTAGGAGCTTGAGGTTATTCTGAGGCTCCATGGAGATGGTTTATGGGCCAGACAGGAGTTTCTAGGTATGAGGAAAAGATGGGTTTACTTACACATCTCAGGACCAAGAAGGATGGGTAGGCTCTTGAGGAATCTAAGCCCCCAACTTCCATCCCACTGCCCCCACCCCGTATTCATTCACCACATACTCCACTCACTCATGTACTCACCAAGTCACACAAACACCTGCACTCACAAACACACTCTTACACACTCCACACACAGAATCTAAGACCCTTTTCTCAGGATGGGTAGAACTGTGTCTCACCCACGGGGCTGGAGAAGATGAAACACAAGGGGTAGGACACTCGGCCGTCTGCATGCACATACTTGTAGCTGTAAACCACGAACCTACACCAGTGAAAGGATTTCAGACTCAGGACTTCAGCCTGGAGCCCAGGCCAACGCCCATTACCTGAGTCTACAACCTTGAAATCTGCCTGAGTCTAAGAACCTAGGGTTAACAACTGAGACTGAAGGTACTGACCTCAAAAACAGTAACTGATTAAAAATAACAATGATAGTAAGTGCTAGATAGAACTACCATATTATCTAGCAATTCCACTGTATATATATATAATTCTGCCATAAAAAAGAATGGAATCTTGAGGGCCTTATACTAAGTGAAGTAAGTCACACAAAGAAAGACAAATACCATATGATGTCACTTACATATAGAATTTAAAAACAAAAAAAGAAACAAAAAACCAAGCTCATAGATACAGGGAACAAGTTGGTGGTGGGCGAAATAGGTGAAGGGGGTCAAAAGGTACAAACCTCCAGTTGTAAAATAAGTAAGTCATGGAGATCTAATGTACAGCATGCTGACTATAATTAACAATACTGTATTGCATATGTGAAAGTGGCTAAGAGAGTATATCTTGAAAGTCCTCACCACAAGAAAAAAATGTGTGGTGACAGATATTAACTAGACCTATTGTGCTGATCATTTGGCAATGTATACAAATATCAAATCATTATGTTGTATGCCTGAAACAGTAATGACATATACAATAATGTTATATGTCAAATGTACCTCAATAAAAACATTTTTAAAAAGAAAAACTTAATGGCTTCAAAAAATAGTCAGTGTTCATTTGACTCACAACAACCTTATGACATGGGTGCTATCACTATCCCCATACTACAGATGGGGAAACTGAGGCCCAGAAGTCACTTGCCCAAGGTTCATGGGTAGATTTGAACCCAGGAAATTTGGCGCTAGACTGTAAGTGTTTAACCACTATGCGGATGCTGTCCAGCGCTCTAGAACCCTGGGCTGAGACCAGGCTCAGCTACACAATTTGCCAAGCTCAGTGCACCACAGAAATTTGGGGCCCCTTGTTCAAAAGGCAGGCGAAACGCTTTTTTCTTTCTTCTGCCTGTCTTTGCTCTGCTGTCCTGGACGTGGGGACTTTTGAAGGGGGAATGCACATGCTTACAGGCACCCCCTGAAACTTGTCATTCTGGAGGTTTCTGACCCTGACCCTCCATGAATCTGCACTCAAGCACCCTGCCTGGGGCAGAGGGCAGCAGCCATCACTGGGCAGTACAGGGAACCCGTCCAGGGCCAGAGGTGGGACTGTTTGTGAGCCAAGGGAGGCTTCAAGCCCCACACATGCTCTATTGTCCCAGAAGAATTCACACACAACATTAATTCAAAAATAAAACTGTAAAGAATTTCCAGACAGCAGGCAGCTGCAGAGCATTATCTCCCACATTCGAGGTTCCCTTCTGGGTGCGGGGCCCTGTAGGACTACCCTTGTCAGATGCCCACGAAGCTGGTTCCGGATGGGACGGAGAGTCAGAATCCTCAGCACCCAAAATTCATCCCCGGCAAGATGGAAAATCTAAGCAGACCGGTTATCATAAAAGTGTCACAGAGCTCCTCCAGCCCTGACCAGTGTGACTCAGTTGGTGGGGTGTCGTCCCACAAAGTGAAATGTGGCTGGTTCAATTCCAGGTCAGGGCACAGATCTGTTGTGGGTTTGGTCCCAGTCAGGGCACATAAGAGAGGCAACCAATCTAAGTTTCTTTCTCACGTGAATGTTTCTCTCCCTCTCTTTCTCCCTCCCTTCCTTTCTCTAAAAATAAATAAAATCTTTTTTTTAAAAAAAAAAAAGCATGTTCTAATGTCACATATGATTATCAGTGTAAAATTCTGCAATAAGATATTAGTATATTGTACAAAAAGTCCTAGGGTAAGAACTCTTGGCGTCAAACCCAGGGATCCCAAGCAGTCCCTCAGTCTCTACCTCCATCATCACCGCTCTCCCCATAGCCTGACCCTCCCGTTCCTTGTTCCTTCCCCCAGGGATACCTTGGCTGTCTTTCTGGCAACTCCATTTTTAGTTCCTCTGGAGAAATGTTCTGGGGGGTAGGGGAACCAGAAGAAAAGAAAATACTGCCATTAAGCATGCATTTACTACGTGCCAAGACACTGGTCTAATTAACACACATGGATTAACTCATGGAGCTCTCCCACAAGCCTGTGGACTAAGTCCTATTATTATCCCTACTTTACAGGTGAGCAAGCTGAGGCCCAAAGGTGTTAAGACATTTGCCCAAGATTGCACAGCAACTCTGAGCAGAGAAGTTCAAACTTGAATCTGGGTTTAAATCATAACCACTTCACTATACTTCCTTTCAGAAGACCTGAGGGAAGGAGCCCAGCACCTGGCCAGTCCCCCTCCCCTGTCAAACACCCCCAGCCTCAGTCTCCATATCTACTCCCCCCAAATCCTTACCACAACACTATGAAGTAAGCCTTATTATCATCCCCATGTTACTGATACAGTGAGTCCAAAAGAGGGTGAGGTCTACCCTTTTATAAAGGATTTCCGCTAGCTTTTTGTTAATTTATCTGGAAATTCTTTCATTTAAGTGCCAATAAAGTATTATCATCATTATCATTTTATTGAGTATATGCTAAGTGCCAAGCCTTCTAAACCCATTACAAACATTAAATCACTGAATCCACAAACAACCCTATGAGGTTGGTACAGTTACCTCTCCTTCACAGATGAGGAAACAGAGACCCATACGGGCAACATTTCTTGCCTAGGGTCACAGCTGAGCTGGGACTTGACCTCCAGGTCTTTCTGACTCCCAATGCCAGGTTCTTAATATCAGTTCCAGACCCTTGGGTCTCCCAGTCCCACCCTGTGCTTCTTGGAGGCCCCATCTACCCCTCACCTGAAATTCTTCCTCCAGCACCACCATCTGCCGGTCTTTGTCCACCTTCACTGGAGAGGGATGGCACACAGGGGTTAGGACGCCCCTTCTAACTCAGTGATTCTAGCCAGCCCTCCCCATTTGTCCCCAACCACCCTCCCATCCTTTTACAGGGAAAAGTGACACTCACTTATTATGGCTGCATTGTCTGTCTCTTTCCGAAAGCGAAATTTCCTCAGCTTTTCCTTTAGCTCTGGGTCCACCTCGCACACCACCAGTGAGTCAGACTACAGCAGAACCCAAAAAGAGCTGAGCTGGCCTGACCTCAGCCCCTGCCCGAGCCTCAGTTTCTCCATCTACTAATGAAGAGGAACGCCTCGATAGCCCATACAAAGCTGTCGTGAACATAAGGAAAAGGCACCCTTTCCCCAAGCAGATGCTGCCCCTCACCGGAGCACACACTGGGTTGCAGAGCAGAGGCCAGGCTCCAGCCCTCCAGCAGGCACCCTTGGACAACAGTCGAGGAGCCCCAGGGATGCTTTCCTGGGGCTAAACCCGGAACTACCATCTTTCTTCCCCCAGCCTGGTCCTTTGCCACAGTGGTCCCAGCCTCTGACCTCCAACCCAAAGCCTGACCTTCACCCAGGCACCCTACCAGCCCCAGACCCACCCATACGACCCCTAACCCTCAGACCATGACTTTTCTGTCCACAGGCCTCTTCTTTTTCAGTTCCGCTGTCTTCTAGGGGTGGGGACCAGGGCTGGGGGAAGGAGGGCGGGGTGTAGGGTAGGGGAAAGGTTTTATCCAACACCACATCCTGTTTATGCCCATTCTAGGACAACTGTTGTAGAGGGCTCCTCCCCCTCCTTCCTTCCCCTTATCTACAGGACCTCCCAGCCTTTGCAATCACCTACACTGGGGTTTGAATGCTGCCTTGCTGTGTGACCACAGCTAAGTAACTTCATACCTCTGATACAGGATTATTGTGAAGATAAAATAGCTTCACATGTCTCCAGACATGGTGGACATGTTCAATACACAGTAGGTATCTCCCCTCCCCCAGGAAGCCTTCCTGGATTTTCCCCCAACTAGAATATTTTAATTCCAGAACTGAAAAGGAGAGCTGCTGGTCAAACTGCCACCTATTGTGTTGATGTAGAAATGGAGAGGAGAGAGGAGACAGACACCACAGCAGCAAGATAATGGTGATTTTTTTTCTTTGAAGTTGTTCGGCCTCACAGGCTTTATAATGGGACCTACAAAAATGGTGTTCATCTTGTCAAGCCAGTACCCCCTTTTTATTAAGAGCATTTTGTATTACTTCCTATCCCATCCTGAGATGAAATTCCTAAATAATGTACCCTACTTATACACATAAATTTTTTAAAAAATCAATATAATGTTCTAACTGTCATATAAAGGAGAAATGAAAAAGAAGTAATCTATAGGAAAACCCCATGTATTTCGGTGAGAAAATACAAGCAAACAAGAGAATTTTTGCAGATTCCAGGCTCACAATGGCTGCTTCCCTCCATAGTTGACAACAAGCCTTTGTTGCCCCCTCTTCTCCGTGCTGGATCCCACCATAACCTGCTCAAGGGCATCGCTGTGGCTGTTCCCCCTCTCCCTACATCAGCCATATTCCTATCTCTGCTGGGTCTTTTCCTCATATAAGCAGTGTTATTTCTTCCATCTTAAAAACTAAAAACCCTATCTCCTGCCCAGCCACTGCCCATTCATTTCCTTCCCTTTTCATTCAAAGCTTCTCAAAAACATCGTTTACACTGCCTACCTCCAATTTGTCCTCCCAATTTCCTTCTACTTCTGCCCAGCAGACTCTCATTCCCGTCCCTCTCCACTGACAGGGCCACCAGTGACCTGTATGGTCCCAGACCTGATGGTCAATTCTAACTCTTCACCTAACACCATCCTTCACTCCCTGCACTCTGAAACATTTTTTTACTTTGCTTTCAGGACACCACTCTCACCAGGTTTTCCTCAAACTCCTCTAGCTGCTCCTCATTTTGACAGTGGGGTCCCAGGTCTCAGTCCTTGGTCTTCTCCTCTTTTCCATCTACCCTCCTCTCTTCCCGATCCCATCAGTCTCTTGCCATTTATAAGAGCTATCTTAATTGTTTCTCCGCTGGGCATCCCCCTGAACTCTAGGCTCACATCCAGTGGCCAACCTGACATCTCCACCTGAATGTCTTGGAGCCATCCTTCACCCTTCTCTTTCCTTTGACAACGTACATCAGAAGTTGTCAGCTCAGACTTTGTAAATGTAACCAGAGCCTGCCCACTTCTCCCCCTCCACAATCCATACCCTTGATTTCCTTTCTGAACACTTAAAAGAGAGCCCCCTCCTCTCTCCCTCTCCCCACCCCCCACACACAGTTTCCTTGCTCCCCTCTCCCCACACTCTATTCTTCATGGGACTGCCAGAGAGATCCTAGTAAAACCCAAGTCAGATGACATATCTCCTCTCAAAACCCTCCCACAGCTCTCCTATTATTGGGGTAAAAGCAAACGTCCTTACAGTGGTCTTTAGAATTAAGTTATCTGGCTCTGGCTGGTGTAGCCCAATTCAGTGCTGGATTGCAAATTAAGGGGTCAACTGGTTTGATTCCAGGTCAGGGCACATGCCTGAGGTGTGGGCCAGGTCCACAGTTGGGGGCGTGTGAGAGGCAACCACACATTGGTGTTTCTTTCCCTTTATCCCTCCCTTCCCCTCTAAAAATAATCTTTCTTAAAAATTATCTGCCATTACCACTCCTCCATTACTTCTTGGACCCTGTCTTTCACTTCTTTGCTCACTTCAGTTGCGTTAGCCTTTGGGGTTCTGTGAGTGATCCTGCCCCTGGGCCTTTGCACTTGCCATTCCCTCTTTCACGAACCCTCTTTCCCTCATGGTTCACCCCTTAATTCCTTCAGATTTCTGTTCAAATCCCACCTGGTGAAAGGTCTTTTGCTAAAATAGTCCTGACCCCATTTCTCCACCCCTCAGGTTGTTTCATTTTTCTCCACAGTACTTGTCACCATGTTAGATTGTGTTTATTGTTTGTGCCCCTCCCCAGGAATGTGGGCTATGAAGACAGATAAGCTTTGTCTGCATTGTTCATTGATGAAATTCCAGTAACTTGAGCAGTGCATGCACATACAAGGGGTAACACCCCAAAAAACAGAATTTATTTATAAAAAATTGTGTATTCTTACATGTTTAAACTTCAGTCACCTTCAAAGTACTCTCCATTCGATGTAATACACCTATTGTGATGGTTTTTCCACTGCTCAAAACAGTTTTTGAACTCATCGATTTTGATGCCTTTTAGTACTTCTGCCATTTTTGTTTCACCTCTCCACTTTGGCAAAACGTTTCCCCTTGAGGACTTTTTTCATCCGGGGAAACAAAAAAATGTCACTCAGGGTGAGATTGGGTGAATAGGGAGGGTGGGGCAAGGGGGTCATGCCATTTTTCATCAAAAACTGCTGAACATTCAGTGCAGTGTGGGCAGGTGCACTTGTAAATCACCATCATGAAATGAGCAAACATGTTGAAGAGTCTTCAAAAAAAGTTCACAGAGGCCAAACAAAACCTCTCACAACAATACCAGTTGGGACATTGGTGCAGATGGGTTCCTAGGATACGCACCTAGCAAGGGAAGCCTGTTCTACAAGGGGCCTGCCCACTAGGAAATTCTGGGAGGTTTTTGGGTCTCCCTTGTGTTAGGTGCATAAGAAATACTATTAAATGAGTAAATGAAGCAGCATCTATGGAGCATAATCACTCTATATGGTGTGAAAGTTCTTGCCTCAATGTAGGGGCTAGTGGATGGGGTTTGTGCCATCCCCAACCCTGGCTTGAAATGGCCTTTTCTCACAGCATCCATGATGACACACTTGCCACACTTCCCTCGTTTTCCTCCTTTCTGCTGCTCCTTCTCAAGAAATCTTTGTCCATTTCTTTGCTCAAATTTTCCATGTTCCCTTTTTTCTCAGGGTCCTTGTCTCCATTCATATCCCTCATACCCTCCCCAGGCTAGGTCACTAATTCCCACAGCTTCAATTACCATCTTCGATGATCCTCAAATCTCGGTTTCCAGCACCAATTTCTCTCTTAAGCTCCGGACACAAGGGTTCTGCAGACTCCTGGACGCTGCTGCTGGGTGGCCCACGTTGGGCTCAGAATCTTCA
Source organism: Trachops cirrhosus (assembly GCA_028533065.1). Taxonomy (NCBI): domain Eukaryota; kingdom Metazoa; phylum Chordata; class Mammalia; order Chiroptera; family Phyllostomidae; genus Trachops; species Trachops cirrhosus. Next base: position 34,274,723 of record CM052550.1, read on the forward strand.
CAACCTGTATCTTTCCCCGGTCTCCTTCTCAGGGAAACCCCCCAACCCCCCAATCTCCCAGCCAGAGGACCTTATCTTAGATATCTCCCTCTCTCACCCTCTGCAGCCAGCCAATTCCAGCAAAGGCCAGCCAGTTCAGCATCCTGGGCTTTTCTCCCACCTGTACCTCCTCCCCTTCCCACGGTTCCAACCTGGTGCAAACGCCCATCTCCCATCTCTGATGCTTCCCTTTACTCACGACCCCCCTTTCTATTTCCTCCAATACAGAAGCCAGAGACATCTTCCAAACCCCCAACTCACCATGACTCTTCCCAGCTCGAAGCCTTTCCACGGCTCCGTAGTGCTCAAGAGACAAGTACAAACTCCCTCAAGTGGCCAAACATCTGGCTGCAGCTCATGTCCCACCACTCTCTGCTTTGAACTCAGCAATACACCTGGACTGCATTTCCTGAGTTCTTCCTAACAAGCCACGTCTCAGTCACCTGAGAGTCTTCTGAGCGAAGACCCCGATTCTGCTTAGTTCACCCCAAGCCAGGGAAGTTCGTGAATGAACCAACAGATAACAACAGGAGCAAAAACTCCCATTTATTTATGGTTTTCTTTGTGCCCAGCGCTTCCCATGCATCGTCTCTTTCAATCCTATTCCGTTTGAGAGTAAGCAACAGGTTCAGATGGGGGTGTGCTGAGAAACCAGAGCCTCCAAAAGCCTGAGCGCCAACCTGGACAGTCGAGGGTATCGACGGGCCAGGGCTTGAGGCTGGGAGCCGGCCTTGAACGCCAGAATGAGGAATTATGACTTAGCGCGAGGCCGGGGAGATATTTGCGCACGAGACTGCCCCCTGCGGGCCGGGAGGCCCAATGCTGGACTCCGCCGGGTCCGTTGCCCGTAGCAACGTTGCGCGCGCCCCGCCCCTTCCCCTCCTGACCGTCAGCCCCCGGACCAACCAATCCCACGGAGCAAGGGGCGGACCTGCCGGTCCTCATCCAGCCCCCGTCCCTCTCCTCGCCTCCAGGACCCGGCCTTCCTCCGCGCTCACCGCCCGCCCTTCCCACTGCCCTCGCCGCCCGTTGGCGGGTGTGCGATTCGTCACTGCGGCGTCTGCTAATGCTGGCGCGCGGCAGCTCCGCCGGGGCGGGGCCAGGGGCGGTGACGCACGGCGCGGTGACGCAGCGCGACGGCGGCAGTGGCGGCGGTGGTCGGTGAGGGAGGAGGGAGGGGAGCTCGCGGGCTGGAGAGGGGGCGACGGCTGTGGCGGTGGCCTGAGGAGGCCCGAGCGGAGGCGGCGGCGGCCGAGGCGGTGAGTCGTGGGCAGAGTTGGGCGGTCCCGGGGCAGCGGCTGGTCTGGGCGCTTGGGGCTCACCTAAGGGCGCCCCAGGCCGCGCGGGCGGCCCCGCCCCCTCAGGGACCCCAAGCCACGGGCGGCGGCGGGCTCGGAGCGCGGGCCTGAAGGGTCCGGACCCTTGAGAGGAGCCTCTGTCCCGGTCCTCCGAATAGCTTTCACAGTCCACCTCGGAAGCTTCCCTTCCAGATCCCCCTCATACCCTCGGGATCGACTCTGCCGTCTACCTCAGACACCTCTTTGGAGGGCGGTCCCCGGCGACCTCAGAGACCCCCTGAGGCCCCCAGGCCGTCCCGCCTCCTACAGTCTCAGGTCTTCTCAGGAGCCCACCCCTTCCATTCCCACAGGCTTGTCCAGAGATTGTCCTGTCTTGGAAATTGACCTCAGAGAACCGTGCCCCAAATCCCCATCTTCCTTCTCTTTCCAGAAATATTCCCCTGTCCACTTCTCTGATATTCCAGCAATATGTGTCAGATGTCTTCTCCCTCTGAAACCTTGAAAACCTCCTTCACGGTTTTCCTCAAATCTTTTCCAGACCCGGACATTCCCGAAATCTTCCCCAGAGATCGATTTTGCTTAGCCCCCCAGTCTTCCATAACTTCCCTCTCACCTACACCCATATACCAAAAATCACCCTGGAGATTTTCCATTCAGAGCCCCAAATCTCAGCACCCCTGACCCCAAATCCTTCAGAAAGTCCCTGATGTACCCTGAAATCTTCCTCAGAGACTCCCTGAAATGTATGGCGAACTGCTCTTCCACATTCTAAAAGCTTCTTCGAAAACTCCCAAATCTTTCCTAGTAACCCACACCAAATGTCCCAAAAAATTGCTTCTGAATTGCAAAAATTTCTTTTATGGTTTTTCTCTATAACTTCCCCCACCCCTTCTAAACCTACTTTTAGTGAACTTTCTAACATCCTCCTCACAACCACTGTAAACCCTAAGACGCTTTTCAGGACCCCTCTGAGGTGCAGTTTTTCAGAATCTCACGTCTTCTCAGAGACCCAGCAACCCCCTTGAGCTCTCCTAAGGTGTGCCCTTGAAATCCCTCCCAGAGGCTCTTCAAGCCACGCCCCCCAAACACACACACACACACACACACACACACACACACACACACACAGAGCGGAGCCCCTAGAGAGACCTCTAGCCTTACTAAGAGACTTTTCCTCCCTGGGCTCTCCCTCACAGGTTCACTCAAATCCTCTAGAACCTTCTGTAGAAAACCCCCACTGCCAATCTTCCCTCAAAAGACCTCTGAGCTCCTGCTTTTAGAAAGTCCCAGAATTCTTTCTGAAAAGCCCTCTACCCTGATATTCCCACATTCCCCTCAGAAGACCCACCTTCCCCATATACCCTTTTGAGGGTTTTCTTCAGAGGTTTCTCCTCATCTGAGCTCTGAGGAGTTGTTTCTAAAACAGACCTCTGTCATCCTGCCCTAGTGCATCTAAGATCTCTCTCAGTAGACCACACCTCCCAATCACCCTTTAGAGAATTTTCCTCCAAAATTGCCCTGAATTAACCACCCAGCCCCAGCACTTCATGAGATTTCCTCAGAACTCTCCCTCAGATTCCCCCTCTGACATCCCCAAGAAACCTTATTCAGGACCCTATCAGATTTACTCCTTTTAGAACCCCTATTTATACCCTCTCATCTCCTCCATTCTTTTCCTCTGAAGTCAGTTTAGAGATCCTTTGCATATCTGAGCCTCTTTCCCCCATTATCCCATCATGGGACCCCAACATCCTTCAGACAACCCTCTCAACAAGCTCTAGCCCTGACTGGTATGGCCCAGTGGATTGAGTGCTGGCCTGTGAACCGAAAAGTTGCTGCCTGGGCATATGTCTGGGTTGCAGGCCAGGTCCCCAGTTGGGGGCATATGAGAGGCAACCAATTGATGTTTTTTTTCCCCCCTCTTTCTCCCTCCCTTCCCCTCTCCCTAAAAATAAATATTTTTTTTAAAAAGGCCCCATATTCCCTTTCAATAAAAAGTATCTCAAGAGACACTCTCACCACTTGAAATCCCAAACCTCAGAGGCCTTTCTTTCAGACCATTTTTCTTAGGTTCTATCATCATAGACCTCCTGCCTACAGAGGTACCCTTAATACCTCCTTAGAGACTACTTGAGGACTCCCCCCACCCCCATTTTCCTGTCAGAAGCCTTCACCTTCCTTTTCCCCTATAATAGTGGGTCTCGTGTGGTCTCTTGACTAGCAGCATCTGCATCACCTGGGAACTTAGTAGAAATGCAGATTATTGGATCCTACCCCAGACCTACTGAGTCAGAAAATCTGGGTATCAGGGCCAGCAGTCTGTTTTTAGGAACCCTCTTGGTGTTTCTGGTGCATGCTCAAGTTTGAGAACCACTTCCTTATAGGAGGATTTCCCTTTCCCCACAGAAAGCCCCCAAAAGATGCCTCAGGGTATAAATCTGTGCCCTATGGCCCACCTCCCATTTTCCTGGGAGTACCCTTTGTGAAGTACCCATCCTCCAGAAAGACCCCTCACTCTCCTCCTAACTTCTCCACAAAGTTACCACACCTTCTGAGCTTTATTTCAGATTCTACTTATAAATGGTTCCCTTTTAGATCTCCCTTAGCACTCTGTCCTTCTGGCTTCCCCTCCACACCATCCCCCAGTCTTTGGTGTTTCTGCTTCACATTGCTGTCTCCTCAAACACACATGTGCATCTCTTCTCATCTACTCCTCATCTGTCCTTCTCCACATAAGCACCCTCCCCTTAAGGCACCTTCAAGTCTTCATTCTCTGTCTTACGGCCCAGAGCCCTTCACTGTGCTTCTTAGAACACCACTCAGCTTCTTCCTTGCAGTTTTTCATGTACTTGCTCACTTACCCGCCCTCCCTGGACTGGGAGTTTGGAAAATACTCTGGATGTGTCTTATACCTCTCTGAATCCCAGAAAGTGGGATGTGCCCTCTGTAAGTTATTGGGAATCATTGGATCATTGGCAGTTGTTCTTGTGTTTGGCTAGAAATCCCCAAGTTTCTCAGATCTCACTCCCCATTCAGTTTCAACATACCTTCCCACACCTTGTTTCCATCTCCCTCTCTTCTCTCTACCCAGTCCCCTTTTGCCTCTTCTCCAAGGAGATGCTGTCTGCCTCAGCTGCTCCTATCTGTGGGACTTTGTATTTCCTCCTGATTCCAAGTTACGCCAAGTACTATTCCTGGTGACTTGCCTCATCCCATCCTGCTTGGCTTCTCAACCCTCCACAGGACTCTCAGCTTTCTTTAAGGGATTCTGTTTCTTTCTGGGGTCAAGAGGAGGAAACAGAGATCACAGTGTAAACACTGGGGCCTGCCTTCAGGGAGCTCTCAATACAGTAAAGAGGTTGGGCAGGTACACAGCGCAGAACATGAGGTACAAATTTTATGTTGTGGAAATTCAACAGCGAGAGAAGGAGCACTTTATACTTCATAGAAAAGAGGTATTTGGACTGGATGGTGTTCCACAGGAGTTCGGACAATGCTGAATAGCCTTCCAGGCAGAGGAAACAGCTTATGCAAAGTGTTGAAGACAAGAAAGTATCCTCATCTTTCACCCATGGCAGCTCTTCTCCTCCTAAAGGATAGAGATAAAGGAAAAGAGATCTTCCATTTGCATTGTATTTGCTAGCTGCACTTTAGTGACCGAAAGAGTAATATTAATGACTACTGTTTATTGAATTATTATTATTTGCCAGTCACTGTTTAAGTGTTTTACATGTATTATCTCATCTCATATTCACAGTTCCTACAAGGTAGGTAAACTACAATTATCCTCATTTTGTAAAGGATGAAATTGAGAACAGATAGCACAAATAGAAGCTCTCTGGTCCCTGTCTGTCCCAAGATGATAGTGTCTCAAGTCAGAGAGTTAGATTTTCTGTTCTGATAGGGTTGGGAGCAGTGGGGCATTGTAATGTAGTACTTAGGTATGCAGACTTTGGAGCCAGACAGAATTTGCATCCCGCATGTCACCAGTTTTGTGACCTAGGACAAATTACTTAACTTCGCTGGCCCTCATTTTTTACAGTTAAAAAATGAAGATAATAATAATATCTTATTACATAGAATAATTATAAGGATTAAGTAAGTTAATACATATAAAGTACTTAGAACAATGCCCTGCGCATAAGTTCTAAGTGTTAGCAAACAAGAAAAAGCTCTTATCAGCAAGGATTCTAAAGACAGAAGTGGTAGAACCTTAGCTCAAACTAGTTTAATCAAAAAAAAGAATTAGCCCTGGCTAGTGTGGCTCAGCGGGTTGAGCGTTTGCCTGCGAACTGAAAGGTTACTGGTTCAGTTCCTGGTCAGGGCATATGCCTGGGTTGAGGGCCAGGTCCCCATTTGGGGATGTGCTCGAGGCAACCAATCAATGTTTCTCTTTCGTACATAGATGTTTCTCTCCCTCTCTTTCTCCCTCCCTCTTCTCTCCCTAAAACAATAAATAAATAAAGTCTTTAAAAAGAGAGAGAATTAATTGATTCATGTTACTGAAAAATCTAGAGCTAGACTGGCTTCAGAACTAGCTGCATCCAGTTTAAACAATGCAGTGATCTCTCCCTGTTTCTCCACTGAATTAGCTTCATACTCCGTGGATTTCTGCTTTGTGGTGAAAAAGATGGCCCTCAGCAACCCCAGGCTGAAATCCTACCTCTTAGCAGTCTCAGTGGAAAGAGGAATCTTTCCTGAGAGCCCCAGTTTGAAAAATATTTTCCCTGAAAAAAATGTGAGATGATGACAGAGATCCTTAGTGACATGTTTTAGGCTCTTTACCCTGGAAGTGTCTCTCCTGCTGAGCCAGATAAAATTGATGACCTTTCTGAGCACTAATGATAGTCCCTCTCCTTATTGTTTCCCTAGCTCCGATCTGATTGTTTTGATTTAGAGAGAGTATATGGCTAGTCTGACCCAGTCAGACTTTCCTTTGGAAAGTCACTGGGAAAGATAGGAATGAGATGACTGACTCAATTTGGTGGTATCCTCAAGGCAGAGGAATCCAGCAGTACTGGTGTACAGTTTCCTACAATCAGAACTTTGGAATATAGTTAAGTAATGAGTAGAGTTTGTTTTGTTTTGGTGTAAATTTGTTGAATAGAGTCTGGTTGAGGGCAAGTCACAGAACAGCAGTATATAGAGTATGCAAGTCTCAAATGTCTCTAGCAGTTAAACAACCTACAGAGATACTTTTCTAGGTAATGGAGATACCGCAGTAAATGAAAAAGTCAAAGTCTTCGATCTCATGAATCTTATATTCTGATGAGGGAGAGAATATATAAACAAATAAAATCAGATAGTGATATGTGCTATGAAGGAATTAAAACAGTAATGTGAAAGAGAGGATGAGGATGGCCACTGTACACAAGGTGGTCAGAGTTGGCCTCTTTGAGGAGTGACAGTTGAGCCTGATTACCTGAAAGATGAGAAGGCCTCAGCTGTGGACAATCTGGTAGTGAGGCACCCTACCCCAAGCATTGTTACGTGTAGGGAAAGAACTGCTGCAAGGTGGGGACATTTTTTCACAGATACTTACTGAGAATCTGTTAAGTTGTAGGTGCTATGCTAGGAGTTGAAAATGTAGCAGTGAATAATACAGCCACAGTATTCCCTTCCCTCCTGGATCTTACAGTAAAGGTATTTCTGGAGGAGATGTGGCCTTTGAAGACCTTTTGATGATGATAGCAGACCAAAGACTCCTTCCTACTGGGGAGATGAAGAAGTATGGGGCACACATACACCTAGATCTGATTGATAAGAACAAACCCAGCCATGTGATGATCTGGGGAAGAGCATTTCAGGTAGAGGGGTCAGCAAGTGCAAAGCTCTGAAATGTGTTCAAGGAATAGCAAGGAGGCCAGTGTGGCTGGAGTATAAGTAAGGCAAGAGGAGCAGAGGGGTTAGAGAGGTTGACAGAAGCTACATAAGAGGATTGGGAAACTATTGGAGGATTTTTAAAGCAAGACAGTGACATAATCTGATTTTTTTTTTTTCTTTTTAGAAAGTTCACTGGTTTCTGCAAGGAAAATGGACAAAAATGGAAGCAAGAGACAGGTTGGGAGGCAATACATTTATCCAAATGAGAAAGGATGGTGATTAATATAGGGTTGATAGTAAAAATGAAGAGAAGCTGATACATTTTGGGTATAGAGAAATCAGAACTTGATGGCAGTAAAGAAAGAGGAATCCAGAATGATGACAACTCTTTGAGCATATTTATGCCTTACAACTCTATGAGAATAGGTACTATTATTAAATACATTTTATATATGAGAGAACAGATACAGCAAGGTGAAATCATTTGCCCCAATTAAGGAAGGTAATAAGTGGTAGGATTATATTTACAACCCAGGCAGTATGGTCCCAGAGCCATCTGAATTTTGGGGAAGAGAAAGGGAGGGCATGTTTAACCGACACTAAGAAAAAAAAAGAGTGATTAGCCCTGGCTGGTGTGGCTCAGTGGATTGAGTACCTGCCTGTGAACCAAAACATTGCTGGTTCGATTCCCAATCTAGGGCACATGCCTGGGTTGTGGGTCAGGTCCCCAGCACGGGGCGTGTTAGAGTCAACCAAACATTGATGTGTCTTACCCTCTCTCCCTCCCTTCTACTCTCTAAAAATAAATAATTAAAATCTTTTTTAAAAATTTTATTAAAAAAGTATCAAGATGACTAGATCTTATGGAAGAGGAAGGAATCAAAGATGACTCAAGAAACAATGAGTTGTCTGCATAGAGGTGATAGTTTAATCTATAGGAGTTGATTACATTCCTTAAGTGAAAGGATACATGTATTGAAAAGGGAAAGAAAGCCCTGGCCAGATAACTCACTTGGTTAGAGATTCATCCTGATACACCAAGGTTGTGGGTTTGATCTTCAGTCAGGGCACATACAAAAAATCAACTAATGTATGCATAAATAAGTGGAACAACAAATTTATATGCCTGTCTCTTTTTCTCTCTCCCCCTTCTCTCTCTAAAATCAATAAATAAAAAAATTTTAAATGGGAAAGAGAGTCAAAGAGAAGTTTAGAGGGAAGGGGCATACTTAGGGGTGGAAGGAATAAAAGAGACAGCAATACATTGTGGGGAAGCAGGACTGGGGGTAGGACACCAGCTTGTTCTCTACTTTGGGGTTTCCTAGAGCTCTGCAGGCTGTGTTATCTTTCGGGAGGCCTTGCCTGGCTTCTAACCTCTTCCTTCTCCCTTTCTCAGAACCATTCATACAGAAGCTTCATTCTTGGGTTAGGCAATAGCATACATGTTTTGTGTACTTATTTCAGGAGTTTTTGAAAATACTGGTTGGTTTTTACACAAGAGAAGTTGGACTGCCTTGGCTTCTGACAATTCTCCTGTACTTAGGTCAGCATAGTGAGTTAAACTTAGGTAACTAGTCTGTTACCTTGTTCATGAAGTGTGAGTTACACAAAGGCCTAGGTGGGTGCTGTAGAAGGGCTAGGAATGGGTAGGAAGGCTAATAGGAACCCCTCTTTTATCCAGAGATGTTGGCATGAAAGGATGTACCCCTTCAACCCAACTTTCTATAGCATTATTCTCAGCAACAGTCAAGAATTCCAAAGCCAGATTGCCTGGCCTTGAAAATCTCAGTTTAGATGTGTGCATTCTTGGATAAGTGACTTGACCTTCTATGAGCCAGTTTTTCCATCTGTAAAATGTGGATATTATATACATATATATGAGATAGACATAGAATATATAGTTTTAGATCAAAGGAGCTCATCTACTAAAAGTTGTTAGCATAGGGTCTGGGACCCAATACTTGTATAATATATTGAAGATATGCTAAGCATCATGCTAGGCATTTTTCTATACATTGTTTCATTTCATTCTTACAACAAGATTCACTAAGGAAGAAACTGAGTTACTAACCCTCTGGGTCAACACAGCAAGTAAGTATCAGCCAGAGGGAGCCCCGATTTCACTCAGGTCTGGCAGGCTCCATGGTGCTACTCTGAATGTGGAGAGTTGACTTCCAAAGGTGCCTCCTGTCTGTGGGCCCGTTCTTATTCTTCCAGGCCAAGGAAGGAGCCTAGTGGGCACTTTTTCCTGGAACCTCTTAGGCAATTTTTGGCCCCATTTCCCACCCTCCAGGGTTGGTAGATACTTCCCAAGAAGGTTACTTGGTTTCTCAGAGACCAAATATGCCAGCAGTATTGTTGGGCTTTTTGAGACACTCTGCTATAGGGGTTCCACTCTCATGTCCTCAAGGCAGGGAGTCATTTTTGGTGACATGAAGACAGAGACCAGAGCAGTGGTGAATTGTCTTATATGGGAGGAGTCAAGGCTTTTTCAACTTTAAGTGATAGAAACCCAACTCAGACTGGCCAAAAAGAAGTTTATTGGCCCATGTAACTGAAACATTTTCAGGGTGGGGAGGGGCTTCAGGCTTGCTGTTTCCAGATCTTCAAGTGTGAACAGGTCTCCATTGTTTTCACCTAATTTGTTGACTCTGCCTTCATCTCTGCTGGCTTCATTCTAAGGCAGACTGTCACTGAGAGGTAGCAGAAGTGGCAATCAGTAACATTAGGAGATGTGTAATCTGAGCAACCCTAACCAAGAACTTATTTCCCCTGGTAGTTCCAGCAAAAGTTGAGGGAGGACTTTCCTTGTCTCAGCTTTACTCTGTGTCTACTCCTAGATTCAAGAAAGGCAGTTAATTCTCCAAAGGGAACTTAAGGGGTTGGTACTAGAAGGTGAGAATGGATATTTGGCAGTCAAATCCACCAAAATATACCACAGTAAGATGCAACCACAGTAAAAGCCTCAGAATCATCGGTGCTTCTTCCCCAGCCCATCTCACCAGCCAGGTCTTCCTTTCTCACTGTAACTGGCTCTTTAATGGAAGAAAGCCATTCAGTCCTTTCCAGTTATTCATCCAGACCAAACATCCAGCATCTTTCTGTCCAGAACATAGAAATCCTTCCTTCAGGGCTGATTTTTACTTCTTTTAATAGTACAGGCTTAAAACTGACTGTTAACCTAAAGCCTCAGTGTTTGCTGAGGACTGTCTGACCTATCCCTAGGCACTAGATCCTTTTTTTCAGTCATGTTTCCTGAACAGTGAGGGTGGCTTGAAAGTGTGAACCAGAGAGGCCCGAGGGAGGGATAATTACCATACTTCTGGTCTTTTCCCAGTATATGTCTATCTGGTTAGAGGAACACAGGCCACAGGCTTAGTTTGTTCTATATAGTGACTATTTTAATGTGAATTATTTTCCAACATTTAAAAATAGGGGAATCTTTTAAAAATAAAAACAGGGGAATCTTATTTAAAATTCCAGGTTTCTGTCTCCTCTTTAAGAAAAAAAAAATCTTAAAACCTAACAGCACTAGAGCTACATTCCCATGTGGCAGCAGTTGATTAGAGCTAAATTGTGACTTCTCCCTTTAGACAGGGTATGTGGTTTCTAGCTCATCATAATCTTCACCAGCCTGCTATTTAAAACCTGGCCTTGTAAAGCATCATGTTTGAGACCCTGCTCTGTCCCCAGGCTTTCCTCTAGCAGTTGACTTGGGGAAGTAAGTTGGATTAGTGTTTAGTCAACAATTTATTTGGGGGAGACGGTGCTGTTGCTCAGGAAAAGTAACAACTGAATAAAAAGAGTTAATGGAAAAGAGTGTGCACAACTTTGGTCTGTTTGTGGGTTTGGTCATCCTTTACAGTAAATGCTGTTGGCATATCAAACCTCCCATCACAGATGTTCCCTCTGAAATAGTAACATGTCCTTCTGTCTTACCAGTTGCCACCCAGTGAAGGAATCCTTCCCACTCCCAAGGGATGTTCTTTCAGCCTCCACTTGACCACTTCCAGCAGCGAGAGAGCTTACTACTTCCTCACATGGCAGCCAGTTTCATTCTTGGACAGATACATTTTAAAATTTTTCCTTATGTTGAGACTGCTGCTGTCTCCTTGGGACTAAAAGCCACAAAATGCTGGGGCTGGGAAGGGAAACAGATTTTTTCAGGCTTGTGAGCTACCACTTACCCATCCTGCATCCAGGGCAAACACTGATAATCAGTTGTACTACACTTTCTCAGTGAGCCAGAAAGTAGAATGTATCCTTAAACATTTTTTTAAATTCTTCTAAAATTTATAGAAGATGTGTTCACTTGTAACTGTGAAGTAGTAAAAAATTACGTAAAGAGTATTAGTAATTGCTCCTTCTCTCCAGAGTAACCAATGTGAACAGCCTTAGGGTATATCCTTTATACATTTGTCTAAATACACATATACATATGTGTAAATATATTCAGATGTAAGATATATTATGGTTTTTGTACATGACTTTTTTTTCTTCTTACAAAAATGACATCACATTGTACATATTACTGTGCAGCTTAGGGACATCCTCCAGGTCAGTAAAGATCAAATACTATATAGAGATTAAGATGTTTTTTTTTAAATTCTGACAGGATCAAGCATGTTTTTAATACCTAAATAATAGCCCATTCTTTGAGATGTGCCCCTGTTTATTAATTATTCACCATTGCTTCATGTCTCCAGGATCCTTCTCACCACAGAACTTCAGGCTGCCACTACCAGTCAGTTAGAATTAGCCTGAGAAATAAAACCCATTTTTCATGTGCGATCCAATCTAGCTACTTATCTCACACATTCTAGAGAAGAGAAGCAGACCAGCTCAAAGATTAAAGTGAATCCATGACTGGGCAGAGTAGAACTGAATTTTCTTGACTTTCAACATTTCCCATGTCCCATGTTGCCTCTCACGTAGTGCTGTCCATCCAGGCTCTTCTCTGGAATAACTAAATAAATCTAATTCCTCTTCTGTGTGATACTCCTTCAGATAGTCAAAGTAAGTTATGCAATTGCTCCTGAGTCTTCTCTTCCCCAGAAGAAATTTCTTCGATGCCTTCAAATTTTTCTCTTAAGATTTTCAAATCCCTTTGCCATCCTTTGGTCCATTTCTTCTGTCTTCTCCCCCAGGGCTGTAGAAATCCCAAGTGTGACTTTCATGCTCACCTTTTTTATTCATTCATTCATGAAATCATATAATAGCGCCTCCTGTGTGCCTGTCATTGTTCTGGACACTGAGTGACAACAGTATAGCTTGTATTTTGGTGGGAAGAGAAAAACAACAAACAGAAATAAGTGATATTTGAGGGTGTTGAACTAGATAGAAATGGAATACTGTTAATATAATAGAGTGACTAAGAGTGAGACTCCTTAGATTGGTCAGGGAAGATCTCTCCAAGAAATTAACATGGAACTGAGACCTAAGTGGCAAGTAGGAGCCAGCCATAGATAGATCTGGGGGAAGAGGATTCCATTAAATAAGAAAGGACTTGGTACAAGATGAGGTTAGAGAGGCCACAGGAGTGTTGCAGGATTCTGTAGGACAAGATAAGTTCAGGTTTAATGTAGATTTTATTTAAGTGCAATGGGAAGTCATTGGAGGATTTTAAGCCAGGGAGGCAAAATTTGATTTCCCTTTTAAAAAGATTTCTGGAAGGCCTATTTAACTTGGAGCAAGGTTTCATTTTTCCTCCACACTCGCTTCCTATATCCAAAGGGACTGATAGCCAAGCCGGTTTACACTGTTCAGGTGTCCCACAGGGGCTCGGTGAGGTTAGTCACAGCCATTGTCAGGTGCACCTCACAACCCTCCTCAGCAGGAGCATGGAATTTCAAGGAGATAGCAGTCACTCCCTAAGACCTGAGGTTCAATGGTTCTTTGTATGGAGTTCTCAATCCTCTTGGCAGCAAGAGGAGGATGGAGCAGAATGTGTTATGGGGATGGAGCCAAGGGCACTGGTTGCAGGAAAGACAGACAGGAAATGTGATTGGAGACCTAGAGCTGGAGACACTTAGAAAAAGGTTTTAGAGTAGAGTCCAGAAACCAGTCAACTGAAGAATAGGCCTGTTGTCTGCCCAGTTGACATAGCTTCTCTATAGTTCCTGCAAGAGAAGAATTTGGACACTTTCTTGCTTGAGAGTTTTTGACTTCTAATGTGTTCCCTTTGTCCTCAGGTTGGCATTCTCTTGGCTCTTAGGTGTCTCTAGATTACAACCTTGGATCTCTGGGAGCCAAGGGGACTTCTCAACCCAGAAGACTTAGGTCAAGATTAGTCTTCAGAGGAATGAAGAAGAGGACTGGGAGAGATTCACCTCAGAGTAGAGATTGATGGGATCTTAAACATTATATCTGCACCTTTTCTAGAGTGGGTGAGCTAAATTGGGGGAGGTGAGATCCCTCCAGCCTGTTGGAGATCTCTGAAAAGGCCTCTGTCCACACACTTACCCTTAGGCACACAGACAATTACCAATCAGAGAGCTATCCACATACCTGTGATCTCTGCTGGGGTTACCACCTCATCACCCACCTGCATTAGCTTTGTGAGTCTTAGCTTGAAATCATATGAAAAGCCCATAGGGTCCTTTTAGCAGGTGATCAGTCACTTTGTTCAGCTCTCAGAGGAGGTAGCTAGAGACCACTAAGATCAGGGCATGTGCTTGGGGTCGTATGCCTGCTTAGTCAAGTAACCTGAGGCCAGGTTTCCATTAATTCAGATCTTTTCCTATAATGTACAGCCTCTCCTATTTCCCATTTCTGGAAAATATTACTGATCTACTCTCTGCTTTAAATCCATATCCTTTGGCCCTGTGATAGCCAGGCCTGAGAGGCAGCATCTTTTCCTTTGTCTAGTGTAGGTCTCTCTCTGAATCTGGAGATTGGAGGGAGAGTTGGTTTAGTATCTGGGGTTGGCTTCACCTTTCTCCCAGGAGCTCTGCAGAGTGGTGCAGAGTGAATATCCTGAAAGAGGAAGACATGAGGCCTCCTTACTCCCTCAGTACCAGATCAGTTCTAGCCCCTTCATTCTATCTGACCCCTTGCTTCCTTTTTCAGGAGCCTGGAGAGGCGTGGCTGGACCAAGACCTCCCCCGATGTGAGCAGGTTTCGTCCTCTGCCCACCACTTGTTGTCACCACGCCAGGGACCATCCTCAAGCCCTGGCCTTCAGGGAAGAGGTAACAGGAGTCTAGAGCCGAGACCATGTGACGGCGCTGGCCCTTGCCACCGCCGTCCCCCCCACCCTGGCCCCAGGCCTGGCACCATGATGTTCCGAGACCAGGTGGGCATCCTCGCTGGCTGGTTCAAGGGCTGGAATGAGTGTGAGCAGACAGTGGCCCTGTTGTCGCTTCTGAAGCGGGTCACCCGCACCCAGGCCCGCTTCCTGCAGCTCTGCCTGGAGCACTCCCTGGCGGACTGCAATGACATCCACCTGCTGGAGTCAGAGGCCAACAGTGCTGGTGAGTCTCCACCCCCAGAGGTGGGAGCAGGAGGGATACCTGGAAGAGGAACACATGTCAGATGGCTGAGGAGGCCTACCCAACAATGGTGCTAAGAAATGTGAGCTCTAGACTTGGGGAGTCCCTGAGGAACCGTCCCTGACCTCCCAAGTTATCATCATGGGTCTCCTGGGGCTTTGTTGCCAGATATCCTCAGGCGTGGAGTGAGGGACTCCTGTGGGAGGGCAGTACAAACTGGAAACTACCCATAGCAAAGGAAGGATCATATAGGGTAGCTTCTCTGAGCAGCTCAAAGGAACAGACTAGTCATTACTTGTGAAAGGGGGATTAAAGGTGAGCATTCATTTCTTAAGCTCCAGGAAATTAGAGCTAGGAAGGTATTTTAGAATTGTTTTAAATTTATAAGTCATCTTATACTATCCTTAATACCTGAAAGATAAGTTGGACTTAAAGCATAAACAGCTTCAAGAAAGTTTTGAAATTAAGTATAGTTCATATCAGTTCCCTTAACACTCAGTAGAGAGGTGCTCTGTGTCCCATGAGGTTGGCATTGGGATGGATAAGTCAGATTTTTCTAGAACCTCTCCCTAGGGCCCTGGGCAGGAAAAGGAGTCAGGCCAGAGAACCATCTCAAGAGGCTCTACTGAAGCCATTCTGGCCTTCTGGGTCCCTACAGGCCTGAATGGAGAGCTGTTGTCCTTGGTGACAAGTAGGAGATATGGAAGCCAGTAAAGAGATAGAGTTGTGTGCACCTGAAAGCTAGCTGGAGAGAGGGACCCCGTGTAAAGTATGTTTAGACCCTTCCCACTTTCTTTCCCATAATAGTAGTTCACACTGAGCCCTTGCAGCAAGCCAGATAGTGGCTTTACTTATGTAGTAACTTTGAAAGCAGTGTTCTTTGGTGGCTGTAGAGTCAGACTGTCTAGGTTTAGGTCCCATTTCCGTTACTTGCCATATAACCAAGTAACACAACCTTTCTGAGCCTTGGTTTTCTCATTTTTAAACTCAAGATACTTGTGCTTACCTTCTAGGGTGATTGTGAGCTATGAGACTAGTACCTGGCATGTAATGAACACTCCGTAAATGTTACCTTGTTGTTTTTATTGGCACTAACTCATTCAGTCCTCACAACAACTCCATGAGATAGATATTATCATTATTCCCATTAAATAGGTGAGGAAATCATCAAGTGCTGCTAGAATTGGGATTTGGGGAGCCACAGAGCTGCCTTGCTTCTCTCATCTCCCCAGGCCCACTTGCCTTAGAAACAGTCACCTTTATTTTACCCAATTTTTAGGTACAAGTCACAGAAACTCCATGGTTGTAGGAGAAGATGGTTCCTCAAGCCAGGAGTCACACCAGCTTAAGTCCCATTCTGGTGGACAGTGAATAGCAATAGCCCAGCTTGGCTGCAACAGGCCCAGAATTCAGCCATTTGATACCCAGTCTGCCCTCTCCACCAGGGAGAACTACCCTGTGCTCTAGTGGCAGGAGCAGGAGTTCGGTGGTTGTAATATGGCTCTGTCCCCAGAGTGGGGGTTCCTTTGGGGCAGGTCTTACACCACTTTGTCACATATCCCCACCACCCTATCTTGAGCAGGCAGTTGGATGAGCATTGGGTGCCAATCTTGGCTATATATCAGATTAACCATAGTGGGTACTACTGTTTATTTATTAGAGCATTTTTAGTTTTTGCTTTTATTTTCAAAATTCTTAGTAAAATCAAATTATATGAAAGGTGAAAAGTCAAGTCTCCCTTCCAGACCTCCATGTTTCTAGTTTGTGTGTATTCTGTGAGATATTCTGTGAAAGTATGAGCACAGCAATCTTCTACCTCCAGCTTTTTCATTGTTTTGATTATTCTAACACATAGAACACTATATGTATATTATCCAGTTTGCTTTTTTCCCACTTAACAATATAATGAAGATCATTCTATATTTAACACAGGAATGTATACCTCATTGTTATTAATGGCGACTTGGTAGTAAGAATAGGAAATGTTTATAGAGCCCTACCTGTGTATCAAACAGTACGTTATCTTATTACTCATTTATAGCTCTGTAAATAGCTCACAACAGCTCTGTGATGTGGGTCTTACTATTTCCTCATTTTACAGATGAGCAGACTGAGGTCTGGAAAAGTTTAGTGACTTGCCCAGAGTCATACTACTAGTCAGAGGTGGAGTTGGGATTTGACTTTAGAGGTCTACTGAATGCAATTACTCTTTGGTGTTACTCTTATAATGAGTACCCTTAAGCATCTCCAGGATAAATTCCTAGAATTCTATGGGACTTCTAAGTTTGAAGATATGTTCATTTACAATATTGTTGTTGCCCTCAAAGGACATGGTACACTTTATACAAAGAACCTGAGGCCCATCCAGGATGGTTTGCATTGATATGTCAGAGGTAATGCCTAACTAGGAATGAGAATTGCTGCGGAATGACTGGACTAATGAATGAATATATGATCAAGATTTTAACCTCAGTCCCAGGTCAGATGGTGAGAATGTAACAAGCTGATACTAAGGTGAATGGAGTTTTAGGGAAAACTGAGAATGAGAAAAGAGAGGGAAGGCCATGGTCTGTTCCAGAGTTAGCAGGAAGCCTAACAGGATTAGAGCAAAGCATGACTAGAGAGAAATTCGGTAGGGTCTTGAATGCCTCATTCCTAAGAGGTAAATTTTGTAGGGCCTTGAATACTGCTTTCCTAAAAGATGCAGGGGCTCCAAGACTAAGGAGGTCTTTATCTCTTAACTCTCTCCCACCCTTAGGTAGAATAGCCACCCTGCTTTGTTTGTGAAGGAAGGAACAACTTCCTAAGCCTAGGGGCTTGCCTTGTGAAAAGAGCTGTATGCATTCTTTGTTATTTCTCCTCTGCTCAGATGGCCTTCCCACTCCCTTGTATTTCCCAAACATATCATTGACAGAATCACCTGATGGGGGAGGAGGTGACTTAAAATTCAGATTCCTGGGCTCTTTACCCATACCCACTAAATTAGAATCCTGAGGGGATGGTCCTAGGAACAAGTACTCAGGTTCTTTGCTGACCAGGCAGTTTGAAAGATGAAGCCCTGCTGGATGATTCATTTGTCTCAGAACACCCAGGAGTTCCAGATCCAGCTCTTCCACTTACACCTCTTGAGACCTAGGCCAGCCCCACCCCTCTTGGGCCTGAGGATCACATCTGAACAGTGAAGAGGTTGTTGTAGATACTCTTCCAGTACTTTATGGGCTCTGAAAGAATGTGCCAAAGAAGGCAGAGTTGCAGCTCTACATATTACTTTGTTTGGGAGCCCAGCACATTCTTCTAAAGCAATGGTTCGTAAGTTTTTATGAGATGGACCCTCAGAGAATCTGTCCCTCCTACGCACCAAGATGCACACAGACTTTGCCACAGACTAAGTCTTGACTTTTCAGTCAGTCCACCTATTCCCTGATAAGAGCTGCCTGTTATAGAGTCTAAGTTCTTCAACTTCAGATCCCTTCAGGCCAGGAGGGCTGAACAATGAAGGAGTTCCTCTGCTTTATTTTCTGGGTTTATACTCCATGTCTCACTGCCTCCCCCCCAACCCTGCTACTTCCTCCAGTTCTCCCAGGGAGACCCTGGATTCAGGGTTGGGTTTGGATCAGAGCTGCCCACCTGCCCATCTCCTCAGGAAAGGTGGGGAATGCAAAAGGCTTGATTTAGGCAAGTGGGTCCTAACTATGGCTTCATGTCAGAATCACCCAGGCTCTTTATCAAATGAACCAGAGGCCTGGGTCTTCTCCCCAGAGATTCTGTTGTTTTTTAAGCTCCCTAGTTGGCTTTTGTGTGCATCCAGTGAAGAACCCTTTGTCTTGATGCTGATGCTGATTCTGGGTGGACCTAGAAAGGTGATGAGGGTACTGTTGTATGACCTGTGGGGCCTGTCTCTTCCTCTCCAGCAACTGGAAAGCCCCTCAGCTCAGGCAGCCAGCATTGGTTTCACAGAAGGAGAATCCAAACAGGCAGGGAGAGGCCCCAGGTTTTCCCTTGTTGTCATCTGTGTTCCTTCTCCCCGTGCTGTCTTCCTTTCCTATTTGGAGTTATAACAGTGATCCTGTCTGTTTTTCCCTGATGCTGACTTGGACCAGAAGGGTGGAACCAGGGAAGCTGAAATCCCCTTCCCTCCCTGGTATTATAGCTTCCTGGGTCACATTTCCTGCATTTCTTTCCTCCTGTCCTCTGAGTCAGAGTCCCCATATCCATCATGTTTAAGCCCCTCCCTCTCTGGCTCACTGAATCTGGGTGGGGAAACTGAGGTGGGGGGGCATTGCTGAGTGAGTCACAAGAGCTCAACTCTGATGCCTATACCCTCCCCTTTCAAACTCTACTGACACAGTTCATCAAACAAAAATGTGAGCCCCTGGCCTGGCCCCCATGTTTGTGTAAGCAGGAGTGATGCAGAGAAGGGCATGTTGGAGCCAAATCCCAGCCTCTCTAACTGGTGCCTGAGGCAGCCATAATTATTGCAGCAGCCCAGCACATAAAAATGGGTTTGTTCTTATGGCAGTCTCCAAGATATATTTGGTTCCTGTGATTTGCCAGGACCCAGGGTCATGACCTACTTAGCTCTGGTCACCTGGTCAAAAGGGCACTCGTATGCAGTCTCCCTCATCTTGCAGCTTGGTGAGGAGTTGGCATCATGACATTCCTCAGTTCCCACCCCTATCTGCCCAACTCCAGAATTTCGTCATTGATCGTTGTGCTTCTCGCTCAGAAGAACCAGAGACATGTGTGTTTTGGTAAATAACTGCATGAAATTTCCCCACCCCATTGGGAATTTAAAGGGGGAGGCTCAGATGTGCCCTCCTATGTGAATTGCTCCCCTTAGTCCCAAAACAGTGTGGGCTATAGATCTTCAACCAGGACCAGCAGTAACAGTTAAAATATTTAGAACACTTTACACATGTTAGGTGCTGGACACAGCTGTCTCATTGAATTTTACTATATTCCTGTGATGAAGGGGCTTCTATTACGCCCATTGCACAGAAAAGGAAAAAGACTCAAAGAGGTTAAAGAACTGGCCTACAATTGTGTTGACCTAGGTCATGCAGGCAAAGCTGGATTTTTCGAATCTAGGCAAGTTTGCCTGTTTGACTTGTGCTTTTAGTGTACTCTACTAAAACACAAGCCAGGGTAATCTGAGGTCAGGGGATCCTAGAGAGGGCACCACATAGACACCACTACCTTCCAGGGAACCATCTGGGTCCAATTGTGCAGGTATCCATTGGGCTCCTGCTGTGCCTCAATTCTGAGCCAGACTTTACTCATCTGGGCAGGAAACTAGAAGTTCCATCCCCACCCGTCATCTGCAGCCCCAGCTGAGCTTACCCCAAGGGGCCTGAGGCTGCGCAAATCCTTGGACCAGTTCCAGTGCTCACTGATGCTTCCCAGTCATGGGAGGCCCGCCCTCCCCAGCACATTGCTGCACAGACACATGAACACACATTTCCCTAGAGTCAGCCTCCATTTATCCAAAACCACTCTCCCCTTTCTCCACGGTAAAACAAGGTCCTTCATTGAGCCCAACCCTTGGGGCTGTTCTGTCACACCCCCTGGCAGTACCAGCGGAGAATCTGTGTCCCTTAGCCTTGGGGTCCTGGCAGTACCCGGGGTGGGGGAGGGACTAGACAAGGCTTCTCTCTGTCCCAGATGCTTCTGGCTACCCTGAAGGCCTAAATGGCAGCAACAGACCATCAGGATAGGGCTGAAAGGATAGGCTGACTGTTGGAGAAGGGAGAAAAACACCAATCTTTGAGTCACATACTAAGTGCTCACTATGGGCAGACTCTGTCAGGTGGTTTCCATGCTTTGTCTCCCTAAATTCTCTCGGCAGCCCTATAATCCCTCTTTTACAGAGGAGGACTCATATTGCCCCTGCAACTGCATGACACAGCCTGGATGTGAGTCCTTGATTTTCTATCCCCAATCTTAATCACTCTATTCTTCCTCTTATCAAAAACTAAAAACTCAGGGACTAAGTGAGGGAAACGTGGTGTCAGGAAATTTCTTCCCATGTGATCCAGTGCCAGATGGAAGTGGAAGGGTAGGACAGGTAAAGGCTTCCTAAAGTCAGGAAGGCTTGTCTTACCTTGGGAAGATCTTTAGATATGGAGATGACCCAAGAGAAAGCTTTGTGGTCATGGAAGCTGGTTCAAGAGAAGAGACGGAGAAGACGAGGTTTCCTAGCCTTGAGTGGCAGGTCCTAAAGGGACTCTGGAAAGCCAGGAACAGGGAAAAAGAAGAAGAGACCTGGCATTGGAGAGATAGTAGAGAGTTATGGGTAAAGTTCCTCTCAATTCCGAAGGCAGACAGCCCTGTGTTTAAATCTTGGCTCTGTCACTTTGGAGAAGTAGCTTCATCTTTCCAAATCTGTTTCTTCATCTACAAGATAGGGATGCTAAAACAGGGTTGGGGTGAGAATGAAAAACAATCATAGTGTCTGGCACATAGTAAATGCTCAATTATTACTATTATTGTATAGTATAGTCGCCCCCCCACCCCCCCTTATTTGTGGTTTTGCTTTCCATGGTTTCAGTTACCCACGGTCAAACACAGTCTAAAAATATCAAATGGAAAATTCCAGATAATCACTTACCAGCCTTTTGACTAAGATCAAGTGAAAATTCCAGAAATAAACAATTTATAAGTTTTAAATTGTGTCCCA
The DNA here is from genome assembly GCA_028533065.1 of Trachops cirrhosus. NCBI lineage: Eukaryota > Metazoa > Chordata > Mammalia > Chiroptera > Phyllostomidae > Trachops > Trachops cirrhosus. The sequence goes on from CM052550.1 coordinate 34,296,048, forward strand.
TTTTTTATGTTACTGATTTGAGAGAGAAAGAGAAATATTGCTTTGTTGTTCCACTTATTTATGCATTCATTGGTTGATTCTTATATGTGCCCTGATTGGGGATAGAACCCACAACCTTGGCATATCAAGGCAATGCTCTAACCAAGTGAGCTACCTGGCCAGGGCCAAACTGTCTGCCATTCTGAGTAGCGTGATGAAACCTTACACCATCGCATTCCATCCCACCTGGGATACCAATCATCCCTTCATCCAGCATATCCATGTCGCATCCGCTACCCTCCCATTAATCACTTAACAGCGATCCTCATTATCAGATTGGTTATCAGATGTTTTGAGAGAGAGAGAGAGAGAGAGACCACATTCACATAACTTTTATTGCAGCATATTGTTATGATTGTTCTGTTATTGTTAATCTCTTACTATGCCTAATTTATAAATTAAACTTTATCATAGGTATGTATGTATGGGGGGAAATAGTATATATAGGGTTCAGTACTATCTGCGGTTTCAGGCATCACCTGGGGGTGTTGGAACATATTCCCCATGGATCAGGTTGGGGGCTACTATATTACTATTCTATTTTAGTTGGTACTATGGGCATAGCACGAACTGATGATTCTGAATAAATGGATCCCTGGGCACTTTTAACAGGGATTCTCTAGGAAGCTTGGAGCAGAGAGGCCCAGGCCAAGACAACATGCTGTTAAATATGGCCAGGAGTTGGGAGCTGTATGTGAGTCATATTCATAGAGCTACCAATTTAAGCAGAATCAGAAGTTTATGTGAATTCCTAGCCATAGATTTCCAAGCAGGTCATTAAAAGGTGCAAAGGGGTGTTTTTATGCAAAGCTCTCAGTGGCCAGGTGTCAGCCTATAGCGTGGACAGAGGAGACCAGAGGTCCCTGGAATCTTAAGCCCTAGGGAAATTGTGTTGAGACACTGTCAGATGCAGAGGGATCCAGATCAGGGCTCACTTGAAATCCGGATGCCTAGAATTCTGAGGCTCTCCTTATATACATGCCCATTTCCAGCCTCTCTGTTTCCTGGGCCAGGAGTTGGTTTATGCCAACTGGATATTTGAAAGAAAGGAACCATGCGTGAGCCCTGACTGGTGTGGCTTGGTTGGGTGTCATCCCGCAAAGTGAAAGGTCACAGGTTCAATTCCCAGTCAGGGCACATGCCTGGGTTGTGGGTTCAGTCCCAGACCAGGCATCTACAGGAGGCAACCAATAGATGTTTCTCTCTCACATCAACGTTTCTCTCCCTCTCTTTCTCCCTCTCTTCTCTCTCTCTAAAAAAATAAATAAAGTATTTTTCTTTTTAGTAAAGATTTTAATTGATTTATTTTCAGAGAGAGGGGAAGGGAGGAAGAGAAATATCAGTGAGAAATATCAGTTGGCTGCCTTTCACATGCCCCCAACCAGGGACTTGGCCTGCAACCCAGGCATGTGCCCTGACTGGGAATCGAACCAGCAACCTTTTGCTTTTATTGTATTTTTGGGTTTTTGTTTTTATTTTATTGATTATGCTATTACAATTGTCCCATTTTTTCCTCCCCTTAATCCCTCTCCGCCTTGCACCTTCCCTTCCAGCACTTCCCCCCACCCTTAGTTCATGTCCATGGGTTATACTTTAAGTTCTTTTGCTTCTCCATTTCCTGTACTATTCTTAACCTCCGCCTGTCTATTTTGTGCCTACCAATTGTACCTCTTATTCCCTGTACCTCTTACCCCCATACTCCTCACACCCCACCTGTCTGATAACCTGCGGGGGTGTTCCAACACCCCCAGGTGATGTCTGAAACCGTAGATAGTACTGAACCCTATATATACTATTTCCCCCCATACATACATACCTATGGTAAAGTTTAATTTATAAAACCTTCTATGTGACTACCATTTCTGTGATTCTGTTCCTGATCTGGTTGTTTGCTTAGTTTGTTTTTATTTTTTTTAGGTTCAGTGGTTGATGGTTGTGAGTTTGTTGTTATTTTACTGTTCATAGTTTTGATCTTCTTTTTCTTAGATAAATCCCTTTAACATTTCATATAACAAGGGCTTGGTGATGATGAACTCCTTTAACTTAACTTTATCTGGGAAGCACTTTATCTGCCCTTCCATTCTAAATGATAGCTTTGCTAGATAGAGCAATCTTGGATGTAGGTCCTTGTCTTTCCTGACTTTGAATACTTCTTTTCAGCCCCTTCTTGCCTGTAAGATTTCTTTTGAGAAATCAGCTGATAGTGGGAACTCCTTTGTAGGTAACTGTCTGCTTTTCTCTTGCTGCTTTTAAGATTCTCTTTTCCTTTAATCTTGGGTAATTTAATTATGATGTGTCTTGATGTGTTTCTCCTTGGATCCAACTTCTTTGGGACTCTGAGCTTCCTGGACTGGCATGTCTAGTTCCTTCACCAGACAGAGGAAGTTTTCCTTCATTATTTTTTCAAATAAGTTTTCCTTTTCTTGCTCTTCCTCTTCTCTTTCTGGCACCTCTATGATTTGGATGTTGGAACATTTAAAGTTGTTCCAGAGGTTCTAAGCCTCTCCTGATTTTTTTTTGAAGTCTTTTGTTTTCTTCATTCTGTACCAGTTGAATATTTATTTCTTCCTTTTCTTCCAAATCATGAGTCCCGATTTCCTTCCCTTCCCTGTTGGTTCCCTGTATATATTTTTTAAGTTTATTTTTAGAGAGATGGAAAGGGAAGGAGAAAGAGGGAGAGAAACATCATTGTGTGATTGCCTCTCATGCATCCCCTACTGGGGACCTGGTCCACAACCCAGGCATGTGCCCTGACCAGGAATCGAACCAACGACCCTTTGATTCACAGGCTGGCACTTAGTCCACTGAACCACACCAGGCAGAGCTAAAATCTTTAAAAATAAATAAATAAAAGCAAGGAGCCATGGTAAGGTATAATAACTGATGCTAGAAATAGCAGCTAATGTTTACTGAGGACTTACTGTGGTCTCACTTAATTCATAGCAGCTGTGCCAGGTAGGAATGATTCTGAGCCCTACTTTACAGATAAAGTAGAGCTCAGTGAAAGGGTCATATTTGCTCAGAGTCAAATAGTCATTTAATGGGAGCGAAGAAACCTAAAGCCATGTCTCTGCTTTTTGTTTTTCATCACCCACTCCCTGAAGAGGAAACCTAGCTTCTTTGCCCCTTTCCAGGACCTTACTAATAGTCCAAAGCTCATCCCTCAGAACAGACTTGTTAGATGTTTGCAAATTGTTGCCTTGGCTGCCTCACTCAGTTGCCCAGGAGTGAGGGCAGAGTTGGCCCCAGTCCTTGATCATTATCTCTTTTCTCAGGTATTGGTATTCTTTGTCACTTTTCTTTGCCTTGTCATCATTACCCCCCATCCTCTACTGAGCTAGTTATGGAAGGAGTAACAGGTTTTCAAGGATGGGACAGTGAGACATGTAACAGTTCCTCCAAAGCCTCCTGTATGTAACCAGCCTGGGCCTTATTCTTAGGGAGGTCCCTTCTGGGTCAAGAGAGGAAACCTGCCTCATCTCCATAGGACAGACTCAGGCCCTCAGACTGTGGGATTGCAAGGAGATACCACCAGATCACTATGGCCTGGAGTAGCCAGGGGAGGCTCCCCAGAGGAAGGCAGGTTTCGGCAGTCATAAAAGACACAGGAGGAAGGAGATTGCTATAGGCTAAAGCCTTGAATCTTAGCCTGAGTGGAAGCTTAGATGAATATGGCATGGAGAGAGGCTCAGGGAAGATAGGGGTACCCTGAGCTGAGTCTTTACCTGGAGGAATAGGAGGTGGCAAATGCCCTGGAAATGATGGTGATATTGGGGCTAGGACTTCTTGAACTTGAATCTGTTGGTGCTGGTTACCACTGTAACCTCCTGGTCAGGAATATGACATCCTGCTATTCTTTCAGAAGGTACAGTTCATCTCGCTTTATGTGACAGGTTGGAAGGGGAAAATATAGAGGCATAGAGATCAGTTAAACAACAGTGAACATTTATTAAATATGTTCTGTATGCCAGGCCAATTTCCATTCTTTATCAGTCCATTGAATCTCAAAGCAACACTGAATTGGGTAATATAATTATATCCAAAAATTTTTAGGTGAGGAAATCAGTGCTAGTGAGGTTCAAGGTGACACACTCAAGGTCCAGCTGGTAAGTTGAAGGGGTCATGTTATGTTATTCTAGAACCCAGGCTATTGTGCCATTTTAGACAGAGGGGAAGGGAGGGAGAAAGAGAGGGAGAGAAACATCAATGTGTGGCTGCCTCTCATGCGCCCTGCACTGGGGACCTGACGTGGTGTGCAACCCAGGTACATGCCCTGACTGGGAATCGAACTGGTGACCGTTTGTATCTTAGGCTCAATCCACTGAGCCACACCAGCCAGGGCACACAGGAGGCTGTTTTGATAGGGAAAGTGGGTAGGGGCCCTGAAGAAAAAGAATAAAAAGAGTAGGCCCTGGAGACAGCAAAAGGAGCTCAGATCAGATTATAGAGTGTCAGATTATAGAGGTTGGCTCATGGGGAACCACAGCAGGTTTTTGAAAATAGGAGTGAGGGAACCAGGAAAGTTTACCCTGGAAGCAGAGTGAGTGTGTTTGACCTTACCTATATAAGGATCAAGGTTGGGGGTCATGAAAAGAGAAGGCAGAAGAGATTGGAGCTAGGGAGCAGGCTGTAGGCACCTCTCTTAGATTTATAGGAGTTCACCACTTTGGCTCCCTTGACATTCTTTCTTGTCTCCTCTGCAGCCATCGTCAGCCAGTGGCAGCAGGAGTCCAAAGAGAAGGTGGTGTCTCTCCTGCTCTCCCACCTGCCCCTGCTTCAGCCACGCAACACGGAGGCCAAGTCGGAGTACATGAGGCTGCTGCAGAAAGTGCTGGCCTACTCGATCGAGAGCAATGCCTTCATCGAGGAGAGCCGCCAGTTGCTCTCTTATGCCCTTATTCACCCAGCCACCACACTGGAGGACCGCAACTCCCTGGCCCTTTGGCTGAGCCACCTGGAAGAGCGTCTGGCTACTGGCTTCCGCACCCGGCCTGAGCCCACTTACCACTCACGCCAGGGCTCAGATGAGTGGGGTGGGCCTGCAGAGCTAGGCCCTGGGGAGACAGGCCCAGGCTGGCAAGACAAGCCACCCCGAGAAAATGGACACGTTCCCTTTCATCCACCCAGCTCAGTTCCGCCAGTCATCAACAGTATTGGGAGCAATGCAAATGCAGGTGATGGCGTAGTGGGTCTCAGGAGGCCATGCATACTTGAAAAGGGACAGGCTGGGCTCTGTCTTTTCTTGCTTTATGACCCTGGGCAAGTCACACAACCTTTCTGGGTCTCACCTTATGAGGCAATGCAGAGGTAGTGAACTGGCATTCCCAGAGCCATATCTGACCTGTAGACATGTTTTATTGAGTCCAGACTCAACAACACTTTGGTTTTGATTATTATGTTTTTAAATAAATTTGGTAATAGAAGGAATCAGGAATTTTCCCCTAAAGATCCACATTTTAGCTTCTCTTAAAAAGTCAAAGGCTATGGCAGCTCAAGACCTGTATTTCTGGTAGCAACAGTAAGATGCAATTTATTAGTCATCACCCCTCTACATCCTACACATGTGCCCCAGTGAAGATCTGCCTCTACCACCCCCGTCCCACCTTTGGTCATATCTGATACCTGCCTGGCCTCTAAAGGCATTAAGTTAATGACCATAATCTGAGGTCCCTTCGACCTCAGACATTCTGATTTTTGTATCTGGCCTTGACTTAAAGTGTTGTTTCTGAGAAATCTGTTCCCCAGCCTGTTCAAATAAGCTGTAACTCAGGCTGCTGGGTATTAGTAATGGTAAGTAACACTATTGAGCGTTGACTGTGCCTGACACTGTTTTATAAGCACCTTTCACGCATTATCTCATTTATTCCTCATCACAACCAAATCATTAGGCCCATTCTACAGATGAGGACACTTGAAACTCAAGAGGTGGAGTCACGTTTTCAAGCTCATACACAGAACCAAAGGTGGAACTGGCCAAGGTTCAGACCCTGGCGGCCTGCCAGCAGAGCCTGCCTCAGGCCACTGTACTGGCCTCCAACTAAGTGGTTTTGAAAAGCCTCTCTTATTAAGCTCCCTGGAGGCTGGGGTGAGCAGGAGGAGTTTGGTATTCCAATGAGTTTTTGAAATGTTGAAATGAATAGGATAGGAGAAAGTGGTATTTCCAAGGATTGATAAAGTAACATGACCTGACTCAAGGCAAGAGATTTCTAGGATTTATCCACAGTGTGGCTGGTTCCCTTTGTTGGGCACTGGTTAAAACAGGCTAGGAAAGAGTGACAGTGAAGTGTCATCCATGCCAGTGGGTGGGGTGAACCCTGGGTCTCTGGTGCCCAGTTGTATGGCACTTAGTATAATTCAGTTATCCCTGAGCCCATTTCTTCTCCAGTTAAATGTGTGTGTCCTGGTAGCCTGCCTCCCTCCCAGATGCTGGCAAGAATCAGGGAAGATAGAGGGATAAGGGGCATTTCTGGGAACTCGAGCAACTGAAGGTGTTTTTCAGTCTCAGAGCATGACAATTTCTGGATCCATGTTGGGAGGATATACTAATAATGATAATTGTAATTAAAATATATTAAGCGTTTAGTCTTTGTCAGGGGCTATTCTTAGAACATTATATATAAGCATTCATTGGCTGTCACAGGAAAGTCACTTGTCCAAGTGCTTTAGCCAGAATTTAAATCCAAGCAGTCTAGGTCCACAACTTATATTCTTAACTACGGTGTTATGCTGCCTCCACCTAAAAGTGACCCTCCTAAAGATACTCAGACCTCATCAAGAGGAGGGTGCCCATACATTTCTTCATCATGATGGGGTCCAGCTATTGTAGGACCAAGCTGAAACTGTTGGAGGGGGGGCGTTGAACCAGAAGAGAGAAAGGAATTGGGCATTCTAAATAGAAGGCACAGTATGGATTGAAGGCATGGGGGTGGCAAATTGGAGGAGACAGTATGCGGACAGGTTTGGCAGGGCTGGAGAGGTACAAGGATTTAAATGGGTGATAACTGTAGCAAACATTTGTGTTTATCGTGTGCCTGCCCCTGTGCAAAGGACTTCAAATAGAAATGAAGGTGGGGAGCAAATGAAATGATTTGCCTGGGATTGTACGGTTAATATGTGGTACAGCCTGGATTTAAACTCAAGTCTGTCTTGACTCCCAGATATCAGCATGTTAGGGCCACATTGTGGGGGGCCTTGAAGGATAGGATGAAGTTTTTCCATTTCTAGCAGTTGCAGGAAACAGGAAACCATTACAGTATTTTAGAGTGGGGAGCAAGGATTGGCCTGTAAGGGCAGGCGGGGTAGGTTTGGGGTGCTGCCAAGGACAGACTGGGGTTTCTTGGAGAGAGTGAGGCCCTGGATCTCCTGCTGGCATTCCTGTTTTTATAGTTCTCATGCTGTGGCCAGCCTCCACCCCATTGGGGCTAAGGAGGACTCCTCAGAAACTGCACAGTCGTTCCAGTCAGGATAATTTCCTTCTTTTTCTGCCTTGCCTGCCTCCTTCTTGGCTGAGAAGGGAGGGAGAAAGAGGCCAGAGGTACCAAGACAGGCATAAAAAGACCTGTATTGAGGGTTCTCCAGCCCTTCAGGGCCCAAAGTGTACTACCTTTTTCTAGGAGTTCAGAGACTTAGAAGGAGCTCTGAGCAGAAGATCCCAGAGGTCATAGGCAGGGCTGGCCTTAGGGGGTGGGTTAGTGCACTGCCCTCTCCCTCAGATGACTTCCTGGCTAGAAATCATAGATAATGTCACCAATGAGAGAATGTGCTTTGGGGTCTGTACCAGGCTGGACCTCCTTCCTGGGCTGGTGTCAGTAAAATGCTGACAAGAATCAGCCTTTCTGTGAGAATTAAGACTAGGGTTCTTCTGCTTTGCCTCCCAGCACTGTGGTAACTGGGGCAAAAGGGCTTCAGTTCCCTGGGCCTTGGTGTTCTTCCCTGCCTAAAATGAAACATTCAGCTTCGTTTCCTTTCCTTTTTCTTGGATTTGAGCTACTCCAGAGTCACTGTGTCGAGCTCAGAGGCCCTGTTACCACCCTTAGGATTTTGATGCTCTACTTTGAGGGTTCCTCCTGATCCTGGGGATGCAGAAATGATTGGGCAGGGTTGCCATCCTATACAAGCCCAAAGTCCAGTGTGAGACAGGCAGGCTAGTGAAGAAGGCAGTAGGTGCTGGGCTTGAGGTGGCAGTAGCTCTGGGGCTCAGGGAGTGCAGAGGACGGAGCAAGGGCTGAAGTGGCAGGCCAATGAGGGTGGAAGAGTGGTGAGCTAGGCAGAGGGAATAACATGCATAAAGGTCTGGGAGCTGTGGGAGCCTGCCCTGTCTTGAGAATGGTAAAAAGTCAAGTTGGATTCCTCTTCCTACCTCAGGAATGGTATGGATGGATGGAGGATGTGCAGCATCCTGTGGAAGTAGGCCTGGATTCACCCCAATTTGGGCTTAGTTCAAGAAAAAAATCTGGGGGAGGTGATGAAACCCAAGGACAGGGATGTTGAGGGTGCATTTGATGTACTATGTTAGTTTACAATTACTGAGGATACAAAGATACCTAACACAGGACAGGTCCCTGCTATCACAGATCTGTTGCATCAGAGGCATATAGTAAATAAGCAAGTAAACAGATAACTAGATAAGATCATTCCAGGTTGTGATAGGTATTGTGAGGAAGACAAGACAGAATAATATGATAGAGTAACCAGGATTGGTGGGAACAGCTACTTCATATTGAGGGATCATGGAAGGCTTTGGAAGAGGTGACACTTGCTGAGATTAGACCTAAGGGAGCCAACTGCTAAAATCAAGAGAACAAGAAGAGCTAGAGCAAAAGTCCCGAGGCTGGAACAAGCTTGGGTGTTCTAGGAACGAATGGGGGTGGGGGCAAAGGCTAGATAGGCTTGACCAAAGGGTGAGTGGAAAATGAGAGGTCAGAAATGAATAGGGCCCAGGTCCTGCGGGCCCTTGTAGTGATGTGTGTGAGAGAGTTTGAATTTTATTCCCAGCATGAAGGGAAGAAACCATAGGTGGTATTTAAGCAGTAACTAACTTGGTCAAATCTGTATTTTTAGAAGGATCAATGTGGCTGCTGTGAGGTGAATGGACTGTAGGAGGCAAGGAACCAATGAGGATGCTGTGACAGTAATTCTAGTTAGGGATGCTATTGACTCAGACCAGGTTGCAAGCAGAGGAAATAGAGAGGTTCAAAGAAGTAGCTCACAGCATGCTGATGGCTTGGGTATGAAGGATGAGGGAATGGGCAGCATCTGGTAGGCGGTTCCCCTCAGACGCCAGGGTCCCTTCTCTTTAATTGGATTCTGGGACTGACCTGTCATCCATGGCACTGACCAGGGCAGCGTGGTCTCCTGTGATCAGATCCCCAAACCTGACATTTTGCTTCTCTCCCCCTCTGGCCAGGTCTCCCCTGCCAAATTCACCCCAGCCCGCTGAAGCGCTCTATGTCTCTCATTCCCACAAGTCCCCAGGCCCCTGGTGAGTGGCCAAGTCCAGAAGAGCTGGGGGCCCGGGCTGCTTTCACCACGCCCGACCACGCACCCCTCTCACCCCAGAGCAGCGTGGCCTCCTCTGGTAGCGAGCAGACGGAGGAGCAGGGCTCCAGCCGGAACACTTTCCAAGAGGATGGCAGTGGCATGAAAGGTACAACAGTTGGGAGGGCAGCACTATGACCCTTCTGTAGAGCTCAGAGGACAGAAGGGAGCTTGTAGCTGCTACCCTACCTATTCCATCCCTCCAACCCCCAACTTCTCCCTTCCAGAGAAGGGGAGAAGCCTGAGGGGAATAGAAGTTCCTGCCCTTGGGGTTCATACTGATCTGAGAGACCCCCACAGACTTTGGTGTGATGGGGGGAGAAGTCCTTGCCCTCAGACACCCCATTCTGATAAGAAAGCCAGGAAACAGGTAACTGATGAAACAGACTCCTGACCTTGTGCCCTCCCTCCTTTTCCACAGATGTGCCCTCATGGCTCAAGAGCCTCCGCTTGCACAAGTACGCAGCCCTTTTCTCACAGATGAGCTACGAGGAGATGATGACACTGACTGAGCAGCACCTGGAGTCTCAGGTAAGCTCAGAAAATCATCAGGGCAGAGTTGGGGGCAGTACCATTTTGATAGTACCCTTGTGGCCTGAGCTGCCTCCATATCTCTAGGCCTTGTTGGGGCACCCCTGAATACCTCAGCCTCCCATTTCCAGCTTCCTGTCCCCTTCTGCCCTACCACAGAATGTCACCAAAGGTGCCCGCCACAAGATAGCCCTGAGCATCCAGAAGCTGCGTGAGAGGCAGAGTGTCCTCAAGTCCCTGGAGAAGGTGAGGACCTGGTATCCCCATCTCCAAGGTCAGCTGGGTGCCCAGCAGTACCAGTAGACTGAAGGAAGGTTCTGGGTCATCCTTGCTACCCATGTGGCCTCCCCTCAGGACCTCCCCAGCCCTCACGTCTGACCTTCAGTGACCCTAGTCTTAGGGAGCCAGACTCTGGGCACCAAGTACAAGTTGGATCAGAGGCCTCACTTGCCTGTGGCTAAGAGGTTCCCCTCCCTGTCTGTCCTGGTATGTGTCCCCAGAATCAATCTCTCTGTTAACTCAACCTCTCCTCTCCCCTTTCATTTTCATTTCTGACTAGTCTTTCTGGTAGACCAGAGTGGCTTCCTGGGTGTGTGATCTCTCCATTTGGTTTGTTTCTCATCTATTCACTTTCCTTACATATCTGCCTCGATTTGTGTTCCTTTACACCTTACTCTGCCTCTTGCCTTCTGCTTTTTTCCCCACTTCGTGTCATAGTCCAGTTCTCTGCATCCAAATCTGGTTCCATCTTTGGTGGGACCCGAAGGTCCCAGAATTAGGCCACCTTCTTTTGAGCTCCGTGGGACTCCACCTTGAAGGGGGAAGAGGGAATGTGTGTGTACAATTGTATGCCTATGGGCTTGTGGTGCCTTTACCTGCCTTCTCTATGTGCTGGAACCCAGAGTCCCACCAAGCACTCTCCAAGCCCTGTCTGACCCCATTTGTGTAATCATTCTACAAAAACGTGGGGTCACTGTGTGACCCCAACCATGTCCTCCTCATGCAGGATGTGCTGGAAGGAGGAAACCTGAGAAACGCTCTGCAGGAGCTGCAGCAGATCATCATCACCCCCATCAAGGCCTACAGTGTCCTCCAGGCCACTGTGACCACTACCACCACCACCACAACCCCTGCTTCCAAGGATGGGGGTCGGGGGGAGCCACTGCTGCCTGGTGCTGAGCCACCCCTGGCTCATCCTAGCACGGACAAGGGCACTGAGGCCAAGGACCCTCCAGCTGCAGAGAGCTACGCCCCTCCACCAGCTCCGGTTCCCACTGATGGCAGTGAGCCAGCCCCAGCTCCCGTCGCCGATGGAGACATCCCCAGCCAGTTTACACGGGTGATGGGCAAAGGTGAGACCACCAGGGCCCAGCATGGAGTTCTGGGGCAGAGATCCAAGTGAACCTAGGCCTTAAGGATCAAATTCAAGTTAAACAGTGGAAGCAGAGCTTTTTAAATCAGCCTGGGGACTAGAGCACCACAAAGAGTGACTTGAGACTGACGTGGCAAGGGCCCTGCCCTCAGGTGTGTCCAAGCTGGTGATGGAAGACAAACCCTTACTCTCAAAGCATCTCCAGCCTGAGAAAAAGACAGGATAGTGTGTTAGTGGGAACTGTATACAGTACAGAGTGAACAGATAAAGAGAATTAGTTGATTCTCTCCGAGGTGACCGAAGGCCATGGGATGGGTTTGGTAAAGCTCTTAAAGTGCTTTTCTAAGGCAGCATGATAAAGCAGACTTTACACCTGGGTCTAGATCCTTTTGTCTTTGTGGCCTGCATAAGTGACTCAGCCTCTCTGAGCTTCAGGTTCCTCATGCTGAAAATGCCCATTGATGAGATTCTTGTAAGAGTTAGAAGGAAGAAAGGTACCATTGACTTTCTGTCTGCCTTATGCCAGTCTCTATGCTGGGTACTTTATATATCTTCATGATAAGCCAGGTATTATGCTTGGCACATAGCTAGTACTCAACCAGCCTGAGTTCCTGTCCCTCCTTCTGTAGCAGAGGGCATATTGGAGGCTAACCTCCTGCCCTTTCCCATGTCTCCCAGTGTGCACCCAGCTGCTGGTGTCCCGACCAGACGAGGAGAACATCACCAGTTACCTCCAGCTCATCGAAAAGTGCCTAACTCATGAGGTGAGACCTTCCCTAGAGCTCCCAAGAAGGGAAAGGTAACCCCATCCCTCTCAGAACCAACATTTTTTTTAAACATTTTTTAAAAGATTTTAGTTATTTCTTTTTTAGAGAGGGGAAGGGAGGGAGAAAGAGAGGGAGAGAAACATCAATGTGTGGTTGCCTTTCACGCACCCCTCTACTGAGGACCTGGCCCTCAACCAGGCATGTGCCCTCAACTGGGAATTGAACCAGCGACCCTTTGATTCGCAGGCTGGCGCTCAGTCCACTGAGCCACACCAGCCAGGGCAGAACCAGCATTCTTTATATGACCTGGCTGGCTCCTGCCCACCTCTCCAGCCCTCATCTCACCATCTGTTGGCCCCTTGGCTCCCAGTTCAAACATTTGTACCTCAAGGACACCTTCACCAGCCCCTCATATTAGATCAGGTTTCTGGTGCCTTCTGTGCTTCTCCCTCCCGGTGCTCATCACAGTTGTTATCTTCTCCCCAACTAAACATGTGCTGCACGCATTACCTCCAATTCCCCACATTGCCTAGCACAGAACAGGCAGTTGATAAATATTTGAGCAAGTGAGCAGAAGGCAGATTTGAAAGAAGCACCCCCTCCCTGCTTCACTTCCCTAATTCTAGGCTTTCACGGAGACGCAGAAGAAACGGCTGCTGTCCTGGAAACAGCAAGTGCTGAAGCTCCTCCGGACCTTCCCGCGCAAAGCTGCACTAGAGATGCAGAACTACCGGCAGCAGAAAGGGTAGGCAGGCAGCCCAGGCAGGCAGGCAGGCAGGCAGGCCTTCCCTCCCTAAGCCCTTGTGGTTGACAGGTGGTGCTTAGAGGGGTGATTGATTCTGGGCTGGGAATCCATGGGACTCATTCAGTCACTGGGTGACTTACACTTGACACCCAGTGAAGACTTTTCCAGAAAAAATCAGGATGTTCTTACCATTGGAATAGGGTAATAAGCTGGCAAAACCAGCTCATGTCCTGATAGCAGGCCCCTTGCCTGTCCCTTGTTCTCTTTATCTGTATGCAGAGGGCATGGAATCCCTTCTCACCATAAACAAATAACAGAAATATCGCAGCTGAGTATTGAAGTTAGGAGAACTGTTTACTTGGGTGTGAGGGACATTTCCCATCTCTATCCTGGGGGTACCCTTGGGCAGGAGATGACAGAATGTATGATGTGGGAACTTGGACAGGGAATCTTGGCTCAGGGCAGGTCTATGTTCTGTCCTGCCCATTGATTGGGGTTGTGGGGAGAGGTGAGGAATGGTGGACAGATGAGCCCCATCCACCTAAACCAACACTCTGTGTTCTGCTCTTTCACAGCTGGGCGTTTGGCTCCAACTCACTCCCCATAGCTGGCTCTGTGGGGATGGGAGTGGCCCGGCGGACCCAGCGTCAGTTCCCAATGCCTCCCCGGGCCCTCCCGCCCAGCAGAATGGGCCTTCTGAGCCCCTCTGGTATTGGAGGCATCTCCCCCAGGCACGCCCTTACCAGCCCCAGCCTTGGGGGACAGGGCCGACAGGTGAGCAACCGAAAATAGAGGGCCTGGTGCTTCTGGGATTGGAGTAATGGTACCTGGGATGTGTGTGTCCGTATCTTTGCATCTGGGCCTGGCTTAGAGGGGAGGGGGCTCCTTTGCCTGCTCCACCACTCCTGGGCCTGGGCCTCTTCCCCACTCACCCACTTTCTCTCTCCCCATGCCCTTTGCAGAACCTATGGTTTGCCAACCCTGGAGGCAGCAACAGCATGCCCAGCCAGAGCCGCAGCTCTGTGCAGCGTACTCACTCACTCCCAGTCCACTCGTCGCCCCAGGCCATTCTCATGTTTCCTCCAGGTAAAGTGCCCCAGCACTTGGGCCTCTGCCTCCACAACACACTTAGCTGGCCTTTATCTTCTCTTCTGTGTCTCATATGCTCAAGCACCTCCCCATCCTTTGCACCACTCTGCATCCATCTCCCCTCATCATGGATTTTCTTGTACTCTTCCCCACCCCCCATCTCAGTGTTCTCTCTCAGGTCCTGCCTTCCTTTCTCTATCTTCTCTCACCCCTTCCATATCCACATGTCCACATCTCTCCCTCCCTGTCTTTTTTTTTTTTTAAGATTTTATTTATTTATTTTTAGAGAGGGGAAGGGAAGGAGAAGGAGAGAGAGAGAAACCATTAATGTGTGGTTGCCTCTCATGTGGTCCCCACTGGGGACCTGGCCTGCAACCCAGGCATGTGCCCTGAGTGGGAATCGAACCTGCGATGCTTTGGTTCGCAGCCCGTGCTCAATCCACTGACTGAGCTACGCCAGCCAGGGCCTTCCCCTGTCTTAATTTTGGTATCCATGTTGATGATCTCTGTCACCATCTTTGTAGAGCATCATTAAATACTCAGTTTGGAAGAGGTTGAGAGGGATAAGAGAGTCAAAGCAGTGAGTTTTCTATGGAGGGAAGTCCTGTCTATCAATCCACCAGCATTTCTTTTAGAAGCCCGGTGACCAGGCCGGAAACATTAGCTCTTGGATCAGATTTTACATGAAAGGCTGTTTGAAGTGGAAGGGCTGTTTTCCGTGTTCATAGACAAGCCCGGAGATAGATCAGAATGAGGGGGAAGTGGACAGAAGGGAGAGTAGAGAAGCATTAGCCCTCCCTGCTCAATGAGTGAGGATGACATCTCCACCCTGTGCCAGGTCCATTGCTGGGGAACAAGGCTGCAGAGGTAGGTAAGGCTAGTCTGGAATGACTGCCTCTGGAGAGATCTTAGACATGCAGGTGATCTAAACTCTTCATGTCATCAACTGCCAATCAGTAGGGATTCTTAATTTATGAGGTAATGAGGGCTGCCATCTGTTGAAGACAGGAGACCCTGTTTGTGTTCGTCCTGACACAAAACTTGGCATCTGTAAATGATGTTAAAACACTGGATGGATGAACTACAGAACAAAAAATAAGAACAATTGTTTTTACTGGTATGCTGTTTGCCAGACATCTTTACTGCACTGTCAGGTCAAACCCTCCTAATGCACATGAGGGCACTGATGTCATTCCTATCTGATCAGTCACCAATCTAAGACACAAAGAGGTGACTTGCCCAAGGTCAAAAGGGAAGGCACTTAGGTGATCTGACACAGCCCAAGCTCAGGGTTCAGAGGGGATGTGATGAAAGGTGAAGCTAGAATTGAGAGCAGGGTCTTCCTAACCAGGTAAAAAGCTCAGGCTTCCTCCCAGCAGCAATGAGGAGCCCAGGAAAGGGGCTGTCTCCCAGACTCCAGAACAGGAAGCCCTCTGGAGAGGTAGTTTGAGGACAAGCCCCGTGGCTGCTGTCCTGATTTGCCCCATCTGTGTGGCCTGCCTGGATCAAATCCTGCCCAGAGGAGCAAGTCCAAGAGGGAAGAGTTCTAATTAAACTTCTGCAGAGCAGGTCATCAGTCAGGGAGCACAGGGCTGCCCAGCACCCACAGTAGATGCCCAGACTATGCCCAAGAGAGTGTGCAGTATATGTCCAAAATAGTCACAGCCTGTGTGGTCTGCAGGAAGCTCCCTCAGCTTCACATCACTTCCTCTGTCTGCCAAGTCCAGCTTCCTTTGTTGGACAAGCCTCTGCCCTTGTGGCCTCTGCCTGCTTTGTGACACACCCAGGCCTGTCTCTGTCCGTCACCACACCTTCTATCCTAGTGTGTGCCTGTCTCATGTGCTCTGTCTCTCTGTCTCTCCCTCCCTTTCCCTCGTGTATCTCCCATCCTTTTCTTTGCCAGCCCATCCTGTCCTTTGTCTCCCTGGCTCTACTCTCCACCCAGTCCATTCCTTAACACATCCACTCTGCTCTGTCCCACAGACTGTCCTGTCCCTGGGCCTGATCTGGAGATCAATCCCACTCTGGAGTCTCTGTGTCTGAGCATGACAGAACACGCCTTGGGTGGTGAGCATTTCCTCTTTCCCTGACCCAGCTCCCACCTGCCCAGCAGCGTCTCCACCTCTGAACTGAGCAACTTAGAGTCATCCTGAGGGGTCCCTAGGGGAGGCTGGACTTAAGGGAGGGCCTGACTGGGATGAGAGGCTACCTGAGCACCTTTTCTCAAGCCTCCACCAGCTCCTGATCTTCCTCCCTTCCTCCCTTTCTTACCACAGATGGGACAGACAAAACCTCCACCATCTGACAGGACCCACAGCCCAGCGCACTCATAGGCTCCCCCGGGCGGCGGGCGGGGGCCAACCCCCAACGGGCTTCTCTTCGACAGCAAGAGAGGGTGGGCTGGCTCAGCTATACATTCTAATATTTTTCTACTCTCTTATCCTTTTAATTTTTGTTTAACATTGGCACATGCCTTGCTCACTCCCAGGTCCATCAAGGGATCTCTGCTGAGGCTGGGGTGAGGGTGGGGTGGGGGTAGGGGGCAGCCAGAATAGAGAGGGCAGGAACTGGCCAGCCTGCCTGCCCCCTCCTTCCCTCCCTCATCTCCCACCTGGCCCCATCCCACCTCTGCCTCCTCCAGACCACTCACAACCTACCCCTCCCGAGGGAGCAGCCTCCCCCAGGGACTCACTGACCCACTATCTTGTGGGGCCTGCATAGAACCATCTGACATTTGGGGAGAGACAAGTAGGGTAGATAACCCGCTCTCCTGAATGTTATTTTGAGAGGCGCTAATTAAGGAGAAGGCTGGTGAGGAGAGGAACCACTCTCCCCACCTTCTTTTCCTTCCCCCTTCCCATCATTCTCCCAGGACAGGAGCCACCCTCCTTTTGCCCTGTTTATCAGAGGTTCTCAACAATTAATTTCTTAGACCTATTTAAGATACATATTTATATAGTTCTTAACGGTTTTTCTCTGATCATTCCCTCTCATATTTAGAATCCCCAGGCCTCTGAGCCAAGAAAGTGGCAGGGGGAACCTGAATTTTATGAGGGGAGGGGGCAGAGCCCCCTCCTCCAGACTCCCTAGCCCTTCCCCACTCCTCCCCCATCCCCAGCCCTGGCTCCCCAGTTGCAGAGGTTGAAGTGGGGGGCTAGGACAGCCAAGTGAGGTCAGGAAGTCTGTTGCCTTAACATCCCCTTCCCCACCAACATACACTCTTCTCCACTCCCAGGTCTGGTTGCTGAAAGATTTAGGGATAAGGAATAAGGGAAGGGGATTGTTTGGTTTTTGGTTTCTTTCCCCACCCCCTTTTCTTTCAACCTCCCCCCACTCCCTGTTATGTCCTCATTAAGTGGAACACTATATCATATCCCAGAGATTCATCCAGCCCTGAGTCATACAGATCCTCTGGTCCCTGTTCCTACTATGGGGTTGTACTCTGGGGCCCAGGTGGAGGGAAGGGGATTTGGGGATTCAAGTTGTGGGAGCCAGGGTCCCCTATTCCAACCCCTTCTACCCCCTCAGCACCCCTAAACTGGGACATTATCAAGCTTTTCACACCGAAAAGGGAAAAAATGTTATTTTTAGATACATTTTATGAATAACTTTTGTTATGAATATGGCTGGTAACCATTGTGTATGTTATTAAAGATACAAAATGTTGGGAAAAAACAAAAAACCAAAAAAAAAAAATTTACAACCACTGCCCTCCCTGCACTCTCACCCCATCCCCCTAATCTTTTTGCCCCTCCCCTCCTGGTCTGGACCTCCCTCAGCTCTCAGCCCAGGGAAGGGGAGAAAGCCAGGGGGTGGTATATCCCTGGGGACCTACTCTAGGTCCCCACCTCCTCTCCCAGTGCCGGGCTGGGTGGGGTGTCAGGTTTATTTATGTACCTCTTGCACACTCATCAACCTATGCAAGTCCCCCACCCCGGCCCCTCCTTGTTTCTGTGCCTTTGCTCATTCCCCTCAAACTCCCAGGGCTTCTCCAATTCCCCTCCCACTAGCCCAGGGAAGTGGGATGGACAGGGGCCACCTCGTTTGGAATCAGCAGGGTGTCCCTTTTAAAGGACCCTCACCTCCTCCCAGCCAGTCCTGTCTGGTTTACTATCCATCGGGGCAAGCTGGCTCTGCCTGGCACTAGGAGGTGGTGGGGGATATCCACACACACATACAATGGGAGGCAAGAGCTGCCCCCTCCCCCTACCTGACCAGAGTGTGCAGGACGCAGGCGGCCCCACTCTGATGGGCAGGACCCTAAACCTCTCCAGTTCCAGCCCCTCCCTAGCCCCTCTGCCATGATTTCACCCTCCCTTTTATCCCCAGCCCCACTGGCAGAATCAGCTTTGAGTAACTGTACAGTTTTTCTCGCTGTTGGAGATTTATTTGTTCGAGTTTCACTTGTTTAATGGTCTGGGCTTATTTTGGAAAAAAAAAAAAGCAACAACAAAAAAAAGTATTCTGACCTTTGTTATGCTACATTTCATTGAAAGTCTAATATGGTCTGGCCTCTGTGGCCTTTGCTTCTATGCCTCAAGCTGAGGCCACTGAGTACCTGAGGTTGGGGTTGGAGGGGGGAGATGTAGCCAGAATGAGACCATAAGGCCTGTGAAGGGAAATGGAGAAGCTGGCTTTATTAACAGCAAAGGTTTGGAACAAGAGAGGGAAATGAAAGGGCTCACAAATAGACCACAGCAAAGTGCCTTTCTGCCCACATGTCCATGCCAGCCCTGAAAGGACTCAGTCACTGTCACTGTCTGCTTCACTGGAATCAGAAGCTGCAGCTTCACTGCCATCCTCCTGGGCTGATCGTTCACTGCCACTGGGGAAGGGACTGGCACTGTGGCTTGGGCTGGGGCTTCGGCTTGGGCTGGGGCTAGGACTGCGGCTCCGCTGACCACCCCCATCGCTGCCACTTTCTGATTCATTGTCACTGCCATGGACTTGTCCTCTGTCCTCATCATCAGAATCGGCATCCTCTGAATCCGCATCACTGCCAAAGATTTCCTCTTTGTCCCGGGCAGCTCGGGCCTCATCCTCACTGCTCTCATCCTCGCCGCTACCACTCTTGTCACTCGCCTCATCCCTGTCACCGTCTTCCCGTTCACTCTCACTGCCTGAGTGCTCATCTTCACTGCCTTCTTTCTCACTGCTGCTCCCCTTCTCTTGCTCCTCATCTGTGAGGGAAACAAAAGGAAGTGAGACCCAGTTTCCCACCCTTCCAGGGCTCCCAGGGTTTCATCTGTACAGCTTTTACCTGAGCCCCCAGCTTCTTTCTCTTCTGTCTCCATTTCCTCCTCCTCTTCCTCCTCAGGTTCATGATTCTCCAGCTGGGCCTTCCGTGCCTCCTGGCAAGCAGCAGGGTTTATTTAGGGGAAGAACAAGTATCATATCAGGCTTCTGTTTCCCTCTTCACCCACCACCACACTCCCCATAGGTACCCTGAGCCAGTGGTGGTTATTACCTGGGCTTCTAATTCCTTCTCATTCATGTCCCGGTGCTTGACCACAAGCAGGGCGTTAGTACCCGACTGAACCCCAGCCTTGGCCCTGCGCTTACTCAGGCGGACCCTGCAGTGGGCAAGTTGGGGGGAGAGGTGTGAAAGACGCAGTTAAAAGACCCCCCAGTGGGGGACCTGGTTTGACTTGGTTCCTAAGTTACTCACTAATGCTTAGCCCAGAACAGACCAGAATAAATGCAGACTGAGTAAGGGAGAATAACTCTGGTTTGAGGTGGGGAGGGGAAGGATAATAGCTCTCAAGATAGCAGTTCGGTTGCCTGTGTGTATAGATTTTAACGTGAATTAGTTACCAACACTTAAAAACACAGAACCTAGATTTCTGGCTTTCAGAAAATATGAATCTATGGCCCCACCAGGCCTTTTTGGGTTGGAGTCCTTTGCTGGACTGGGTTGTGGTGTCCCTAGGAGGTTGCTAACAGCTCTAGGTCACCCATGCTCCACCAGCCCACTGTACTGCCTTTCACATTTCCTGCTTGGCTTCCAGGATCAGAATTTGTAATTTCTGCTTTAAAAAGAAATTCGAGGTCACACTCCCCCACCCCCCAACCTTTACACCAAAGGCCCTAGCCAACAGTAAAATTTTAGCCATCAGGGAGTAGTTTTTAGGATCACATTTTTACACTTGGGTACCCAGCATTTCATTTAAAACATGCTAACTTTATGTGTAATCCTATACTTTGGTTATTTTTACTTTCTCATTAAGTCTCTTAATATCAGGAAGCTTTGGCTGTCTACACAAAAGGTCTAAATGTCTCCAACAGTACATAAAGACCTTCTCTGTGGGTTCTTGTGTTAGAAACAGGTATAGCCCACATGCATGAGCAGGCTTCTGCTGCTCTTGCTTACAAATGCATGTGCCAAATGCCCTCCAAGGTGGTATACCCCAGGGTCTTGATCCTGAAGCACAGACCCAGACTGATCTGAGGTGGGAATGTCCAATGAGTACCTGGTCTCCAGCTCATTGTAGTAAACTCCATCACCCTCTCGGAAGATGAAGAAGTAGTTTTCCTCATAACCCTTGCTAGCCTTGTTCTTCACATTCCAGTTGTATTCCCGAGCAATCTTGTAGTCGTACCTGAGGATGAGGGGAACAGGGTCAGCCCCATTTATTCCCTAATGAGGGAGAAAGGGAGACACACTTCTCAATCTCCAAAACCTAATCCCAACCCACGCACACATCATCTGGTGCATAGTCCATCTCCTCTTCCTGGTCCCGCTTTCGTTTCTTCAATGTCTCTTCCACAGGCAGGAAGTAGGCCACAAACTGGTTCCCTTCTTCATCCATCATGCCCCTGGTTGGGAGAAGAGGAGGAGCAGTGATAAATGAGAACAAAGGGCAAAGAGGAACATGCCAAGGTCGAAAGCAGAGCCATTTACCTGATCATGGCCTGAGACATCATCTCCAATGCAGCTGCACCACTGGTGTCCTTGGGGGCCGGGTCTGAGTCAAAGATTACCTGAGCGCATGGATTAATCCACATCTGGGGGGTGGAGGGCATCAGAGTTAGAAGTGAGATGGGCAGAGGTGGCAGGCTATCCCCCTCTGTCTCCTATCCCAAATCTGACCTTAAAGTCTGGGAAGACAGGCATGACCTCCACTGGTGTCACTCGGGGCTTGCTATAATGCTGGGAGATCTGGTAGGGACAAAAACAGGATGGGAAGGAGGATAAGAGTTCTGGAGCCAACTCCTTTTTCTGCTTCTCCCCATCTTAGTCCCTCAATCACCGATTTCTGGGCATCCTCAAAAGTCTTCTCGATGGCTGTAATCTGGCTGTCCCTATCTTTGTAAATTTCTTCCTCTGTAAACTGTTGTTTCACAGAAACCCCAATCCTATGGGTGAAGAGAGAAGACTTTAGGGGACACTGGACCCACCTGAAATTTCTATGTTCCCTCCAATACCCACAACTTACTTGACCTCAGGCTTCTCATTAGAGATGCCATAGCGGTTGAACTCCGTGGAGATATACTCTGTCTTCCGCATCCACGGCACCACCTTTGCATGCTGCTGAGACCTAGGGTAGAGGATCAGGCACTTCAGGACACCACCACCCTCC
Organism: Trachops cirrhosus; assembly: GCA_028533065.1. Taxonomy (NCBI): domain Eukaryota; kingdom Metazoa; phylum Chordata; class Mammalia; order Chiroptera; family Phyllostomidae; genus Trachops; species Trachops cirrhosus. The sequence continues at coordinate 34,317,708 of CM052550.1, forward strand.
CTCCATTAGAGCCAGTCCCCAGTCCCCTCTCAGCAACCCCTCACCTCTTGGAGCTAGTGGGGGCCTGAATCTCCTCTTCCAGAAGTTTCTCATCAGCTGGGTCTAAGAGTACTAGAAGAGAGCAAGGAAGCAAGAAGACCACGATGGAGACCCAGACCTGACCTTTGCTAGCCTAAAGCAGGCCCTCCCTGCCTTCCTACATACCGTTGGGGTCAATGCGGTAGGTGTCAGGGTTGATGAGGTCAATGGTGACCCCCAGGTCTGGCTCAGTCAGGAGATCATGTTTGTGCTGTTTTTCCAAGGAAGTTGCTTTGTACTGGACAAACCTGGGTAGGGAAACATGCCCATTATGATTTCCTGATTCATCTTTAACACTTAAATCCCTGCTTCATAGATGCTAAACTTCTACTGGGAGGAACTCAGAGTGGAATGTCCCCCATGTTGGAGTCTGAAGGCTGGCTCTCCCATTGGGAAGGGACTTGGACACTGCTTGTTCATCAACAAGTATATCAGGCATCTACTACTACAGTATGTGCTCAGTACTATTCTAGGCCCTGAGGAGAGAGCAATCAACAAAAGAAGAGGGCCCTGCCCCCAGTTGTTTCCCATTCACAATCTTAATCTCACCTGTTCTGGTCGAAGGGGTAGGTAATGAACTTGGGGTCGAAGGGGATGTCAGGGAGGCTATTGCAGTACTTGACTCGGCAGACCACTCCAGATCTGGGAACACAACAGCTCATTTAAAAAGCTACTATGAAGATCAAAAGAAAGAGCATCAAACTCAACTCTCAAACTACAATAAGTAGAGAGGAGACATACAACACAAAAAGACCAAAAACAAAATATCAATAAGGGGAGGGTAAAAATGTACTTCTTATAAAATATATTTGAGCTGAAATGCCAATCAGCTTGAAAATGGACTGCTAATGATACCCACAAACTTCATGTTAACCACAAACCAAAAACCAACAAAAGATAAATAATAAAGAGAAGGGAACCCCAACAAAACTAAAGAAAACCAAACCTCAAGAGAAGAAAGGAACAGAACTATAAAAAACAACCAAAGAACAATGAACAAAATGGCAGTAAGTACATATTTATCAATAATTGAAAGACATACAAAGTGAAAGAATGGAAAAAACATCCCCCCTTTCTCTTTCTAGCCCTTGAGTATGCCTGTGCCTTTCCCCACCTGCTCCTCTCTCCCTCCCCCCCTTTCTCTCCCCCCACCCCTTTCCTTCCCCCTTTTTTCCCTCAAGGAACATAGCTTTTCTTTCTTCTAAACTTGAAGGACCCCCTTTTTTCACCTCTTTAACTTTCTTCCTGAGTCCACAAAGCCTAGCTGGCTCACTTTTTCCACACCTCATTTCTACTTCTGTGACTTTCTAAATAAACTTTTGCTTGTATTTGGAAATTAACAAAATACCCCATGAAACTAGAAACAAAAAGAAAACTCTGAGTAGCAATACTTATCAGACAAAATAGAGTTTATTAAAAAATGTAAAAAAAGAAAGAAAGAAAAGCACAGCCCTGGCTGGTGTGGCTCAGTGGGTTGAGCGTTGGCCTGCAGACTGAAAGGTTGTGGGTTCAATTCAAGTCAGGGCATATGCCTGGGTTGCAGGCCAGGTCCCCATTTGGGGGTGTACAATCACCTCAATAGAAGCAGAGAAAGCATTTGCTAAAATTCAGCATCATTTTATGATAAATCTCAACAAAGTACATATAGAAAAAGCATGTATCAACATAATAAATGTTTATATATGACAAACCCACAGCTAATATACTCAGTGGTGAAAAACAAAGCTTTTCCTCTAAGATCAAGAACAAGACAAGGATGCCCATTACCATAGTATTGGAAGTCCTAGCCACAGCAATCAGACAAGAAAAATAAAAGCATCCAAGTCAGAAAGAAAGAAAACTCATTTGCAGACAACATACTACTATATGTAGAAAACCCTAAAGAATCCACCCCCCAAAAATTAGAATAAGTGAATTCAGTAAGGTTGCAGGATACAGATAAACAGAAATCTGTTGCCTTTCTATACAATATTTATAAATACAACGTTTTGATTGCATCAAAAAGTATAAAATACAAAGTAAATTTAACCAAAGAAGTGAAGGACCTGTACTCAGAAAACTATAAAACACTGAAGAAGATGTGAATAAATGGAAGATACACCTTGCACATGGACTGAAAGGATTAATATTATTAAAATGTCCTTTATCTAAAGTAACATACAGGATCAATGCAATCCCTATTAAAACACCAATGGGATTCCTCTCAGAACTACAACTAATCCTAAAATTTATATAGAACCACAAAATACCCCTAATAGCCAAATAAATTTTGAGAAAGAACAAAATGGGAGGTCTCATGCTCCCTGATATACTATGCTATAAAGTTACAATAATCAAACAATATGGTACTGGCATAAAAATATAAATTAATGATAGAAAATAAAGAGCCCAGAAATAAATACTTATGTGGTCAATTAATCTATGACAAAGGAGGCAAGGATATAGAATATGGTAAAGATAGTCTCTTACATAAGTTGTGTTGGGAAAACTGGACAGGTACATGAAAAAAGTGCAACCACTTTTTTGGTCAAAATGGACCACTTATACCATATACAAAAATAAACTCGAAATGGATTAAAAACTTAATCCCGAAACCATAAAACTCCTAGAAAAAAAAACAGGCAGTAAAGTCTTTGACATCATTCTTAGCAATATCTTTTTGAATACCTCTTCCTAGGCAAGGACAACAAAAGAAAAAAATAAACAAACGGAACTACATCAAACTAAAAAAATTTTGCAAGGTTAAGGAAACCATCAACAAAACGAAAAGATAACCTACTGAGTGGGAGAAGATACTGGCAAATGATACATCTTGTAAGTGGTTAATATCCAAAATATATAAAGAACTCATACACCTTCACACACACATACACACACAATTTAAAAATAGGCCGAGGACCTGAATAGACGTTTCTCCAAAAAGAACAAACAGATGGCCAACAGACATGAAAAGATGTTCCACATTATCAGGTAAATGCAAATTAAAGCCACGAGATATCACCACACACCTGCCAGAATGAACAGATAAGTGCTGGTGAGGAGATAGAGAAAAGGGAACTCTCCACACACAATTGGTGGGATTGTAAATTAGTGCAGCCACTATGGAAAACAGTACAGAGATTCCTCAAAAAATCACAAATAGATCCGCCATATAATCCAACAATTCCACTTCTAGGCATTGGAAGAAAACCAAAACCCTAACTGGAAATAGTATATGCACGGCATGTTCATTTGCAGCATTACTAATAACAGCCGAGATACGTTAGCAACCTAGATGTACATCAACAGATAAGTGGATAAAGAAAATCTGGTGTATATATATAATGGAATATTATTCAACTATAAAAAATAATAGAATTTTGTCATTTGGGACAACACAGGTGGACCTAGAGAGCATTATGCTTAATGAAATATGTCAGAGAAACAAGTGCAACATGATTCCACTTACATGTAGAATCTAAAACAAAACAAAACAAACGAATAAACGAAACAAAATAGAAAAAGACCCAGAGGTAGAGAACAAGCTAATATTTGCCAAAGGAGGGTGGGAGTTTTGGGAAAAAAAAAAAACCCGATGATATATGGGCGGTGGCGGGGGGCGGCTCCTGCTGCCCACCTCTGCTTCCAGTCCCCACTGACCCAACCCTCTTAAGAGAACATAATTGGGGGGGAAAGAAAACATAATGGGGCTCACCTCTCAGGCAGAGTCCGGTGGGAATTGGGCCTGGTAGGTGAGAGAGAGAGAGGGGGGCATTAGTAGAATGATGGAGAAGACGAGATTGACAGGAGAGTAAAGGCGCCTTCTCCAAGTTTTTAAAGGGTGATTTCTTTTAGCAGGGGTGCTTCAAGTGCTTTAATAGAGGGAACCAATTATTCAATTCATTTTAGAGAAACGTGTCCCTAACTGCTTAAATGAATGAAGCCAAGTACTCAGTTCCTTTTCAAGAGGGTGTCTTCAAGTATTTAATAAAAATAACCACGTACTTAATTGTTTTTGGAAAAAGAGATGTCCAGACCCTTGACTGGAGACATCAGAGCTCAACCCCTTCTAAATAAAGTCTCCAAGAGCTTAATTTCCGAATTCCATGGCTGGGAGAAGGGACAACACCCCACCTCTGATGGAACCCCTCTCCAACAAAGGTGAGCGCTCCACGACGTCACAGGAAAAAAAGACCCGGGGCGCTAGTGACATTCTACGTAGTTACCCGAGCCCGACCCTCCGCCTAGCAGAAACTTGGATAAACGATAGAGCAAAGCGGTGAAGTCTACCTGTGACCATCTTCCCGCTGGGCCTGGGTCTGGATGGTGGGCGCCATGGCGACGAGGTGACGACGGAGGTCCGGACTGGGCCCCGACTGAGCTACGGGGAGACAAGGTGGGGTGTGCCGACTTCAACGGACACCACTCCGAGGCAGCGCTCGGGTTGGCACCCCTGTTCGGGTGGGGTTAGCGTCGGAAAGAGGTGGGCTAACGAGAGGAATTTCAGTGAAGGCTCAAGTAAACCCGCAGCTGCTTACTTTCAGCTGCGGACCCACCAACTGCCGGCCGGCCAGTGAAGCACGACCTAGTCCCCCCGGGCCGCGAGGCCTTCTGGGAAATGGAGTCCGAGTTAAACTCACACCCGGATTGGCCAGGGACTGGTCAGAAGAAGCGGAGCGAGAGAGAAGCCTTTTGTGATTGGTAAGTAGGTTTCAGTCCGGACGTCGGATTCGAGAATCGTGTTGGAGAGTCGGAGGCCTTCTTTCCTCCCATTGGCTGAATTGTTTGAGTGGATCTACCCAGCAAAAGGGGCCTAAAGCTGAAGACGCTGAAAAGAAACCTGGAGAGACGCACTTGTTAACTCACTTCCGGCGCACTACGTGAGAAAGATGGCTGCGTCCCAGCAGCAAGTTTCTGCGGCTTCCTCCGCTGCTGGTGTGTCGGGACCAGGTTCGGCTGGTGGCCCGGGTACGCAGCAGCAACCGCAACCACCGACACAACTTGTGGGGTCTGCCCAGAGTGGGCTTTTGCAGCAACAGCAACAGGACTTCGACCCTGTGCAGCGCTATAAAATGCTAATCCCACAGCTGAAGGAGAGTCTTCAGGTGATTTGCCGAGACCTTCTGGAAAGTAGCGGGGTTTGGTTCTCTGACTCAAAAGTGGGCAGGCGGAGGGGATGCTTAGGCAGGGAGCAAGCAAAAGAAGCCTTAAGCAGGGAAAAAGAGTTAGACTTGGTCTTCGTGGGAACAGCGCGGATGTTGAGCCTGGGATTGGCGGGAACTCGACTGGGAGGGAGTTGAAAAGAGAAACCGGTCTCTTGTTAAAGCCTGAGGCAAGAACTTCTGGTAGAGATAGATTCTGCTAGTGATTTGATGAGTGGGAGAGGCTTCTAAGGTATGTCTGGAAGTCATTGGCGAGAACCCCAGGTGAGAGCGGGCCGCTGGAAAAATACGAGTGGTTATTGCTATAGAGCAGGGATGTCAAACTTATATATTTTCACCCCGGGCCACATCAGCCTCGCGGTTGCCTTCAAAATGCCGAATGTAATTTCAACTCCTTAACAGTTAAGGAGCAGTTACATTTATACAGTCCTAAAATTATTTCAGCCCTTTGAAGGCAACCACGAGACTGATGTGGCCCCTGGTGAAAATGAATTTGACACCCCTGCCATAGAGGAATGGAAGCGGGGGTTACTCAGGAGTTACAGGAGGAGAGGTGTCAGGTGAAGATGAGGTCTGAAATTTATTGGATCTTAAGGAAGAATGTAAACTACCAAAAGTGTCCCCTTCTGTTTCTCCGCCTCTGGCATTTTTTTTTTTAAACTAGACTTTGATGAAGGTTGCAGCCCAGAACTTGGTTCAGAACACTAACATTGACAACGGACAGTGAGTGTAGTCCTGTTTCCCAGGATGTCGTCCTGTGACCCTATTCTTCGAAACTCATCCCCCAAGCCCTACCCACCCACCCTCCTATTTTCAATCCGTGTTCCCTATCTCCCAGCCTTGTTCTTTCTGCCGCTTCTACAACTACCAATCCCCTACCTAATCCCTATCTCAGGGCTCCTGGGCTTTTACCTGGTTTCCTCATAGATAGTTGGCTGGGTAAACACTGATGTACCAGAGATTGGAAATCCATTCCTCAGTCTCCTTCTCCTGGTCTGTAGAAAAAGCAGTGATGGACCCATACAGCGCTTTGACAAGTGTCTGGAGGAGTTCTATGCCCTCTGTGACCAGCTGGAGCTCTGCCTGGTAAGAGGCCTCCTAAACACTGGGTGACCACAACACTGATTCATTCCCTGGGTCTTCAGGAATCCTCAGTCAGTCCGTTAACACACATGATCACCTCCTGCGGGCCAGACCTGTGCTTCAGCTGATGTTGGGGACACAGTGATGTCCTTATCTTTGCCCTCACAGAGCTTCCAGTTCAGTGGGATGATATAGATTCCCCAACAATGATGTCTCAGAGTGCTGTGGTGGGAGAAGCCCAGGCCTCAGAGGTCAGGGCTCAGGTGGGGGTGGGGGCAGTTAGAGAAGTCAGCATTAAAATGAGAGAAGCTCAAGGAGCTGTGGAAGCCCAAAGAAGGTATCTGACCTTACTTAGGGTGGTTCTAGGGAGAGATTGGCCCAGGGAACACCACTGGTAGAGAGCACATTGGAGCTGAGGCAGTAACAAAAATGGAAGAGGGAGGAGAGAGCAAATGGTTAAGAGCACAGCATCTGAAATCGAATGGACCAGCAACCTCTACCTTTGAGCCTTGAGTTCCTCCCTTGGCAAAATGGGTTTTCAGGAAAGACTCAGCAAGTTCATGCATGTAAAGTATTTAATATGGTACAAAGCACATAGCAAACATTTCCTGTAGTATCATAATTGTCCTCATTGTTTTCATTGTATTGTCATTGTCATCATTATTTTGAACCAGGTTTTGAAGGAAAAGTTGGAGTTTGAGAAGCCTGGTAGTGGTGGAAAGGTATTCCAGCCCAAAGGAACAGCTGCTTTAAGTTCCCTTTAAGGATGTCATGAAATACAGTCTGGCTGAGGTGTACTTGCCATTGGGGCTTGTTGAATTTTCTTTTTTAAGTGCTAGTGGCAAGATTTATTAGAGCAAAAACTAAGGAAGGGCTTAGGATAGAAGATCACAGCAGCGAGAGGAAGCCTAGACTGGGCTGCCTAGACTCAGGAAGGAAAGCTAGAGGCAAACAGAGACTCTTTGTTTTTTGTGTGTGTGGTTTTTTTTTTTTTTTTTTAAGATTCTATGTATTTATTTTTAGACAGGGGGAAGGAAGGGAGAAAGGGAGTGAGAGAAACATCAATGTGTGGTTGCCTCTCACTCGCCCCCTACTGGGGACCTGACCTGTAACCCAGGCACGTGCCCTGACCCTTTGGTTCGCAGGCCGGTGCTCAATTCACTGAGCCACACCAGCCAGGGCCAAAAGGAGACTCTTTAAAGCCCACTGCTCCCTTGTTTGCAAGTCTCATGGGGACCCTTTAGCATTTAGGAGAAAAGAAAGCAAAGTATGGTCTGAAGGAAGGAAGAGGGGGTTGTTGCTAAAAATTCAGGGTTGCTGAATTTTTAATAAGCTCTGAGGGGGCTGGGAAGCCATCCATGGTTTCAAACAGGGAAGAACATGGACCCCATTGCTTTTTAAAAAATATCCCGTTGGTTTCTAAATGAAAGATGAGTTAAAGGGGCCAGGAGTAGAGGCTGGGAGTTCAAGGAAACAGCCATGACAGGATTCAATGGGCAAGGTTCCCCCAAGGCAGGGCCCTGAGGAAGTGGGAAAAGGCAGATGGGAGAAACCCTGGAAGTGGTGGGTTGCTGTAGGAGGAGCCTCCAGGATGAGGCCTAGGGCTCTAGTCAGAATGACAGGGCCATCCCTTAGACAGGCACCTAGGATGGGGACCAGTTTTGGGGGAGAATATGAAAGCTCTGGATTCCGGGGAAGTCTGGAGACACCCATATTCTGTCATCAGTACTAAGGTGGGCACTGAATGGTATGTGGGGATGAGACAGCCCCAAGAAGGCATGAGAATGAGAGGAGGAGATGGGCCATGGGAATTGCTGTATTTAAGGCTTGGGTAGATTGGTACATAGAAGGAGTCCAGAGGCCAGGCAGGTTACCTTAGGCTGGCCCTTGGGTCAGGGTTGGGAGTACCCTGAGTGAGGCTGATGCTGTACCTTGCCTGTCTGTCTACAGCGCCTGGCACATGAGTGCCTGTCACAGAGTTGCGACAGTGCCAAGCACTCTCCCCTGCTGGTGCCCACAGCCACCAAACCAGATGCGGTACAGCCGGACAGTCAGCCCTACCCTCAGTACCTGGCACTCATCAAAGCCCAGATTGCCTGTGCCAAGGACATTCACACCGCTCTGCTGGACTGTGCCAACAAGGTCACAGGGAAGACTCCTGCACCACCTACAGGCCCTGGGGGCTCCCTGTGAGGTCACAGGGCTGGGAGGGGAGCGGGCTAGGAGGAGGGCGGTCTGTGGGGGAGAGGGACTGGGAGGGAATGAAAAGTAGCCTCAAAGCAACTTTGACTCTGACTTATCTTTTGGCCTGATCTCTTGGGTGGCAGCCAGCAGGGGGCAGCAGAGGCCAGCAGGGAGCACATTGGGAAGTGGATAGAGGGAGGAGATCTGAGGATTGCCTGCTCTCCTCCCTAGGGAGGGTGGACTTTGGACTGTGCCTGTGGAGGACCTCTTTCTGGGGCACTTCTACCACCTGCACTGGGTATGAAGCCCAAACTGGGCCCTTCTCCCTCCATCCTTACCTGATTCTGTCTGAGTATGGGCATGGTCTCTGTCTCTGGACCTTTTCTAGCTGTTCCTTATGTGTCTCTGCTGCATGTCTGTTGACTCTCTCGTTCAGTCTCTTTCTGTCCATATGTCTCTCTGCCTCTGTGGTCCTATGTCTCCCTGTTTCTGACTCTCTTTCTCTTTCAGTCTCCTTTGCTGTCTTCTGCCCCCAAATCCTCACTAGGACTCTGTGTCTATGAAGGAGACCAGATTCTGGAAGCCAGAACCCCTGGGATACCAAAGGCTAGGGGAGCTTTCCATGGGCTATAGCCAAGTCCAGAGATCCTGGGCACCCCCCATGTCAGCCCATCCCCCAGTATCCTTGGCCCAGGAAAGGGGAAGTAAAGGGGTCTAAGCCCTGACCTCAGCATGCCTGGTTGGGGAGCAGTTGAGGCCCCCACCCATCAGAGGGCCTGCGTCAGCAGTACTTAAACTAGGGGTATTGTGCAATCGGTGGTGAAGCCTGGCCCAGCTGGATGCCTGGGTCCCTATATTTTTAGCCCCAAAGGAGAAGTGAAAAGGCCCCAGAAGGGGTGAATCATCAGTCCTGGGGAAGAACCCCAGGCGCCTGTGCCCCAGCTCCAGGAAGCAGACCTTGGGGAGGGGGCTTCAGGGAGGGAGTGCCCACTAGGCTCCCCACTTCTCTGAGAGCAAGCTTTGGAGAGCCCAGCCATGGCCTTCAGGCCTGGGCAAGTGCGGGGTGGAGCTACCTGCCCAGGCCCAGCTGGTGGGTGTGAAAGGCTCAAGTGACTCATCCTGGTCCAGGGGACTGCCCCACCCAACACCTTCTGTGTCCTGATTCCCATGTCACCTCTCAGAGGCCTCCTGTCATGGACCCCACAGCTGCAAGGAAACCCCAGGACCATAGAGACCCATGATCCACCCAAAGCCCAAGTCCCCACACTGGAGTCCTGGGAAATGGCCAACTGTGTGAGAGTGTGTGTGTATCAGGCAAGTAGGACAGGCCCGCAGGAAAGGCAGCTGGCCTCTGGGTCACTAGCTGAAGCTGCTGTTCACAGGTAGAATTTCTTCCTCGGGGAAACCACACGTCTGCCTATTTACTTGACTGGAATCATCTTCCCTATGTGACTCCCCAGATCATCTAGAGCAGGGGTGTCCAAACTTTTGGTGTCTCAGGGCCACACTGGAAGAACAGTTGTCTTTGGCCACACATTAAATACCTTGCAACACATAATCACAAATAAATCTCATCATGTTTGAAGTCAATTTACGATTTTGTATTGGGTCCCATTCATAGCCACCCAGGGCCACATGCAGCCTGGGGGCTGTGGGTTGCTGTACTTAAAGTGAACTGATTAGGACTTTAATCACATCTACAAAATACCTTCAACAGCATCATCTAGATTAGTGTTTGAGTAACTGGGGACTGTAGCCTCACCAAGTTGACATGTAAAACTGACCGTTGTAATCTAGACCCTGTTATTTGGCACCCATGTACATCTCTATTAAATACAATAACAAAGTCATATTCCCACCTAACATGATACAATTCTCTACATACAGCCAATAATGCACTTTCCCCACTGGCTCCCAGCTGTGGGGTATATGACATGTACTAGTGGAAATGTGTCACACCATAGGCGTACACACTCAAGACTGAGGTACAGTTGGCCCTGTGAAGTACAGTATACACAATAAACTTAAAATCGTAAAGAAGAAAAATTCATAGAGTATTGACAAAAATCCATGTATAAGTGGATCTGCACAGTTCAAGGGTCAACAGTATATCAGACAGAAGTTCCAAGAAGAAAAATAGAGCAGAAAAGTAGGATCAAAAGTGGAGACACCCTGGCTGGCGTAGCTCAGTGGATTGAGTGCGGGCTGCGAACCAAAGCATCGCAGGTTCGATTCCCAGTCAGGGCACATGCCTGGGTTGCAGGCCAGGTCCCCAGTGCGGACCACATGAGAGGCAACCACACATTGATGTTTCCCTCTCTCTCCTTCTCCCTCCCTTCTCCTCTCTAAAAAGAAATAAATAAAATTAAAAAAAAAAAGTGGAGACAGCACCGGCCAGGTGGCTGGACTGGAGCATTGTCCTAGACACCAAAAGTTTGTAGGTTCGATTCCCAGCCAGGGTACATACCCTAGGTTGCCAATAAATGTTTCTCACATTGGTGTTTCTCCCTCTCTCTAAAATCAAAAATTAAAAAAAAAAAAAAGAAGAAGATGAACCCTGGCTGGTGAGATTCATTGGATTGAATGACAGCCAGTGAACCTAAAGTTAGCCAGTTTGATTCCCTGTCAAGGCACATGCCTGCATTGCAGGCCAGGTGCCCAGTTGGGGGCCCACAAGAGGCAACCGATTGATGTGTTTCACTCATGGATGTTTCTATCCCTCCCTCCCTTTCCCTTTATCTAAAGATAAATAAAACTTTGATGATTTTTAATAGAAAAATATTTAGGAATAATTGTAACACAAATGCAAGAAACAAAGTTTAAGAGCTTAGGTTGGGTAGTGGTTCATAGGTATCGTTGTGGTCTGTAAATAGATGCCACATGTATTTATTTGTTAAATAGATAGCAGGGTTTGTTTGTAACTTTTAAATCCTTGATGGAAGATATGAAGACCTCACTGAGAGGACTTACTTGAAGTAGAGTAAGTCATGTGGACATTGGGGGAAAGAGCACTTGATGGAGAAGAGATGGCAAGTGCAAAGGCCCTGAGGCAGGATTGTATGGTATGTTTATAGAACAATGTGGAGGCCTGGACCACAGTGAATGGGCTGGGATAAAGTCAAGGCAGGTTATGGAGGACCTTGGTTTAGATCTTTATTAGATTTTCAATTCAGAGGGAGAGATTATACAACCACACACTTAAGGGAGAGTACATGAAATGCACAGCCACATAGTAAAACAGTAAACAAGGACTTACCCCACCCAGCAGAGAATACCACAACCCACCATCCTACAATCATGGTGTCCCCAGGGTCTCAACATAAGCCCACAAACAAACTAAAGGAACAATTCAACATGTAAATATATAAACAACCCTCTAACCACCACCTAACCTGCTATCTCTCACCCCATCACAGACTTTGCCTATCACAGGCTGACTCAGACCCGCCCTTAGCTCAACATTATCAAAAGTAGCCTTGGCTGTGGAGAGATAAGGTTTCCCAGGTGCCAGTGTGTGTGTGTCAGTCTGCCCACAGAGGCCACAAGGAACAGCAACATAAAGTGGGATGTGCGCCAGCTGCCCTCCCCATCTTGTGCACTCTAGACGTCAGGAACCAAAGTTCGCCAGTTTCACTACCTTGTGACTGGCCACAGAGGAACTGCATCCAGACAGTGATCTTGCATGTTCCCAGAGACGCCCCCCAAATAAGGACACATAACACTATTCACTACACACACTGAGCTACAGGGACTTTGCACACAGCCACAGCTGCCTATATCTCACAGATACTTACACACTCAACTTTGAAGTGTGTGTGCACAGATCTTCATCTCACAAGATGTCAGTCATACCCTCACTAGGTTCCCTAGGGGAGTGATGCAGTCACTCCACATCCCACAGTGGTTCAGAGCCACACTCAGGCATCTATGTGGGTATGTAAGTCACATATTCTCATGAATGCCGCCTCAAAGACAGGGTTGAGCACGTAAGTCCATACCCCAAGGTGGTTAAAATAAACAGTGTTATCAATCACACAGGCCCAAGTGACTTCACACATTTATTCACAGGCATGTCAAGTGGGATTGGAAGACACAAGCCTCAACAAAGGAAAGTGGGCCTCAGGTCTCACCCAGTCACACTAGGGCACACACCTTCACACCTGCAGCGCCCACACTTCACACAGTGTCATACCAGTGGCCCCTGCAGTTGCACAGCGCCCTCCCCAACCGCTCACGCTCAGTCAATCCCGCCAGGCGCACACCCGACCCCGGCACACGTGCCGTAAGTACACGGCCCAGCTCGCCCTCGCACTCGCTCTGGCTCTCACACCCCCGCGTTTCCCGTCCCGACTTGTTTTTCTGGAAACTCTGCTCTTCGTTCCCCTCCCCCCTAGGCCGGAAGTGCTCACTGTATTTTTAGCTTCTCTGGTTTCCGCCCCCTTCCCCCTCCTCCTGCCCGCCCAGGACCTGCCCCACCACCAGTGCCCTTGGGGGTACCCCGGCCATCCCCTTCTCCACCGTCATTCCAGAGGGGATTCCCAGTTGCTGCTCGGGCCACGGATTTTCCCGCTGGCTACGTGGGGACTGGGGAGGAACCCAGCCCTTAACTTCCTCCTGGGCTGGGACGCCTAAGGGCAGGACGAGGTTGGAGGGGGGATGGGAGCTGGCTGCTAAATTGGAGGGAAGAGGGGCTAGGGTCTCAGACACTTAGGTCTGATAAAGGAAGGAGTTGGGGGCCCGCTATCATAAGTCTGAGTGTGGAGGTGGCCTGGAGACTTGGACCCGAGGTCTGAGCAAGGAGGGGCAGAGACCCTGGTTTCTGGGCCCACCGGCCTGTGTTTCAGTGGGTGGTCTGCCCTGCCCAGGCCCCCTCCAATCTCTTCAAAAGTCTGTCTTTCCCAAGCATCCTGGCTCTCAGGCCTGTGACTCAGCACATGGGAGAGAGGCGGGGGTCGGCCTGACTCAGGGATGGGAAATGTGCCCTATCTCCAGAGAATCGAAACGAATCCCTCCTCCAGGATCGCAGCCGAAGCCAGGCTGGGCTCTGGGGAATCTCCCGGTGCCCCCCATCTCCCGCCTTCCTGCCGCCTTCTTCCTATTAGCAGCCCAGGAACTTGGAGCCTACCCTGAGGCGGGTTCCAGACACCTCCCCTTTCACCCTTTTCCCGTTGTCCTCGAGCCTCTGTTTACAGGCGACAGAAGCCCTGGTTACAGGAGAGGAACCTGAGCGTCCGGGCTGAGCCTCCTCGTCACGGCTTCCAGGAAGCCCCCTTACCCCGCCCCTTGTGAGTGAGTCACGGGCGAGCGGGAGGCTGCAACCGTGCCAAAGCCGCCCGCAGCCGTTCAGCTCACGAGACCCGCTGGGAAGGCCCCTAGGCCCCTAGGCCCCAGAAGGCGGGGCACCAGGGATTCCCCTGAGCTCTGTCCGAGGAGGCAGGTCAGCGTGCCTGGCCCAATATCCCCACCTCAATACAAGCTCGTAGTCACAGCCTGCAAAAATGAACTTTGTACCATTATAATTGCACTCCGTGGAAATGATTTCTGCCCCTGTATTTTCACTCAGATCAGCCAGCTTACCGAGATTCCCTTAAAACACTAGCTTTCTTCCCAGATCTTAAAAGTCTGACACTGGGCAAGCCCCTGACAACCGACTTGCGAATGTGGGGAGTGAACCCAGCAAGTTTAAAATTCCCTCAAGGCACACCCCTTTATGAGACCCATCCAACCATCACTTGGGGGTAACCCATTTCTTCCATTTCAAAACAATTCTTAATCAGAGCAACCCACCACTGCAATAAAATATCTCACCCTTTTCAATCTTGAGTTTTTCAGAGGGCAAACTCTTAACATGATTTAACATCCTTGGTGTTAGGCTGCTGTCATTTATTAAACAGAACTAGAAGAGTAAGTTGGTCTCTATTCCTGGGTTTCCTCTTGTGTAAAATGAGTACAATAACCCCTCGCGTTAACCTATGTAAAGCACTTTCATACCGTGCCTAGCCCAGAGGAAGCCATCAGAAATGCCACTATCTGTGGGAGGTTGAGAGGCTACAGTAGCTCTGAAATTGGCAAAGTAGGCACCTTTCCAGTCTTACCAAATATCAAGGACCCCACCCTTGCGAGGGTAGGTAGGGATGGTCAAGGTCTCTGGATCTGAGCTGTTTGAGAGTGAGACCAAGGCAGGCAGGCAGGTCTCAAAAGAGAATTCTCTGCCAGGCCTGTTGGTCTGTTTAGCTCTTGCGAATTTCTGTCTTGAGGGTGTTTGTTTCTCCCTTTTTTTGTTTCATGCGACCTTCCCTCCAGCTTCTCGCTCTGAATTTGTCTCTTGAGATTGTCCCTTCACATTTTTCTGTCTCCCCACCTATCCTTACCTATCTTTCCCTCTCTTCATATGCCTCTACCTGAGTGTGTCTACCCTCCCTGTTTTGTGTCTGTTTCTCTGCGTCTTCCCATTTCTCCGTCTCTTGCTCTTTCCGCGCCTCTCTCCACCCTTGCGGGTCTCTCACGCGCACGCCCACTGCCTCAGCCTCTGCCCTTGTCAGTTCTCTCTGGAGCCCTGCCCCCACCTCCGTCCCAGTTCCCTTCCCAGCGCCTCAGCCCCCAGCCTTAAAATTGGGCCGATACTCCCACCCCAGGCACCCCCCCCCACCCCCCGCCGGGTCGCAGCCACAGTGGGCACAGTTCTGGCACGTCCCAGCTGGGGGCCAAGAGGAAGAAGACCGGTCCCAGGCCTGGCGAGCTGCTCTGCGGGCGCGCGTCCGGGAAGCGCCCCTCCTGGCCCCGCCCACCCGGGCCCGCCCCTCCTGGTCCGGGCCCCATTGGTCTATAAAACCACCGGCTCCTCCAGACGAACGCAGCGAGTCTTCTGCGTTCCCACTTTTCCTCAGGTTCTCTTCAAGTCGGCCTTCCGTGCCGCCATGGATCTCACTGCCATCTACGAGGTGAGTTCCCGCTGTGCGGCACCCTGGGGTCCCCATGCCCCACTGACTCCCTTCTCAACCTAGGGCTCTCTGGGGCCGAAAACTCCGGCCCGGGACCCATGGCTCCCTACTCAAACTGGACCTCCTTAACGCGGCGCGCTCCAGCCCGGGGTCCTGTCTCCTTTCTCAGACCAGGGTGACTCTGGAAGTGAAAAATGGAGCCCGCGATTTTTGAGTCTCGGCCCAAACATGGGTAGGGTGGCCCTTACAGATGGAAAGCTGGAGGAGTTTTTTCAGACCAGGGCTGTCTGGAGGCGGAAATGGCCCCACACCTGGCTTCCCCCCAGTAGTTGCTGAGGGCGCGGTTTTGCGCGGAGGCGTTTCTAGGGCTTGAGTCTTTGGGGTGAGGGGAAGGCAACTTCTGTCTTTACTCCCAGACCCAAAGGAAGATTCTAGAACTCAAAAGCCAAAGCTATTGGACTTCTAGGTTAACTTTG
Source organism: Trachops cirrhosus (assembly GCA_028533065.1). Taxonomy (NCBI): domain Eukaryota; kingdom Metazoa; phylum Chordata; class Mammalia; order Chiroptera; family Phyllostomidae; genus Trachops; species Trachops cirrhosus. The sequence goes on from CM052550.1 coordinate 34,333,611, forward strand.
CCGGCCCTCAGTTGTGAAACTGGAGAACACGATGCTCGGGGTCAGATCCTGAGAAGCCCAGAGGCTCAAAATTGGTGGAACGTTGTGTGTCCTGAGTCAGGGAGCCAGGATTCCTGGGTTCCATCGTTGCCGAAAAAACTCAAAACTTCCAGTTCCGGATCCCTGTGATCCCGAACCCATGGGTTTCTGTGGGCGGGTGGGGCTCAGAACAGGAGCCCACAAACCGGATTGGCAAGCTCTTAGGTGCCCTGCAGCTGGGGAGGGGTGTCACCCAGCATTTTCCGTGTCTTAACCAATCCTCGTACCCACAGAGCCTCCTGTCGCTGAGCCCTGACCTCCCATCCGACCATGGAGATATTGAGTCCAGTCCTGGCTGGGCCTCCTCAGCACTCTGGAGCTTCAGCTCATCCGACTCCAGCCCAGCTGGGGTTGCTGCCCGTCTGCCCGGCCGGTCCACCAGCCTGGTGGAGGGTCGAAGCTGTGGCTGGGTGCCTCCACCCCCAGGTTTCGCACCTCTGGCTCCCCGCCCAGGTACTGAGCTGTCACCTTCACCTACTACGACCCCCACCACCTCATCCCGATACAAGACTGAGCTGTGCCGGACCTTCTCAGAGAGCGGGCGCTGTCGCTATGGGGCTAAGTGCCAGTTTGCCCATGGCCCAGGCGAGCTGCGCCAGGCCAGTCGCCACCCCAAGTACAAGACGGAACTCTGCCACAAGTTCTACCTCCAGGGCCGCTGCCCCTATGGTTCACGCTGCCACTTCATCCACAACCCCAGTGAGGACCTGGCTGCCCCTGGCCACCCCCATGTGCTACGCCAGAGCATCAGCTTCTCAGGCCTGCCTTCGGGCCGCCGATCCTCACCACCACCAGCAGGCCTGGCAGGCCCTTCTCTGTCCTCCTGCTCCTTCTCACCCTCCAGCTCCCCACCACCACCACCTGGGGACCTTCCACTTTCACCCTCTGCCTTCTCTGCCGCCCCTGGGACCCCTGTGGCCCGAAGGGACCCCACACCAGCCTGTTGCCCCTCCTGCCGAAGGGCCACCCCCAGCAGCGTCTGGGGACCTGTGGGTGGCCTTGCTCGGAGCCCCTCTGCACACTCCCTGGGATCTGATCCTGATGAATATGCCAGCAGCGGCAGCAGCCTGGGAGGCTCTGACTCACCTGTCTTTGAGGCTGGGGTGTTTGGGCCACCCCAGCCAACTACAGCCCCTCGGCGACTCCCCATCTTCAATCGCATCTCAGTATCTGAGTGACAAGTGCCTGCCCAGTACAGATCAGCTGGATCTCAAGGGGGCCATCTCTCTCTTGCTGTGGACTCCACAGGAGCCCGGGGGCTTGGGGAACTGGGGGGCTCTTAAGTAGCCCCACTACCTTCCAAAATGCATTAATCCACTTCCCTGACCCCATGCTGGGGCAGGTCCCCAGTGTGTAAACTCGGTGTTCATGGTGATGGAGGAAGGAGTGTATTCTGGAGTATTTTTTTCTTTTTAAAGATGTAGCAAATTTGAGGGTGGCATAAGCAGTAAACCCTCTCCACCCCACTTCTCCCTTTCCCAATGCTGTGAATAATAATCCCCTACTCTCCCATCCCCATTTTTCTAGACCCCTGAGGTTCTGATGACTGGAGCCTCCCCTTGAGGGTCAACCCTGGTGCTCAGATTACCTTTGAAAAGCAAGTAGCCAAAGTCATTGCCAACCCCCCCCAGCCATTGGGCTCTATTTATGACGACTTTATTTATTCTAATAGATTTTATAGTATTTATATATATTGGGTCGTCTGCTTCCCTTGTATTCTTCCTCCTTTTTTAATATTGGAAACGATGGAGTAATTATTATAAGTATGCTATAATATATTAATATATATTAAAATTTATTTTTGTGTTTTTTTGAATTTCTAAATAAAAGGCATCTGTGTGTAAACTCGAATCCTGGCTTTTCTGCGGTCTGGAAGCAGTGACTTGTAGGGTGGATGGTGCCTTGTTTCGAAGTGGGTAGAGTTGATCTGTAGCTCCAAACCTTTCCGAGCAGAACCGCCCGGGGGCGCTTACCTGGCAGGAAGTGACGTCACCTGGCCACGCCGTTTACCTGAGGGGGCGGGACCAGGTGAGGTCACTCGGTAGGAACCGGGAGAGGCAGTTGGAGCCGTGGGGGCAGTCGCTCGCGTCTCGTCCGGCTCTTTGACCCAGCCCTCGGCGGGGCGCGGGCGGGAACGGGTTGTTTCCGTCCCCGCGGGCCGAGTGGGGAGGGTGGGACGGTGTAGGGAGGACGGAATGTGCTGGGGCGCTGGCCCTGGGCGGGCGGGGGCGGGTCAACCGGGAAGCCCTGACGTCTTGGAGGCCCACCACCAAGTCTTCCAGGACCTGAGGAGCTGGGGGACTCAGACACTCGCAATATTGGGCGAGGCAGCTTTAAAAAGTCTCAGGATTGTGGAATCGCAGCTGTTGATGAAAGGGAGGCACATACTACACTTGACAAACTCAGGGGAGGCCTGCATGGCAAGCCTTAGAAACCTAAAGTAACCACAGGTTATGGTCTTACAATTTTCTAGCTAAAAGTGAGTCATGGTGGATATGTCTCTTGACTAAGGTCAATCTGTGCCTTAACTGAACCTGCCCATTGTCTTTTTGCATCTACAATAATGTCAGAGTAATCCCCCTTTTCCAGACACCCTCAGGGCACAATCTGCCACCAAAACACTAGACCACAAAACCCCTCATCGATACGTTATCCTGCTACATACCATCTCTGTGTGCTCTAAATGTTTATTGGTAACTATCCTGTACCCACCAATGTAAAAGAAGTATTTGTTTCTTCACTTTAGTTTTGGTCCACTCTCAAGACATTTCCAGGCTTTGCTTTCTCTTGCCTCCCAGTGGACTTTATGTAACCCTGTCACACCTCCTCCTCTGTACTGTATAAAGTAAGGTGCAAAGCTGTCATTCTAGGGATCCTTTTCTCAATCGGTTGAGATTTTGCTTCCTGGCAATTGTCATTTACCTCAACTAAACTAAAAAATTCTTACAGGTTTGGACGTTTCTTAGGTGGATGTAACATTTTGGAATCTCAGAGCTAGTCTCCCTGCCACTAGGAATTCTAGGTCCTGGTGTCTCAGAGCGTTAGGTGAAGGGCGGAGTCGTAGCTTCTGCCTTTCCGGGACCCTAGACCTCTGAAAGTACCCCATTTCGGCCTGTCAGGAGTTGAGAAGTTCAGCCTTGCGGGATATCGGCCTTTCCACCGAGGAAGCGGGAGGACGGGGTGTGTGGGTCACAAGCTCGTAGGGGCGGGGCCCGGACAGCTGTGTCCTCGGACCAAAGAAGGCAAGAGGCGGCCAGACCCACCCTGGGGCGGGGAGCCCGGAAACAGCTTCGCGTCAGTGCCCGCGCCCCGCCCCCTTCCACCCCGGCCTCTTCCCCGTCGACCCCTCTTCCTTCTTTACCCACACTTTTTCCTCTCCCCTCCCCCCGACTTCCCTCTGTTCTACTCTCCACACCCTCACCCCTCCCCTCCCTCTCCGTTCCACCTCTTTACCCGCCTGCTCGACCCCTCCCCTCCCTTCGCGTTTTCACTCACCCTCGCCAATCCTCCCCTCTTCACCCGTACTTCCCTCGTCTTCCCCCGTCAATATCTTTTCCTTCCAGCCCCCTAGCCTCTTGTCCTTTACCCCCTCTTTTCTTTCCTTCCAGTTCCCCTCATCCTCCCCCTTTCTCCCGCCCCTACCCTCTCCACCCTTTCCCTCCCTCCAGCCCTCATTCTGCGTTCTCCCCTCGGCTCCACCTTCCCTTCCCACCCCTCCGCTCCCTCTGCCCTCCTCCAACCCGTTACCCAGAGCTAGCATCCTCCCTCTCCCCTCCAGCTCCTTCCTCTTCTCCTTTCCCACCTCCCCTCCCGGCCCTCTCACCCCTGCTTTGCCCTCCCCCCTTGCCCAGGGGCAGGCCTTTTGATCTTTTCCTGGAAACTGCCCCTAATGTGGGAAAGGGATGTGGTCCCCAAACAGAGGAAAAGAGGGCTGGGAATGATAGAACCGAAGAAAACTAAAGACACTGGGGAGGCCAAGAGGAAGAGCAAATCTTGCAGAGACATTTACAGATATTGAAAGAACAAGAAACAGACATCTCTGGTCCTTCTCTTACCAAAATCACATCCTGCCCCTTCTCAAAAAAAAAAATATTAAAATAAATGGCACCTACCACCAGCTACAAATGCCAAACACCTGTGAGTCCCCTTGACTTGTCTCTCAAACCCACACCCAAGTCCAACAGCAATCCTCTTTGATTCACTTCGTCCTCTGGCCTTTACCCTGGTTCTATCTCCATCATCTCTAGCCTGAACCTCTGCCCTCAGTCTCTCTCCACTGCCCCACTAGGCAACCAAAGGGAACCTGCCAGGACACCTGAGTCAGATCACAGAAAAGCCAAAGTCCTAAATTCTTACCAGTTTACATGGACTGACTCTCTCTTTGGTCAGTCTTGCTGTAGCCACACTGTCTTCCTAACTGCTCCACCAATAAGTATATCTGACATGCTTCAGCCACAGGGCCTTTGTGCTGGCTGTGGCCCTCTGCCTGGAATACTTCCCCAGGTGCCCCAGTCACTCAGTCCCCTCTTTCAGTTCTCTGCCCAAATGTCTCCTCAGTGAGAGGTCCCTGACTACTCTTATTTCAACCCACACCCCACCTCCCATTCCACCATCCTCCTTACCTTGCTGTACTTTTTCCATGACATTTATCACCACCTAACATGTGAAATATACTTAGTTCCTATGTGTATAGAAATCTGTCTCCCCCACTAGAACGTCAAGTCCTTAGGGACAGAGACATTGTCTTGTGCGATAGTATCACTCAACCCTAAACAGCAGTTGGTCATAGAGTGGATGTTCCGTATTTGTTGAAAAACACAAATTGATTCAGAAATGGGGAGGGAAAGAGTTAAAATTCCAAAACACACTAGAAAAAAAATTAGTAACTATTTGAGGTAACTGGTGTTAACTAAACTTATTGTGATAATCATTTCACATTTTACACATAAATCATTATGTTGTACACCTTGGACCAATACTGTACAGCATTAAATGGCAATTATATCTCAGTGAAACTGGAAAAAAATCGAAGACAGAGAAGGAGGCAATGCCATAAACACGGGTTGCAGAGGACCCACAGCCTGACACATCTGCAAAAGCCTTTTTTTAAAAAATATAATCTTTATTATATTTTTCCATTACCGTTTAGTCCCCGTATACACCCTCCCTACCAGCAATCACCACGCTGTTGTCCATATCTGAGACCTCACTCTGTTTTGCTCAATCTCTCCACCCCAGCTAACCTCCCCCCAACTCGCTGTCATCTGTTCCCCATCTCTGAGTCTGTCTCTGTTTTTCTTGTTAGTTGAGTTTGTTCGTTAGATTCCACATATGAGTGAAATCATATGGTAGAAAGACAAATATGTCTTTCTCCGCACAAGTCTTAAACTGAGATTTGCAAATCCAATGAAATGTGCAGGCATCTAAGAGGCAATACCACCCTCTCGCGGCCAAAATTAGAACGACACTTCCCCACGATATAGAACACTTCTTAACCAATGGTCGCCAGAGTCCCGGGAGTCTCTCCAGCCCAAGAATGCCGAAAATCGAAATGTTCATTCCTTTAAGTAACACATATTTTTGGTTAATTTCTAAAACATCTAAGTTTATAAAGGATGAATGAGAGAAAACTGAAGCTGCTCCAGGTGAGGATCGAACTCACAACCTCGGCATTGCTCCGCTACGCACTGTCTTATAAGTACCGCGCGCTAACCGATTGCGCCACTGGAGCTCTAGCCGCACCCATTCGTCGTGGGGTCCTTCAGTTGTTCTTGGCCACGTGACCTCTCCGGACAGCTCCGTTTTGTATTGTATATGCAAATTGAAATATTTTGGTTGGCCAATAGGAAAAAGGGGTGACCAGTTCCGGATTCTCACGCCTCAAAGGCCTTTGCTGAAAAAGGGAAACGTCCCCGAGGCTTTTGGAATGTGGGAGTGTAACCTGCCTAGGACTCGCCTTCTCATGAATATTCAGAATCCAAAGAGGAGGTTTTAACTCTTCCCTCGCTGGCCGGAAGGCGGCCCCTCCCCCCCGCGGGCGGGAACAGGATGTGAGCCCAGGCGCCTAGGGGGAGGGTAAGCCCCAGTCAACCGCCCCCAGTCTCACAGCTGGGACCAGACTCTCCCGCCGCTGAAGTGGCGCTGGCACCGCAGCTGCTTTAGCCGGGTGCCACCCATCCTGCAGCCTCAGGGGTCCAGAGTCACGGACTCCGGCTTTCCGAGTCTCTGCACTGCGTCCCGAGAGACCCCAAAGCACAGGCTTCCGCGTGCAGGTCAGAGGATCCCAGACATCCAGGTTCCCAGCGCCTTCTCCTGGAGGAACCAGGAGCCCAGGACATCAGCTCCGAGCGACCCTGGAGGGCGAGCTCTTTACACCCGGGTTTGAAGAATTTAGGATCCGCTACCAGAGATACCATCCAGGAGTTGCCAGGAGAAACTTGTATTATGGGCGTCTAGCACCCTAGCGAGTCTGTTTGGGACAGAAGCGCCCAGTACTTCAAAGGGACCCAGGAATTTGGGACTCCCGTGCACTCCCACCTGGAGGTGGTTTAATTCCTGCTCTTAGAGTTAGGAAAACTCAGGAATCCGGGCCCCCTACGTCTATATCTAGAAGTCTCAGGATTGGGGTCCCCAGCATCCCCATCTGAGACTCGAGTCAGGCTTCCAGCACCCTGCATTTAGAGAACCAAGAAATTCGGACCGCTGCACCCCATTTTCCAAGAGACCTCGGATTCTGGATCCCGGAGCCTTTCCGCCCCTGACTTGCAGAGAGACCCAGGGACCCAGGAGCCGGCTCTGCGCCTCCCCGGGGACCATGCTAAGGGTCGAATAGTAGCTGAGTTGCCTCGGTTTGGGGCTGGAGACTCCCGGAAAGGTGAGGAGGGAGGCGAGAGGCCCCGACCGGCTGGGGGAGGGGGCAGCGCAGCTACCGCTAAACAATGAGGGGGCGTGCCGGCGGGGGGCAAGCGGAGGCGCTGGCGGGAGTTCGGGGCTGGTAGAGATAGAAAGGCGCTGGGGTCAGAACGCCGGTCGCGGAGGGACTGGCTGCAGGGAGATCGAGGGCTCAGGGCCAGTGCCCCACCTCACAGCTCTCGGTGGGGGAGGGAGCCGTCTGCAGGACCCCGGCATCCGGTCCCCCAGCCTCCTCCGCCCTCCCCTGGGACCCCGCGGCCTCCCGCCCACGGCTTTTCCCAGCCCTGCCCCTAGCCTTCGGCTCCAGCCGGAGCCCAACCGTCCCCAGGATCTCTGAACCTCCGGCCCCAGACTGACCAGACTCCTAGTTTCAGCGACTCTTGCTATCTTCACTCTTCTTTGTCTCAATCTTCCATTTTTTTATGTTATCTCTTCTTGCTCCATCCTTCTATCACTTTGCCTCTGTTTACCCCATGAGGGGCCCTTCCCTGGATTTAGACCAAACCCCTGGTTCTCAGCCCCCAGTCTGTGAGTGTGGGCGGCAGGGAGGCCTACGGGAGTCCTGATATCCAAGAAGGGGGTCTTTCTGCAGAAGCCGCTGAGCCACTCAGTCATGCCAGAGGGAGCCCGTGGACTGAGCCTGTCCAAACCCAGCCCTCGCCTTGGCCCCTGCCGCAGAGGTGAAGTGTGTGACTGTGCAACTGTGTGTGAGACTCAGACAGGTGAGCAGTTGAGGGAGGGGCGGAGCCTGCCGGACATTCATGCCTTTATTCCAGACACCGTGCAGCCCTCCGTGGCTGGCCCGGTGCCAGGTTATGCTGGCAACACAGGGTAATCAAGTCAGTCCCAGGCCTGCCTGCACAGAGCTGCAAGTCTGGTGGGGAAGATGGGCCCATCCCTAGGCAGTGAGAGTTCAGAGGGATATCTCAGGGCGGAGTAGTCAGAGCTGGGATTGAGAAAGCTTTGGGGGGCTGTGGGAGCCTAGTCTGGGAGGTCAGGGGAGGATTCCTGGTGAAGGGAACATCTAAACTGAGAACAGAGTTCCGATCTGTGTGGCTCAGCTTATTGGAGTGTGGTCTGGTTACTGAAGGGCTGTGGGTTCAATCCCTGGACTGGGTGGGTTACGATCCCAGGTCCAGGCGCTTAACCAGAGGCAACCAATTGATGTTTCTTTCTTTTCCCTCCTCTCTCTCTAAAAAGCAATAAAAAAATTTTGTCCTCAGATGGAAGTTTAAAAAAAGAAATTAAGAAATATATATAAGTAAACTGAGGATAGAAAGAAGAGGCATGAATCGGGAAAGGCAGGGCAGAGTATTCCACACAATGAGACCAGTATGTGCAAAGGCTGAGAGGTAAGAAGAGGCTGCTTATTTAAGTAGCTGAAAGAATCTGAGTGTGACTGGAGTCTGGAGTATAAAAAGTGGCCTGGCTGTGGGAAGAACGCATACTGGAAAGGTCTCTAATGACTACCTTGTACAGAGTCTTTCGACTTAAGGAGTTTGGACTTTATCCTGAGGGCATGAAGGGTTATACTCATGGGAGTGACTGAGTCAGAGAAGCAAATTAATAAAAGATATTCTAGGCTGATATATGGATATGGATTAGAGAAGCAGAGGCCAGAAGCCCAGAGAGGACCCTGATGGGAGAGGACGGGACTGGACCAAGGCAGCACAGTAGGAAGAGGAGAAGGGAGCCTTGGGAAAGATATTGACTAAGTGTAGGTGAGTATGGGGGCTGAGAGCACCCACTTTACTCAGCTGGGGAGACACTCCTGACCTCCTGCTCCACATCCCCAACAGTTTCTGCAGCCCGTGCCATGGCCTCCCCACGAGGTTCTGGGAGCTCCACATCCCTGAGCACAGTGGGCTCTGAGGGAGACCTGGCCCCGGGGCCCACCCCTGCCTGCTCAGCCTCCAGGCCAGAGCCCCTTCCAGGACCCCCCATTCGCCTGCATCTGTCACCTGTGGGGACCCCTGGTTCCGTGAAACCCTCAAGGCTGGAGCGTGTGGCCCGTGAGATTGTGGAGACAGAGCGGGCCTATGTCCGAGACCTCCGCAGCATTGTAGAGGTGAGGCAAGAGGATACCTGAGCACAGTGGGGACCCAGGCCAGTTCCTCTACCCCCGTAACCCCAGTCTTCCCCACAGGACTACCTGGGCCCCCTGCTGGATGGTGGGGTCCTGGGGCTGAGTACGGAGCAGGTGGGCACTCTGTTTGCAAACATCGAGGACATCTATGAGTTCAGCAGGTCAGGAATGGGTGGGATGGGCAGGGGTGCTGGCTGGTGGACCAGGGGAGGAGGGCTAGGTCCTAACCCAAAGCTTGGAGCCCATCAGGGCCTGGTCCAGGCTCGTCCATGAGGTGTCAAGACATTAGGCAGGGTTCATGATGGGGAGGAAGGACCCATTATGGTGGAAGAGTGAAGGGACAGAGCCTGAGGATCCGGGTGAGGTCCAAGTCCAAATAAGGAGACAGGGCCAGGCATTGGGATGGAGCTCAACACTGCCAGACTTGGGAGCATGATGAATCCAAGGCTCCGGTGGGGCCTGAATCTCATGACAGTGTGAGCATGTGTGTCCTAGGGACTCCTCAGTCCTAGACAAACCAAGATGGTTGGTCCCCAGTGAGGAGGACGCTGGACTCCCAAGAATCAGGACACCTGAGTGTCTTGACAAGATTGTGAGATTATTGCAGGAGGTCTGAGAGTCAGGACAGATCTCAGGATTGCAACAAGAGCTTAAGATCATCACACTGAAGGTTATGACACTGCTATCCCTTGGTCATGACATGAGACATCCAGGCTCAGGCCAGCTATGACAAGATTTCAGACTGAGGAATGTGACTAATGCAGCCCAAGGAAGTCTGAGCATGTTGTAATGTTCCGTGTAGGGATCAGAGGACTCTTCCTCAGGACATGGCATCCCCTAGAGAGAATCTGGCGGCCACCAAACCCCCATCCAGTCTCCCGGAGGCCTCCCCTGGGGGCACTGTGGGGCAGGGCAGTCCCTCACCCTTTCCTCTCTCTACAGCGAGCTCCTGGAGGAGCTAGAAGGCAGCAGCAGTGCAGGGGGCATTGCGGAGTGCTTTGTGCAGAGGGTGAGTCAGGGGGCCAGCACTCAGTCTGGGCTAGTCCCTGGGTAAGTGGGAAGCAGGCCTATGCAAACAGGGGTCATGGAGAGTCTGAGGGCTCCCGACTCCCCTGTCACCCGCAGAGCGAGGATTTCGACATCTACACATTATACTGCATGAACTACCCGAGGTGAGGGGCCCCAGGTCGTGCCCATGAGCTGACGTACCACCCAACCTCCCTCTATCCAACTCATCCAGCTCCAGCCTCTGCTAGATGGTGACAGTAACTGAACTCCCTAATCTGCCCCTAAACCCTGCCAGCCTCCAACCCCTCCTAGCCCTGCCCACCAGAACTGCCAGCCCCTCTGACCTGTGCTGTGCCCCCAGCTCCCTGGCCCTGCTCCGGGAGCTTTCGCTGTCTCCGCCAGCGGTCCTGTGGCTGCAGGAGCGCCAGGCCCAGCTCCATCACTCGCTGCCTCTGCAGAGCTTCCTGCTGAAACCTGTTCAGCGCATCCTCAAGTACCATCTGTTGCTACAGGTTCGCCATGACCCTTGGGGGGTTGCTTGGTGAGGGGCCAAGTCCTTCCCATGGGCCACCTGGTGGTGCATCTGGAGGGTGAACTAGGACAAGCTAGGCAAGGCCTGGGGAGGCATGTGGTCCCTACACACTGGGTCAGTGCTTGGGGTGGGTCTTGCTGGCAGTGGGGTTTGGCATCAGCTGATTCCATTTTCTCCTCCTATTTGTCTCTGGGTCTCCCATCTCTGCCTCTACCTTTCTATTTCTCTCTGTCTCCTATCATTATCATTCTTTCTCTGTGTCTCTTTCCCTCCCTGGGTGCCCGGTTGCTGCCTGGTAGGAGCTAGGCAAGCACTGGGCAGAGGGTCCAGACACCGGGGGCCGTGAGATGGTGGAGGAGGCCATTGTGTCCATGACAGCAGTTGCCTGGTACATCAACGACATGAAGCGCAAGCAGGAGCATGCTGCACGCCTCCAGGTGCCTCCAGGGTGGGCTGGATGGGAGGAATGGGCATGTGGGCCATGGGAGGGGGGTGGTCAATACTTCAAAGGTAACCTCAGAGGGTGTGATTAGACAGCACGGTCTGGTTGTTAACCCCCTTGTGTTGGCATGTGTTTGCTGCCCATCGGTGTGTTCTGTGTCCTGTGCACCTGGCGGGATGCCGGCAGGAAGTGCAGCGGCGGCTAGGTGGCTGGACCGGCCCGGAGCTCAGTGCTTTTGGGGAGCTGGTGCTGGAAGGCTCATTCCGAGGTGGTGGAGGGGGCGGTCCCCGACTTCGAGGGGGTGAGCGGCTGCTCTTTCTCTTCTCACGGATGCTGCTCGTGGCCAAGCGCCGGGGGCCGGAATACACCTACAAGGGTCACATCTTTGTGAGTTCAGGGATGGGGGTGGGGCTGGAATGTTACCCGCAAGCTACATTCTATATACCTGTGCCTGCACCCCTAAAGGAGTGGCCAGGGGCAGGGCCTACAAGGAAGGACAGCCTGACTTAAGAGACCCACATTCTCTTGAGTCTGAGGATGGGGCAAGGTGCAGTAAGGAGGGGTGAGGCCAGCAGGATGCAGAGGGGAGGGACCTGGATTTGCCCACCAGGCAAGTGTCTTTAAGACAGGAAGCAGCCCTGGCTGGTGTAGCTCAGTGGATTGAGCGCAGGCCTGCGAACCAAAGAATCAAGGTTCGATTCCCAGTCAGGGCACATGCCTGGGTTGCAGGCCAGCTCCCAGCAGGGGATGCATGAGAAGCAACCACACATTGATATTTCTCTCCCTCTCTCCTTCCCTTCACCTTTAAAGATAAAAAATAAAAATAAATTTAAAAAAAAAAAAAGACAGGAAGCACATCTTAATCCAGGTGAGGGTAGGGAGGGCTGGTGAGGGAGAGCAGAGCCCAGCCTGGTGAGGGGTCAGTGGGGGAGAGAGGACCCCCATACAACCATACAGGGACACACATACAAGGGGTGCATTGCTGGGTCCAAGGACTCTGAGCCTGCCACCCCCTCTGCTCCCCCTAACAGTGCTGCAACCTGAGTGTGAGTGAGAGTCCTCGTGACCCTCTAGGGTTCAAGGTGGCCGATCTGACCATTCCCAAGCACAGACACCTGCTCCAGGTGAGCAGAGGGGGGCAGAGTGGGCAGGGTTCCCTCCAGCCCCTAGAGCTTACACATGATTCCTGACTCTGCCCCCACCAACCCCCAGGCCAAGAACCAAGAAGAGAAGAAGCTGTGGATTCACTGTCTCCAGAGCCTCTTCTTTGAGAACCACCCTGCCTCCATCCCTGCCAAGGTACAGCTCCTGTCACACATGGCAACCAGCAGAGTGCCGGAGACACCTGCCCCCACCCCAGCAATTCTGGAAGATCCTGAGTCCAGGGGACCCTCTTAGAACATGACAGTTAAATTGTAGAGTAGGCTGCCTGGGTTTGAATCCCAGCTCCACCATGTCCCTGCTTTGTGACTTTGGGTAACCTCTCTGAGCTCAGTTTACTAACCAGAGGGACAAGAACATCGACCTCACAGGGTTGTGGTGAGGATTAATTGTCATCAGTCATGTAATATGCCTGTTGCGTAGCAGCACCCATTGCTGGGGCTATGACTGGGGTGCTCAGAGACTGACCCATAACTCTCATCCTTGTGTCTTTCAGGCAAAACAAGTTCTCCTTGAAAGCAGCCTGTACTGTGAGTTTGGGCCTTGGGTTGGGAGGTGTGGAAGTAGAGGAATTACTTCCAAGAAAACATAGACTATTAGCCCCAAATCTCTCCCCACAGGTGCTCCTAAAAGTAAGCCTACCCCAGAGCCAGTGACACTCCCACTTGGGTCTCCCCGACTTCGAGATGCTAGAAGTTTTACCCCTGGACGGAGGAACACAGGTAAAGGGGATGGAACCCTGAGTCGCACTCCCTGCGTCTCCCCTGGAACTCAGGAATTGTACCCCCAGCGCCCTCCTCTCCCAGAAGCCTGGGGCTGGGCTCCTAATGAGGTTCTCATCTGCCTCTTCCACAGCCCCATCTCCAGCCCCCTCCATTACGCGCCGTGGCCGCAGACAGTCTGGTGAGTTCCCCCCACTGTAAGGTCAACTAGGGATTGGGGTGGGAGCTGGGCCCCTAACATCAGTGTGTTTTCTCCCCAGAGCCAGTGAAGGACCCATATGTCATGTTTCCACAGAACAGTAAGTGACTGCCCAGCCCAGCCAGGTCCAGCCCGGCCTGTCTGTGTCTTTCCTTGGGATGCCCAGTGTTCATGGGGGAGGGGTGATCAGGCAGCCCATTGACCAGAAGGAGTACCAGTTATTCCTGTATCTCACTCTTTTTCTCATCTCTCCATTCTCAGCTAAGCCTAGACTCAAGGTAAGCAGTCTCTCGGGACAAGGTCTCAGGACCCAGACTCGGGCCTGGTGAAGGAGGGAGCTTGAGTTCTAAACTCCTGGGTCTGAATAAGAAAGAGGCTGGGGGATGGGTTCCTCCACCTGAGGGATTAGGGTCTGGGGGCCCTCGGGGCTTGCCCTCCATCCTTTTCTTCCTCATAGCATGCTGGCAGCGAGGGGGAGCTCTACCCTCCCTTAGAACCTCAGGCACGGGGTCCAGCTTCTGGACCCACTGAGGACTTGGAGGACACTGGGCCTCCCACGCTGGATCCCTCTGGGACGTCAATCACTGAAGAAATCCTGGAACTGCTGAACCAAAGAGGCCTCCAGGATCGGGGGGTGAGCTGGGCATCCCGTCACCGTGTTCTTAGGGCTCTCCTCTTGGGCAGGCACAGAGCAGGGACCAGGGCAGCCAACCCACCATGATCTTTGGTCTCTTCCCCAGTGCTCACTACAGCCACCCCTCCACGACATTCCCAAGTTCCCAGGAGACTCCCAGGTGCCAGGTGACGGTGAAAGCTTTACATTCCCAGCCCTGCCCAACCAGGACTCTTCAGAAGAGGAGGAGGAAGAGCTGGAAATGGATGAACGGGGTCCTTCCCCACTCCATATCCTAGAGGGACTCGGAAGTTCCAGTGCAGCTGAAGTTCCTGACATTCCTGGTCTTACCAAAAATCCTGCTGTGCCCAACCTCCCTGAAATTACCAGCCTTTCTGAAATTCCCCCAATTCCCCGCCTTCCCAGTCTCTCTGACATTTCCAGTGTTTTTGAAATGCCCTGCCTCCCAGCCATACCCAGTGTCCCTGACATTGCTGATCTGTCCAGCTCATCTACCTCCCTTCCCTGTGATGCCTGGCTGCAGGGCTCTCTGCAGAAACCAGGCGAGGCTCTAGCCACCAGGAGAGAACTGGTCTCTGGAGGCAGTTCTGGAGAACTGGGAGAGCCTTCCTCAGGCAGCAGAGCAGGGCAGGAGGAGGAGGAAAAAGAAGAAGGGGTATCATTTCCAGATTTCCAGCCCCAGGATGGCACCCGAGATGAGGGATTCCAAGATGAGCTGGGATTCCGCTCTTGCTCAGAAATCCGGAGTGCCTGGCAGGCTCTGGAGCAGGGGCGGTTGGCCCGGCCAGGATTCCCAGAGCCGCTGCTGATTCTGGAAGATTCAGATCTGGGTAGAAGCAGCGGGAGTGGGAAGGCCGGAGCCCCCAGTGTGGAGCGAGCTGCATCCCGTGTGCGAGAGCTGGCCCGGCTTTACAGTGAGCGGATCCAGCAGATGCAGCGGGCTGAGACCCGGGCATCAGCTAATGCTCCCCGCCGCCGGCCGCGGGCTCTGGCCCAACCCCAGCTGTTCCCTTGCCTGCCCCAGGAGCAGGCTGAGCCAGGTAAGGTCCAGGTAGGTGGTCAGCAGAGGTGGCTCAAGCTGAGATTCCAGTTCTGACTCAGTCCTTTCTTCGCATACAGGACCCCTGCCTGCCTTTGGACATATACTGGTATGTGAGCTGGCCTTCCCGCTGACCATGGCCCAGGAATCTGTCCCTCTGGGCCCTGCTGCCCAGGTTCAAGCTGCTGCACCCCTATCTAAACAGGCAGGCAGCCTGGGTGGCCACGGTCTAGATGTTTCCAGTTTGCCTGAACAAGACCACCAGGGCATCCAGATTCCAGCTGCTACCACTTTGCCTGAGCAAGCCCTCTGGGTTCCAACCACCACACCTTTGCCCAAGCGAGAAGACCTGCCACATGTCCAGGTTCCGACTATTGCAGCTTCACCAGATCAAGAAGGCCACCTGGAAACGCAAGTCCTGGTTACCAGCCCTTTGCCTGAGCGTAGGGGCCACAAGGATATACAGCTTCCAGCTACCACCTTTTTCCATCGGCAAGGATGCCAGATGGACATCCAAGTTCCAACCACCCCAGCCTTGCCGAAGCAGGGAACTTGTTCTCATGTCACAGTTTTAGCCACCAGTCCTGTGCCCAAGCAAGAAGGCCACCTAGACCGCCAGAGCCGAGACAACACCCCATTCACTAAGCAAGGAGGTTCCAGGGATGCTCAGTCCTCAGCCACTGCCTGCGGCCAAGTCATCGACCCCTTGCTACTGCGTGGAAGCAGTCTGGACCCTCAGATCCCAGCCAACAACACAATGCCCTTGGAACACGACCTCTCAGACATTCAGCTTCTGGATACCTCACCTTTGCCTGCATGTGGAGGCCACCCAGACTGTCAGGTCCCAGCTGGCACTTCGTTGTCTTTGCCCCAGGAGCTCCCAGACATTTGGGCTCCAGCTGCCACAGCTTTGCCCCAGCCCCAAGGCGTCATGGACACAAGGGTCCAAACATCCCTGCCTTTGCCCAAGCAGGGGGGCCTGCCAGACCCCCAGGGTTCCACCACTGTCCCTTTGCTTCAGGAGCAAAGCCTCATAGACCTCCAGGTCCCAAAACCTACACCTCTGTTGGAGCAGAAGGGCCTCCCAGACATCTGTGTTCCAGTTGCCACACCTCTGCCTGAGCAAGAAGGCTCTTGGAACACTCAAGGCCTGTCACCCACCCCTGTTCAAACCACTGTGATTTTGTCCAAACCAGGAGGCCACTTAGTCTCTCATGTTGCCAAGTCAGAGTCTTCAGACTTGACTCCACCTCACAGTCCCCCACGCCCAACCCATCAGCTCCTGGGCCCCAGTGCAGCTGCTCTGTCAAGATACCTGGCAGCCTCATACATCAGCCAGAGCCTAGCTCGGCGGCAAGGGCCTGGGGGAGAGGCCCCCCCAACCTCCTGGGGTGCTTGGTCCTCTGCCCCCACGTCACGGGCACCTTCGCCACCACCCCAACCCCAACCTCCACTGCCTCCAACCAGAAAGCTCAGCTATGCCACCACGGTGAACATCCAAGTCGGGGGTGGCGGGCGGCTGCAGCCAGCCAAGGCCCAGGTCAGGCTGAACCACCCTACTCTGCTGTCCTCCACCCAGCAATCTGTGGGCCTCCGCAGAGCCCAGGGGGCTCCTGATGCCCCTTTCCACATGTGAGCCAGGATATCGGGCTTCTTGAAAAGCAAGGACTTCAATCAAATGCTACAGACTCTCAGAGCTTCATTTGGAAATTCAGACACTGAACACAAGCCTAAAACTGCCGCAGCTCTCCCCCTCCTGGGGTCTGCTTTGCTAAATGGTCCTTATTACTTACCCTGATTAACTCAACAGGGATGGGGGAGGGGTGCTATTAATATTTTACTATTATGAAATCATGTCTCTTTTCCAGTTCTGGAGATGGGGGAGGTAACAGAAGACAACAATGAATGGGATGGGAAGGTGTGTCACAGCACAACTAGGTTCTGAAAATTTGGAGAATCTCATTCTTGAAATGTACTGGAAACGAGACCCATTACAAACCGGTGTATGATTTCAGAGGGTTTATGAACTGCTTGATGCTCATCTAGAAAAGCCAAGTTAAGAAGCTTCATTCCGAGGAGAAATTCCCTTAGCAGTTCATCCAGTTCACGTGCCCCACCACCGTCCATTTATCTCAGCCATGCAGCTGTCTCCATCTGCTTCATCTGTCTTCCAGTCTATCTCACCCATGTGCCTCAGTTCCTTCATCTCTCCTCATCATCCTACTGCCCCATCTAGTATTCGTCTCTTTGTTAATCCATTGACCCATCTCTCATCCTACCTGTCCATCTCCACCCAGCCCTTACCTGTCAACTATATGTCCCTCCGTGTCACCATACATCTTACACAACCATCACCTAAGCCATCAAGGCGACCATCTTGACCACTTCCACCCTTAATTGGAGTCTGCTGGGTCTTGGTAACTACAGAAGTTCAGAGACAGCTCCACACTAACACCAGAGTGGATCATTTTGAGATTCTGAGAAAAGTCTGTGCCCCATCTCTCTGACTTCTCCCCGCCCTCATGAATAGTCCAGTTCCTGTGCTCACCCACACATGCTCAGATCCCTTTCCCCGTCCTCTAGTTTGAGACTTACAAAGTGCCTCATGGTCCCCCCACAAACACACAAAAAAATTTGGGTCATAGAGACAGGCTTTTATATCAGGATCCTTCTGTGCCTTCCCAGCTGTGGCATTCCCCATGAGAATCAGTCTCTTTGGTAATAACACCTTCTCTCATTGAACACTGAACCCCTTGTGCCTCAGCACTTTATCTTATTTAACCTTCCTTGCAGTTCTGAGGCGGCAGTGTTATGGCTGAGTTCCAGTCCTAACTTCCTTGGTGTGTGACGGCCTTCTGAGCCTAGGTTTTCTCATGTAAAATGAGGACAAAAGTACTGGTCTTACAAGATCACAGTGAAGAGTCAGTGAGGGGATCTTTGGTTCCCAAGTGTGTTCGAGCCTCTGACGAACTGGCATACTGTTCGAATTACAGATGCCCCAGGATCTAGTTCAGTTTATGGAATCAGAACCTCCAAGGCAGGAACCTTAGGAATCTGAAGTTTCAGCAAACTAACAGCAGCAAAAAGCTGAGCTTTCTCGGTAATAATGGCATACCATGGGCATTAGTCACTTCATATGAACTCATTCACTTTTAGTCCTTGCAATAGCCCTAAAAGGCAAGTGAGGATTTTAATCCCCACTTTAGAGATGAGGAAACTGAGGCAAAGATTGGATAAAAGGGACTTGCCCAGTCACACAGGAAGGGGCAGAATTGGGACTCCATCCCCATAGCCCAGGCCATCTGTATTCTGAGTGCCGATCACATGCCAGGCACCATCCTTGCCACCAGGGGGCACAAATAACACTGCCCTGGCCGTCTGAGGCACAGGCTGGTGCTCCAAGGGCCTTAGGTGATAAGGTAGCCAGGGCAAGGCCCGTCTCAATAAATGTTAGCTGCTTGCTTCTATTCAGTTTGAGCGGTTGTCATGCCCTACAGCCGGGCGGGGCTGCTCCACTGCAGCCTCCCCAAGGTCAGGATAGATGCTGGCCCTCCCCTCCTCCGCCCCAGCTGCACATTCCCAGCCACCCCCAGCTGCACATTCCCAGCTGAAGGAAAGTTCCCAGCCTGACTTGGGCTCCCAGCGGCGCCGGAATTCCCGGTATTTGAGGAGGCGTCAGGGAGGGAGAAAGAGGCTTGTCTACTCCAAGGCCTGGAGCAGGGAAGGAGAGGCAAGTGCCCTAGCTCCTCCAGATGCACCCCAGCTGTGCCTCTGGGAAGAAGCCAGGAGTCTCAGTAACGGGTGCGGAGGTGGGGGGGCGCGGGTGCTGTTTCTGGGTCCTGTGGGAAAACCATGGGTACTAGGTTTGTCTTAGCCCCTCTTGGTTTCTGCCCCTGAATTCTATCTGTCCTACCTGCAGGACTACCTCTGCTTCATAGCCCAGTCCTAAAGCCTCCTCAGGAATACCTTTCTTGTTTGTTTGCAGCCTGCCTGTTGTAAGCCCAGTCTTCAGAGCTGCAGCCAAATCATGCTCAAAGAGGGAGGGGTGGGTGGGTTGGCTGCTGCGCGCCTTGGGAGGGTTAGGTCAAATCCAGTCACCCTAACTCTAGTTCCCGTACGAAACTTGGTGAGCGGCATTTTGCCACTAGCCTCATTTTCTCATCTGCTAACAAGACACCTGCCTGCCACCAACCTCAAAGAGGTATTGTGAAGATACATCCAACTTTGCTTTGCCTAGCACCTAACTGGTGCTCATTTAACCCACTCAGCATCACCAAGGACTTGACAGTCACGTGCCACATAAGGTTTCCATGAATGGCAGACTGCACATAAATTAGTAGTTCCGTAAGATTATAAGGGAGCTGAAAGATTCCTATTGCTTGACATAGCCTTGGTAATAGAGTACAACACAGTCCTCAAACAGCCTTGTGTTACAATTGCCTACAGTATTTAGTACAGTAATGTTCTCTAGGTGTATAGCTTAGAGACTGGGGGGAACAGACTTTGTCACCTCAAAATATGCCTATTTAGCATAACATTTATTTTAGGCTGGTAAATTTTTAAGAAACAGCAGGCACAGGAAAAGCTCTGAAAACCAAGAAGTTACTCTGCAAAGGACATTTACATTTTTAAGGGAGATCTCCATTTGTAAGGGGTCTCCCTCACTGTACCAGGAAGAGCAGGATGAATGCATTGATGCGCAAGACGGGGACTTAACAGAATTAAGAACCTCACTTGGTTACTGTGCTGTTTTTGGTAATCTCCCGTAACTTTTCCCCACCCAATGTATCTCATCTCCAACTGAAAAAGGTATTAAGTGCAGTCAGTGATGTTCATGTAACAAAATTGCCTACCGACACATTTCTCACTCAGAACTACACATTTCTCACTCAGAACTAGGCGGTGGGTGACAACTTTGAAGGAAAACATTCTCAGCTGTGCAGCCCAGGTTAGTAGCCACATGGGGCTGTTGGGTAGGGCAGAGATACAAAAGGGCAACTGGACAGTAAATTTGTTTCTTGTTATAAAAATTTGTTTAACTTCACTGCTCAATCAACATTCTAGTGCGGTAAATTGTTGCAAGCACTCCCAGCAGGGGGAATATAGTGGGACTCCACCTGGCAGACGGCTAGGGTGCCCAGGTTGGCTGTGAAGACTGGTATGGAAGCAGAGATAGATGCCTTTCCCAGAGCGACGGAGCTCACTAGCTTCCAACAAAAACGGAAAGAAAAACTAAAGGCAACTAATTCCACAAGTAACGCAAAGTTGGCCCCTTGTATCTGCAGGTTTTATACTCCCCAATATTGAACTCTGCACTGGAGGTGGAGGGCTAAAGGACTTGAACGTCCCTGGATTATGGTATCACAGGTGGTCCTGGGACCACTACTAGCTGTACCTATACACGCGCATCCTACAGAAATTTCCTCCACGGTGGAAATGTTCTATCACATGCTGTGGCCCAATGGTAGCAGCTGAGACCCCACCACATGTTGGCTTTTATTACACAGCAGACACACCATCTATGTCCTCAGAGCCATGTTCTGAGACCCACGAGGACGGTTACAAAGCTGGGACTTGCTTTAAGGACGCCACGGGGAAGCTCTCCCCAGAACATAGTGTTGACATCCTGGATGAAGCCAGTCAAGGGGAATCTACCCCACTCCCTGACCCTGTGGGCTTCATGGCCCTTAGTTGCTGACTTCAGACTCCCCCCACCCAGTTTTTCCTCTCTTTGTATTAAAGATTACGGATAGTACACATTTCCCCTGCTTTTCCCAGTAATGCAAGTTAAACAGCAGCAAAGAAACTGAAAAAGATAAAAACAAACTCACAAGGACACCCTACTCAACCAGTGGCCCAGAACCACCCCCATCCTGGCTGTGCCCACAGGCTGAACTCCACCACTGGTGCAGGGAGAGACCAGGTCTGCTCCCATGTGCCTTCCCACCCACACTAAACACAGAGTGGTGGCTTCTGGCTTAAAATCCGGACTAGCAGTGGGCGCGACACATTTCCTATATTTCTTTTTGCCAAAGACCCACCACAAAAGATAACACAATCCATGAAACCTTAAAACCCAGGACCATTGTTTATTATAAAGATGAACTCTGATAGGCTTATCGGTAGGATTTCTGGTAGCGAGCACGGGCACCAGGACCTCCAAACTTTTTGGATTCGCAGCGACGGGGATCAGCTACCAGCAGGGTCCGGTCATACTGGATGAGGATGTCTTTGATCTCCTTTTTGGAAGCCTCATCCACATCTGGAGATGAGAAATGGGTAAGATTTAGATAGCTATAGAAGTGTACACCTACTCTCCGAAGCTAAACGAATGTCAGAGCTGGTCCTTGATTTGCCCCATCCCCCACCCACCTGTTGGGAAGGACCCATTTCCACTCACATTTCTGGTAATAGGCCACCAGGGCTTTGGAGATGGACTGGCGGATTGCTGTGAGGAAAACATACAAAAAAGGGTGTATCAGTCTCCTGACGGTCCAAGAGAAGAACCTTGCTCTCAGAGCCACCTCCCACTCACGTGTCCAGTTCCTGGGACTCACCATAAATCTGGGCCACATGACCACCACCCTTCACGCGGACTCGGATGTCCACGCCGGCAAATCGCTCCTTCCCCAGAAGCAGAACAGGTTCCAGTAGCTAAGGAACGGGGGTGCAATAGGGTTAGATCACAGCCTGGGCAGCTGAGTCACCTTACCAAGTATCCTTCTTAACCTCTCTCCAAGTTAGCTTCTGCCACCACTGACCTCAAAGTACTATTGGAAGAGGGTTGCACTGTCACGACAAGGCCCTCTTACACAGCCAGGAGCAAGGAAGATTCAAAGACAGATGTGAATGCTCAAGGCAACCCAGGCTGGGGTCCCTCCCCGTGCCTGATTCCCCATCTCAGATTGGTTCTTAGACTCCTGGCACTTTAGCTCAATAGTAAGGAAACTTTGCAGTCCCAAAACTGCCTCTAACCGTGAAAGACACTTTTGGGCTACATCAGGTGCCTTTTCAGGGTTCCCCACCTGAGCTCTCCGTCCTCCCTTTAAGCCTCACAGATTAATTCCAGAGAAATTCCAGAGAAATTACCACCACACTATAACCCAAGCCATGTTCTCGCCTTGCCAGCTACAGGCCTTCTGCATGTCCCTGGACACTTGTTTTACCTACTTTAGACCTCAGCTCACAAGTCCCCCTGCCTTCAAAGTCTGCCCTGACCCTCCCCCACTCAGATGGCAGAAGCCTTGCCTGTGCTCCCCCATCTCAGCCCCAACTACTCTGGAGCAATGCCTGGCATTAGATCCATTCTGTCTCCCCAAGTAGACCGAGAGCTCTGTGAGGGCAGGGTCTGAGTACATCTGGGTCACTGCTGTGTCTCCAGCACTCACAGACTGCGCAAACAATGCCTTCAAATACACTGACAATAAGAATGAGCCACAATACTCAACATCTACTATACCAAGGATCTCAGACCCTCCCTTATTAAATTTTAACTAACCCTGAAACTTAAAAGTAGTAGACTTGCTTTGGCCGGGTAGCTCAGTTGGTGAGAGGCATCCCGATACACCAAAGTTGTGGGGGTTCTATCCCTGGTCAGGGCACATATAACAATCAACCAATGAATGCATGAATAAGTGGAACAACCAACTGATGTCTCTTTCTCCTCACTCCCTTCCTCCTTCTCTAGAATCAATCTTAAAAAATGACATTTATTTACTTTCTTTAAAAAACAAAGTAACAGACTTTATAAGAAACTCTAATTATCATCACAACAGCCTTTCAAAGTAGAAATTATCCCCGTTTTACCCAAGGACGAGAAGTTATCTGCCTCAAGTAACACAGGATAGCAGAAACAGAAATCAGATTCCAATCTCTTTCCATTCTGAGCCAAAGAAACTTAGGCTCACACGGGGAGGATAGGAGCCCCTCCACAGCCATGCACACAAACCCAAATTCCCTTCCCATTCTTTTAAAACTTAGTGAGTTCCTACAATGTCCAGAGGAGTGAAGATGACTGTCAGTTGTAAACGCGACACAGATCCCCCAAGAAATCAGGCTGCAAAAACTCTGGTAATGCTCTTTTCAACTAGTCCCCAACTGAGTGAGCTTCCAATATCCCAGTTTTCAAAGTACCCTCTTAATCTTCAACACCCGCGCTTTTAAATTGAATTTATCAGGGTGGCGTTGATATATAGTTACATACATTTTAGGAGTACAATCAATCCTATAATTCGTCATCTGTATATCGAATTGTGTTCACTACCCGAAATCAAGTCTCCTCCCATCACTACGTATACCCTTTACCTCCTCCTACCCTTCCTTTCTTAACACCCACGTTTTCACTCTCACCTTAAGCTTTTATCACATCTTCTGTACCCCCAAAACCCACCACCATCGCCAAACACCCCATTTTTCTGGTCCCAACTCAGCTTCTAAACATCCCATTATAATACCAGATCCCTTTGCTTCCAAGATCAACGTACTCCAGTAACCTGTTTACTTAAACATCCCTGTCCCAGAGTCCTCTACTCAACCCAAACGCCCGTATTGACTCCCAGCACCTTGTATTGCAGTGTGCGGGGCTCGATCATCTCCAGGGGCCGCCCGTTCACCTTGATGAGACCGTTGCCCCGTTTGCAGTGCGCCACCGCTGTGGCCGTCTTCTGTGGGAAGCAAGGGGGAAGAGAACCAGGCCTCGTGAGCTCAGAGCTCCGGCTCTCATGTGGACTCCCGATCCCTGCCCACCCGCCTCTCCTAAACCCCGACCTCCCCCGACCCCTCCCATTCGGCTCCCGGCTCACTTTGCGTCCGAAGACCTGCACGGACTGCAGAGGACCTTTGGATGGCATTGCTGCGGACGCTGGTGAACAAGCTATCCTCACCGCGCGGTGCCCACACCGGAAAAGGAAAAAGCGACACCACCCCGGCGATTTTCAGGGTCTGCGCAGGCGCACTGAGAGTCGCGTCGCGTCGCGTCGCGTCGCGACGAGAAGGAGCTTTACGGCTGGTGTTGTGGCCAGAGGGCGGCCCTTCGGATTGGCGGCAAGAAGGTGGGTCCCAAGAGCGGTGGGCGGGACCTGGGGAGGGCAAGGGGGCGGGGCCTGGGGTGGAAAGGGGCAGACAAAGAAGGGTGAGGAGTACGCGCCAATAACCGCTTCTCATTTGCATTCGGCTCTTTAATAATTTCCCTTCGCCCCTTTCCCTACACCCCACTAAAACTGATACTTAACCACTTCTTTTTTCTTAACCCCTTCTAAAGAGGCCCTTCTGAACCCCTCACCACCCATAGTCTTCCTCCCCCCTAGATTGTCTTCTCTTCAAAGCCTCCCCCACCGGAATCTTCCCTGCGGAACCGACATCAAGAAGTTAAGCAGGATCCCGAATTTAGGATTCCGAGTCCTCTTATTCCTTAGGACGCCCCCTTCTTCGTGTTTTCTCTCCCAGAGTTCTTTTCCTCTTGGAGTCCTCTCCCGCACAATCTACCTTTCATCAAAAGTTCCTTGCTTTTAAAGTCTCCTCTTCCTAGAGTCTTCGCAGAAGTCCACTCCCAGATCTGCCTCCTGGGCAGACTCCTTTCCCTGAATCTCCCTCCATTGTAGGACCTCCGTAATCATTCCCCCGAGAATCTTACTCTTCTCAGGACCCACTACCCTTCCTTCCGACTCTCGCTCTCCTCCAATACAATTTTCCCAAAACCACTCCTCTAGAATCCCCTTTCACAAAACCTTCCACCATTTCAGAGCCCTCTCCCTCAAAATCTACCATTCCTAAGAATTTCCCTTCAGAGCCTCCTTTTTCCAGCAACTACCTTCCCTGGAATTTGTCTCTCCTAGAATCCTCCACTCCATAGAGACCCTCCCTCTAGAGTTGTCCTCTTCAGGGTCCCTACCCTAGAATCCCTACTACACCCCCTAAATCATCTCTTCGTTCTCTCCCCCAAATCACTTCTCTAGACCCCTCTCCACAGAGACCTCCCTTGTTCCATCCCACCCCCTACTCAGAATGTTCCCCTCCCAGTCAAGAGGCTTCTCTCTCAGGGCTGCAGGGAGCCTACAGTTGCCTCAGTTTTTCTGGCAGCACTGGGTCTGGGGTCCAATGTTCAAAGGGTTGTGGTGACTCACCCTGTGCCTCGAGGCCTGCGATAGGGTCATAGGTTGGTAAGCGAGTCTGAGACAGAGGGAGGATCCTCCAGCCACAGTCCAGCTCCAGAAGGGTGAGAGAGGGAGAGGGGAAGGGGGATGGAAGAAGGGAGCACCCACAACCTGACCTGGAGGGACCCCAGACAAGATAACACAGCACAAGAGAGAGGGACAGGCATACATGGAGCAAAAAGACAAAGAAGGGGCAAATGGAAAAGAGGAGAAAGGAGAAACACCAGGTCAGTCAGAGACAGACCCAGAAAACACAAGCAATGGAGATTAAGAGGCAGAGAGGCCAACCCACAGAAAAAGAGACAGGTACAGGCAGGAATGGTGATTCCAAGATACTGGAAACAAGTAGAAGTAGACAGGAGAGCAAAGACCCCCAATTATGCACCTGCGGACACTGATAAGACCTAGCACAGTGTTTTCCAGTGAGAAGACAGGCCACAGAAAGCACACACCCTCACACCACATTCTACTACCTTATGGGCCTATTAGGGTGTGTGTGGAAGGCTTCCAGAGTCCAGTGTCCCCAGGGTGATCCTCACACCCCTACCAAGTCTTCTAGCTTCCTTGGGTGGGGGGCAGAATTGTGTCAGTAAGCTTCCTGACTTAGGCCCTCCCTACTCTAGGGTCACTGTCTTCACCTGCCTCTTGGAGAATATTTTCTATGTATCTGTGGATTGAGTGGAGCTGGACAGGGAGGGAATGGGGCAGTTCCCTATACTCCCTGCAGTCTTTTTTTCTTTTTTTTAAAGATTTTATTGCCCTGGCTGGTGTGGCTCAGTGGATTGAGCTCCGGCCTGAGAACCAAAGGGTTCTAGGTTCAGTTCCCTTTCAAGGCATATGCCTGGATTGCAGGGCAGGTCCCCAGTAGGGAGCACCCAAGAGGCAACCACACATTGATGTTTCTCTCCCTCTCTTTCTCCCTCCCTTCCCCTCTCAAATAAAATCTTTTAAAAAATCTTAAAAAAAACCCCCAGATTTTGTTTATTCATTTTTTGAGAGGGGAAGGGAGAAACATCAATGTGTGGTTGCCTCTTGAGCACCCCCTGCTGGGGACCTGACCTGCAACCCAGGCATGTGCCCTGACTGGGAATCGGATTGGTGACCCTTTGGTTCTCAGGCCGGAGCTCAATCCACTGAGCCACACCAGCCAGGACAGTGTTTTTTTTTTTTTTTTTCTTCTTTCTTTAATATGTAAGTATATAGGTTTACGTTATGCAGGAGAAATTGCAAATAGTGTCTGAAAATTAGGGAAATAGAGTATAATCCCACCTGATAAAATGCCTCAAAGAAGGCCATATCTTGCATCTCAGATGGGAGATCCAGTCTTTTGACTTGCTCCCTCTCTGTGTACCTCTTCCTTCCAGGACCCTGGGCCACTGAGATCAGAGAAAGCCTGGGGGTGGGCAGGGTGGCCATGTGGCCTGTCTGGATCATCCTCCTGCTGATAAGTCCTTCTGGGGGCCCAGGACCACCCCTCTGTCCTCGGGAGCCTTTCTACTTCCTGGTCGCCATCATGAAGATGCTGGTGAGGAGGAGGAGAGGAGAGCCAGCAGACAGGGGCAGGGAGGCGGTGAGGTGGGGAGCATGTTTGAGGAAGGTCAGGCTCTCCCCCTCCAACATCCGATTCTCCTTCCTACCCCCAAATTGTAGGGAAACAAAAATGATGGCACTCTCTACACCCCAGATGATCTCTCGGTGAGTATTTTATTAGCTCCTTAGTGAAGTTGGAAGTTTAGGGAGAATCCACTAGGTTTGGATGTCTTGAATGTTAGGGGCAGGAGGCAGTAGGACTGGTGTGTAGATGTCCAGTCCCCAACCCAGCCCTCAACCTTGACAAACATATTTTGTTCACTGCTCTCTCTGAAACCTAGAACAGTGACTGGCACATAATAACAAATGGTGACCATTATAGCCACACATAAATAGTGCTTACTCTGTGCCAGATACTATCCAAATGCTGTAAGCATATTAGCTTATTTACTCTTCACACTGTCCCATGAGGTAGACCGGGCCACCAAGTATGGATATGAAGGTTGTATACTGCACAAAGGTCCCACATGCACAGGGACAGTGTTCACATCCTGGACATGTTCGTCAATTTCTAGCATATGGCAGTAAAGCATCCTTTTTTTTTTTATAACAAAATAGCATTTAGAATTGTTTTAAGGAATGAGTGTCTCTTTCTAACTTACACAGGTACAGTATGGGCTAGTGTCAGCCCTTCAAGATAGGGATTATTCAGAGCTCCGTTTTACAGATGAGGAATCTGGTGCCCAAAGAGATGAAGAGACTTGTCCCAGGTCCCAAGTCAGAAAACCTGGGGATGGGGATTTGGGATCAGGCCCTTGCCCAGAGACACCAAGTCACTCTGTCCCCACAGGTGTGTCCTGCTGAGACTCTAGGCTGCTTCCGGCTGGAGCTGTCTGTGATTGGGTTTGAGGAGGGCCCATCTGTGGGGACTGCTATATTCCGGCTACAGCGCCTGCTGGATGCCCTGGGGTCCCAGCTGTGGGTAACAGCCCAGGGCCCTTGTCCACCCTGTGAAGAGCATTCCCAGAGATCTGTCTCTCTCTTCCTGGCCAAACTTTTGGAGTTATTACAGAAGGCTTGTGCTCAGCGCCTACCCTCAGCATGAGCCTTGTAGGATGCAGACCCCCTGGTACTCCTGGAGAGGCTGGGTGAAGAGAGGCAGAGGACACTTGGTCTCCAGCCCCAGCTCCCAAACCCTAAGCTTTCTCCTTCTAGGCCACAGATGCCCCTGGAGCCTCAGGAGCCAAGGGGAGGAAAAGGAAGGGAGGAAAATATGGTGAGATCTGAAGTCTGAAGATTTTGACCTATTGGGACAAGGAGTTGGATAATTGGTCCCAACTACCTCTATTCTCCCTCTTTTAGAAACTCCCTATTCTCTCCTCTCCCAGGAAGAGACAGAGTATTGCCCAGGTGTCTATTAAACTCATCCCCACCCCTTGAGGACCAGGAGTCTTGTGGTTTGCATCCCTGGCTGCAAATAATGGCCACCTGGAGAACTTTCAAGTAATACATATGGCCAGGCCCCAACCCAGAGAATTTGATAATTGGTCTCTGAGGGATCCTGAACATCTATATTTTTAATCAACTTCACTGAGGTATAATTTACATACAGTAAAAGGTGCCCATTTTAAGTATACATTTCAGTGTGTTCTGACAAATGTTTAAAACACAAAGCTACATTTCCATCGCCCCAAAACATCCCTCATGCCCCTTTGCAGTTAATCTTCACCTTCAGTCCTAGATACAAAGTAATCTGCTTTCTGTCTGTATAGATTAATTTTGCTTCCCCAGAGTTACATATGAATGGGATCATACTGTACATATCCTAGTGCGGGTTTCTTTCACTCAGCATAATGCTTTTGAAATTCATTCAAGTTTGTATCAGTAGCTTGTTACTATTGCATTTCATGGATGTGCTACTCCTCGTGATGGACATTGGTTGTTTCTAGTTTGGGGCTATCATGCATTTCTCTCTCTCTCACCTTCTTAAGTATTCTGATGTGCTGCCAGGATTGAGAGTTGAGAGGCCACTTATACACCAAGGAAGAACTTTCCAGGGGGAAAATGACTGTTCCCTCTCTTCCCTGGGGTAAATGTCTTTCTGCAGAAGTGTCAATAGCTTGTTTATATGTAGAATCCTATTGTAAACAGCTGCTGTGTAGAGGGATCAAGTTTATAGGAAGAGAAACATTTCTATAGGGTGCCAGACCCTCCCCAATCTGTCTTTTGGGGTACAATTTGGGGGATTGTTGGATTGGGGAGCTTGTGCTTATGCAAAGGTGCGCCTGTATATGCTGTCTCTGGTAGCTGCCTTGGGAGCCTGCTGCTAGCCCAACAGCACTACATTTCCCTGTAACTAACTAGATGTATATTAAATTTCTGTAAATTGAATCCAGGTGTCTCAATGCTTATGGAAGAATTAGCAATGTGTTTTAAAGCTTCAGAATTTTTTCCCCCATCACGTTAATTGTTCATATCTCTCCCACAGGCCTGGCTGTCTTTGCCATCTCTAACAAATAATTATTGTACTAATACATATATTCACATTTAATCAACTTGGGGACAAGGGTTTTGGAGTCACCGAAACTTGGGGAGGAATTTTGGGTCTGCCACTTTTCAGTTAGTTTATTCTTCTAATTTCAGTTTCCTCGTCTGCAAAATTTCCTAGGGAATATTTTTTTAGAGTATAAAATAAAGTATGACTTATTTGCTAATTCCCTGCCTCCTCAAGGCAAGGCATGCCGCGTTAGTGGTCTGAACTACATTCAGGCACTTATTTCGGCTAGAAAAGACCGGGTCCTAGAGGGAATAACTTTCCCCACCATTTGACTCTTCCAAAATGTCGGCTCCAGGTTTTACATTAAGACGGCCGTGCCACTCTCAAGATGGCAAGCTAGCAGCGCGTCTTAAGGAAGGAGCCCTGGAAATCTCGCGTTAGGCAAGGCCAACGGCAGGTTCTCGCGAGAGGTCACGTCAGTCCCGGTCAGGCGTCGTGTGAATCGCAGCTGTCTCTGAGGGCGGAGGTGGGATCGGAGCGGTGAGGCGTGGGTTGGACGCTGATGAGGCAGGCTTGGGGGTCGCCGGGAGCCACGGTGGTGTAGAAACCGGATTTAAGGACTCCGGAGGTGTAGCAGGTGGCGTTAGGGGGTGTTCTTTCGAGTTCACGATTGCCAGAATGAGACTGCCGGAAGTGCGCTAGAGGCTTTTCTTTTCGAGTATCTGCGAGGAAACTGAGGCTCGGGGTGGGATTCTGAACTGGGGCGTGCGGTGAGACCGCCCTTTTTTTCCTGCAAGAGCAGAAGATGTCGGACAGCGACGACAGCAACTTCTCTGAGGAGGAGGACAGCGAGCGCAGCAGTGACGGCGAGGAGGCCGAGGTCTGTGGCTGGGACGCGGGGGGAGGCATTGCGTCGGGGGGCAGGACCAGGGCAGAAAGACCCCTGGGGGAGCTTGGAAGGGATCAGAATGAGCTCTGGCCTATGGGAGCTTCCAGGCTGTCGGGAGAGAGAAGTAGGCAAACGTAAGTCAAGCAGAGAGACGGGTGCTGCTGAAGGCCAGGGATGCTCCAGGTACAGTGACATAAGAGGTGATGTGTTAAAGACCTGGCATATAGTACATTACTAGTTTTTATTTTTAGTTATGTCCAGTCATTCCAGAAAAATATTGGGTTGGCCAAAAAGTCATTTTTTTTCATACAGTGACTCTAAGTAGGGTTTAGTTGCCTTTAACTTCATTCGAACAGTTTTGTTGGATTGTACTGTGACAGTTGTCATATCAGCATGCATTTAAAAAAAATCAAAATTGGTGGATTTTTGTGTAGCCATCTTAATATTGAAGATGGAAGAAATATGTGACATTTTCAGCTTATTATGCTTTATTATTTCAAGAAAGGTAAAACCGCAACTGAACACCAACAAGGATTTGTGCAGCGTGTGGAGAAGGTGCTGTGACTGATCGAACATGTCAAAGGGATTTGTGAAGTATTTTGGTACTGTTGACATTTTGGTAAAAGAATTCTTTGCTGTGGGGCTGTTTTATGCATTGGAAGATGTTTAGCAGCATCCCTGGCCTCTACCCACTAGAAGCCAATAGTGGGAGTTAGCTTACATATTCAAAATATCCAAATCAATAAAATTGTTGGTGAAAATGAAAACTGTGTCTTTTATTTTATGGAAAAAACTAAACAGGCTTTTTGGCTAACCCAATAAAATGGCCAGGGAGAGAGTGAATGGAGGGAGAAGCAAAGTGGGCCCTTGGCTGAGCCCTGGTGATCGAAGCCAGTGTTTGAGGGGTGAGCTGAGTAAGAGAAACCTGTGGAGGAGCAATTGAAGAGGTTGGAGAAAAGCCAGGAGAGCATGATGTGACAGATGCCAAGAGAAGAACATTTGCATAGGGAGGGAATGGTGTGAGATGTCTTGTAGGTAAGGACCAACCAAAGAATGTTCGCAGAATTAGCAGCAAGAGGTAGTTAATGACCTTGAGCACTGAGGACTAGAAGCAGAGATATGGAGTTATTGCTACTGAGATGTCTTTCACAGCCAAGGGAGTGGGTGTGATGGCCCAGGAGTTGTAGAGTGCAGAGAGACAAGTGCCACAGACCATACCTTACGGAGCTATCAGATTTAAAGGCCAGGCAGAAGCTAGCAAGAAGGTCTAGTGGAAGGAGGAGTTCAGATCAGCTCCCAGATGTTGGTTGGGCAGATACTGGTGCTCTCACTGTTATAGGATGACTACCAGAGAGACTTGGCCAGGGCTGAAGGAGTGCATACACAGACCAGAGTGGGCTGAAGTTAGATTTGGGAGTAGAAATATTAGTGTCTGGACTTTGGGGTACAGGACTCTGGTGTCCCATCCCTACCTGACCCTGCAGGTAGAGGAGGAGCGGCGGAGTGCAGCAGGCAGTGAGAAGGAGGAAGAGCCTGAGGAAGAAGAAGAGGAGGAAGAAGAGGAAGAATATGATGAGGAAGAAGAGGAGGAAGATGACGACCGGCCTCCCAAGAAACCCCGCCATGGTGGCTTCATTCTGGATGAGGCTGGTATGTCACAGGGCTGGCGAATGCTGAGCAGAGGCTGGATTTCCACCTTCAGTTCCATTTCTTGAATGTACTTAAAAAAATTATGGTAAATGTTAAACACATAATAGTAGGGTAGTATGTGGAGCACTCATGTTCCATCCCCTTGTGTCGACAGTTAACAGCTTATACCAGTTCATTTTGCTTATTCCTTCTCACTCCTACCCACCAGTGGGTGATGTTGAAGCAAATCCCAAATATATAATTTTACCCAAAATATTTCTGTATATATATTCCTAAAAGATAGGTCCTTTTAAAACACATACTCACAATACCATTATCATCCTTTAAGAAACAAAATTGTGCTTGTCATGGAGAGCTCAGATGACCTAGAAGTAAACAACAGGACAAAGTAGTGGAGGCTGACATATTTGGGTCTCTCCTGGTCTGGTTCTGTTCTTTTTACAAGGGGGACAAACAGGTCTTCATACTTTAGCTGGGATAATTTGAGGATTTGGGGGACCTTGCACATTAGACTAATGTGTAAAACACATTAGACTGATGGCAGCCCAAAGTGTAATGCCCAGCACAGAGTAGGCCCTTAGACGGCAGGGTGGCTGTTAATTTACATTATATAGGCCCATGTTATACCTACTGTTCTATAAACTGCATTTTTCACTCAATGTTTGTGAAGGTGGATATAACATAGATAGGTTAGCTTAAATGAGTTAATTCATGTGAAAGTTATCTGGAAAACTTGTGGCACCTAAGTATGCAATATATATGTTAGCTGCTATCATCATCACCATCAAAATAGCTATTTATTTCCAGTGGCTGCATAGTGTTCCATTATGTTTTATTTAACCAGTTCCTTGTTGGACATTGAAGTTGTTCATATTTTTCACTGTTTTAAACAGCACTGCCGTGAACATCTTCATATATATTTAGATACACATATGCAAGTTGTTAAGTAGACCAGGGTTCTTAACCATTTCTGTGGCCCCTTTTGCAGTCTGATAAAATCTGTGGACCCCCTCTCAGAGTCATGTTCTGAAATGTGTGAGATGAAATACATAGGATTCCAAAGAGAACAGTTATATTAAAACACAGTATCAAAATATTAAAAGAACATTGTGATAGATATGCTTCTTTATTAACACATTTAAATGAGGTTTAGTGGAGGGAGAGCTGTTAAGAAACTAATTTTGAAGTAGCAAAGATATCTGCAGCTGTACTGTGCTAAGAAAATTATCAGATTTCACTGCTAACACTACTGTGCTTTATCGTCAGTATTCATAATTGATGGAAATGCTAAATTTCAATGAGAGATTAGTGAAAACAAAGTTGTTGGTTTTTTAAGGTTTTATTTATTTTTTTTAGAGAGAGGAGAGGGGAAGGAGAAAGAGAGGGAGAGAAACATCAATGTGTGGTTGCCTCTCACACGTCCCCCACTGGGGACCCGGCCCACAACCCAGGCATGTGCCCCAACTGGAAATTGAACCAGCAACCCTTTGGTTTGCAGCCTGTGCTCAATCCACTGAGCCATACCAGCTAGGCATGAAGATTTTTTTTTAATCTAACATGTGCCTTACAGATTTTCTACCTAGTAAATCCCTTTAAGTCAAGTTGCTATGCAAAAAGGAGGGATATGTTTTTAGAGCTTTTGATATCCATGGCTAAATACTGGCCCCTAAAAAGGTTACACTAGCTGATGCTCCCACCAGTTGTATGTGAGAGTGCTTGTTTCCCCCACACCCCTGTAAAGGGGAGTGACTTGAAACACCATCCTCCATTTTCTAGGGACCCTCTTACCCAGGGAAGAACAGAACAGAGGGGCCAGGAGATGCTCTGGGTATTCCCAGTTCTAACAGAGCTTTGGCCCTTTCACAAAGGCTGAGTGAGGGGCAGGGAGTCCTTGCTTAGCTAAAAGGTCTTAGATAGCAGATGGGCCCACATCAAGAGAAGAGATGGATAATACTCGTATGCCATCTGACCAAGATGTGGTCCACTAGGGACACCCATGTGTTGGTGACAGGGGTGTTATTGAACACTGCCTGTTGAAAGGCTATGTATATGGCAGTACCCATTAACAATTAACATGCAGGGACCCTTTGATACAGCAATTCTTCTTTAGGAATTTGCCCTGCAATTAGACTCACACAGGTACATAAAGACATGAGGACAAAGATACTTGCTCCAGTCCTCTTTGCAGTTGCAAATGTTGGTGATCTAAATGTTCATTGATGATAGGGCCTGGTAAAATGAATTATGGGACAGCAATCAGATAGCTTATGAGGCATGTGTTGGTACGAAGAGCTCCAAGCTAGTGTTACTGCTTAGAAAAAGAGAATAGTAGAAAACAGTGTGTTAAAAATTGTGCCCTGACTAGGTAGCTCAGTTGGTTAGAGCATCATCCGGATATGCCAAGGTTGTGGGTTTGATCCCAGTCAGGGCACATACGGTGATGGATGCATAAGTGGAACAACAAATCAGTGTTTCTCTTTCTTTCTCTTTCTATTTCTCTCTCCTCCCTCCTTCCTCTCTCTGAAATCAGTAAGCCCCTGCACAATTTTAAAACAAATTTTACATTGTGCAGGAGCTTAGAGTGAACAGAGGTGGAAGGTTTATATCCACTTTTTATATATGCACAGATTACTTCTGGACAAGAAGTCACAGAGGTGCCTCTGGAAAAGAAAACTAAGATGGTGGGGTTAGAAATGGTGGGGAGACTTGCTTGTACAGTTAACGTTATCTGTATACTTTGGAGTTTTTCATCATGTGCTAGTATCAGTATTGTCTAAGTTTTTAGCCTGTATATATGTATATTTTAAAGATTTTAGTTATGAATTTTAGAGAGAGGGGAAGGAGGGAGAAAGAGAGGGAGAGAAACATTGATGTGAGAGAAACATTGATCTGTTGCCTTTTGTGCACCCTCATCTGGGGACTAAACCCACAGCCCAGGCATGTGCCTTGACTGGAAATTGAACCAGTGATATTTTGCTCTGTAGGGTGGCACCTGACCAACTGAGCACCACGAGTCAGAGCAGAGTTTTTAGTGTATATTTGATGCATACAAAAGGGTATTTGTGCCCTGGCTGATGTGGCTCAGTGTATTGAGTACTGGCCTGTGAACCAAAGGGTTGCTGGTTCGAGTCCCAGTCAAGGCATATGCCTGGGTTGTGGGTCAAGTCCCCAGTAGGGGACCAACGAGAGGCACAACCACACATTAATGTTTCTTTCCCTCTCTTTCTCTTTCCCTTCTCCTCTCTCTAAAAATAAATAAATAAAATCTTTTTTTTAAAGGGTATTTGTAACATAGTGAAGAGGTTAAGTGCATGGACCCTGGGGGCCAGACTGCCACTCAAGGACCAGCTGAGAGTCTTTGGACAAGTTAGATAACCTCTCTGGGCTTCAAAGCCCTTGCTGTAAAGTTGGAACAATGATGATACCTCTTGTAGGGTTGCCAGGAAGATTCAGTGGCAATTTGTGGCAAGTACTCAGGACAAGGCAGGGCACATAGTATGATTTCAGATGAGGTCGGATGCATACTGAGTGGTGAGGCCATAGATACATCGTACGATTTCAATAAGTGTTAACCATTATTAATGTAAGAGAATAATAATAAAACCAACCAATTTTGAACCCTGTTTAAAAAAAAAAAAATCTATGTACCTGTCTGTGCTTGATAGTTGAGAGGGAACTTTTCTGCTTGCTTATTGAGATGTTGTTTTCTAAGATGGATCTGTGGGTGGCATTGCAGGGAGGGGTGATTTAGAGCCAGGTGGATCTGCACAAGAGACCTGACCCTGCTGCTTGGAGCAGCTTTGTGGCCCCAGGTAAGAACCTCACCTGTTTGAGCTTCAGTCTTCTGATCTGTAAAGTGGGGGTTTGTTGTGCCCAGCCCCCAGAGGAGGTTTCCTGGAAGCTGTTACCATGAGGACCCTTTGCCCCTGCTGCCCCTGACCACTTGACCTTCTTGTTTCAGATGTGGATGATGAGTATGAGGATGAGGACCAGTGGGAGGACGGAGCAGAGGACATCCTAGAGAAAGGTGTGTGTGGGCCTGTCTCTGGAAGACCACTGGGGGATGTGACCCAGAGGGTCTTGAGAGCCCATCCTGCACCCCCATGCCCTGTACCACCCCAATACCCACCCTCCTCACCTTGCTTCTTTCTGTCCTTGCCAGAGAGATCAACGCTGTACCCTTTTCCTTTGAGGCCCATGAGTTGGGGGGGGCAGGGGCTGTAGGGTGGTAGGTATTATGGGGAGAGGACTCTGGGATCCCAGGGCCCCAATAAATCCCTTCTGGGGGTTGTAGGGTGGGTGGGCTCTGTCCCAAGATACCCCCCACTTCCTGGGCCAGTGCCCCCTTCCCTGTTATTTTCCGTTTTGTGCACCTCATACATTTCGGCTTCTCCCCCAAACACCTGGTGCCTGGCCTTTACTTTTGATTTTCAACCTTACTGTGTCCTTCCCTTCCCCTTCCCCCAACCCATTGGTTGATTTCGCTGCTATAATTTGGCTCATACTTTGTCTGCCCTCGCCCACCACCACCACCACCACCACCACCACCACCACCACCTCCTCTTCCTCCAAGTAGAAGAGATTGAAGGTAAGAATCTGAAAAGTGTGATTCCCCAATCCTCCTCCCATATCCTGGCATCTCCTCCTTCCTGCCCTTGGCACCCTCCCTTATCCTGATCCCTGTCCGGCCCTGGGGTCTCTGATTCATGTTAGGGTCCAGAGTCAGAGGGTTCTGGGGCCAGGCCTCCAGCAGTGGTTGGCCTGGGAAAGTGTGTGTGTGTATGTGTGTGAACTTTGTGGGGGGGAGGGATGCAGGGATGTGTGGGATGGGATGGAGTTCAGGGTGTGCTTAGACAGTGGCTATGAGATGGGAAACAGCTGGATGTTCCCAGGAGCTGGGCCCCATCCCCAAGTCTTTCCATAAGAAGCAGAAACCTGAGCAGGACAGAGAGGGTGAGGGATATGGTTTTGCTCAGTATGGTGTCTCCTCTCCAGGACCCACCTCTGGTACTCTTAGCCCCACCACTTTCTCCAGACCCCTGCTCTTTACCTCCCCTTACTCACCCCATCTGCCCATTTTTTCTGCAGCCTCCAATATCGATAATGTTGTCCTGGATGAAGACCGTTCTGGGGCTCGCCGCCTACAGAATCTCTGGAGGTAAGCAGGGCAGGGAAAAGTGGTGAGACTGGTTCCCATGGGGAGGTTTAGGGGCAGGTCAACCCACCTCCTCTCCTCAACCTTCAATTCATGTTTATTTCCCCTCCCCCCCACACTCCAGGGACCAGCGAGAAGAAGAACTAGGCGAGTATTACATGAAGAAATATGCCAAGTCATCTGTGGGAGAGACGTAAGGGCATGGCATGGGATGGGTGGGTGGGGAACCATTTGCGGGAAGGGTCAGGGATCTGACAGAGCTTCACTTCTCCTTCCCAACTGCCCTTCTCTCTCCAGGGTGTATGGAGGATCTGATGAACTCTCTGATGACATCACGCAGCAGCAGCTGCTCCCGGGAGTCAAGTAAGGGGGTGGGACAGGAGTGCTGAGATGGGCCTTTTGTACTGTACCAGGGTTATGTGCCCATAGGGGTCATTCCATGAAATAAATCAGGACACAGAGTCACCCAAGCAGAATGGTGGATGAGAAGGGAGAGGAGGGAGGGGCAAGATGGCACCTTTTTCTTTCCTTCCTTGTGCTTGTACATGGAAGGATGGAGAAGAGAGAGGGTATGGAACAAGAGGAAGAAAGATGGGTGTGATTATTTGAATGTTTCATGATGAGAAGAGTTTCACTAAAGGGCTTTTTTTTCTGTCCTGTCTAGAGATCCAAATCTGTGGACTGTCAAATGTAAGGTGTGTGTTCCGGCCTCATTGGCCTGGGGGAGGCAGGTGGGAGAAGGAGATGGCTTCCTCTGGGAGAACCGTTCATGTGTCTCTTCTGGGTCAACTTGGCCTGTCAGCCTGTCAGTCATCCATCCTTTTTCTGCCTCTCCATCCTTCTGTCTTTCCTCCCCCTCACTGTGTCCCACCTTCATTTTTCTTGCTGGTCATCCCTCTCACTGTATCTCTCCCTCTCATGTTCCTCTCCTACTTTTTCTTGACTGATGAGTCTGTCTTTCTTACTATCTCCTGTCGCCTGTCACATGTCCTGCCCTCCATTTCATATCTCTTAAGTCTGCCTGTTTTCCAGATTGGGGAGGAACGGGCCACAGCCATTTCCTTGATGCGCAAGTTCATTGCCTACCAGTTCACAGACACGGTAAGTCTAGGCAGGCAGCTTGGGGATGAGAGACTGGCCAGAGCCTAGAGGGAGGAAGTGGGTAGGTTCAAGGGTGCCACTGCCTATTAAGAGAGCTGTTTCAGCTGGAAAACAACCACTCCCTAGACTGAGGCTTTCTTCTGTGCCTTTCAGAGGTATTGTCTTTGGTCTTTCTCCATGTGTGGCTGGGTTCCCAAGTCCCCGGAGCCCTCTGGAAGTCAACCATCCAGCTTCCTGAGTCTTTTCTATGTGAGAGTGAGCTGTGCCTATTTACCAACCCTGTTCAGTAGCTGTCACCCTCTTACTATTTAGAAGGAAGTCCTACAATAGGACAGTTTGGCTGGGGGTCAGGGAACTGGCCTGTCAGTAGGAGAATTCCTTCCTTCTCTTTCACACAGTCAGACGTGTGCTGAGCCCCTCCTCTGCCCTGGTCCCTGCACTGGGAGATGCTGAGAATACAGTGGTGACTGTGCCAGAGCTGGTCCCTGCCCCGTCAGGTCTCACTCAGCACACAAAACACAAAGTAATGCCACCTGCCTGCGAGGCAGCAAATGCTGCACTAAGATCACAGGTTCAGACTACCAGGGTTTGAAGTGTACCTACCACTTCCTAACTGTATGACCTTGATCAAACCACTTTCCCTCTCTAGGGCCCTTGCTTGCTTGCTCCTCAGCATCATTAGGTTTAAATAGCTTGGGACATGTCCAGCAGCTTGTGTTCAGTAGATGTCATTCCGTTTTGAAACCAGGGTAAACGTTGTGAAGGGTGTCCTCAAAATTTGTGAAACATGGGGCTACTATTAACTGCATACTGGGTGGTAACTTTTTCAGTTTAAATGATTTGTGTTCAGCTGAGTGCATTGCTTTTACCTGCCGAAGCATTAGGCCTGTGTCAGTGGGGCCAAGTGGATAGTTGTAGGGCTTGCAGATTATGATTTTAAGTGTGCACAGACCTCTACATTGTGCCCTGGGCTAAATCCTAGTGACCTGTTTGAGTTATGACTGATTATTATTTTTGTGGTTTTTAAAAATATATTTTATTGATTATCTATTACAGTTGTCCCATTTTCCCCCTTTATTCCCCTCTGCCCTGCACACCCCCTCTCACCCGCATACCCGCACCCTTAGTTCATGTCCATGGGTTATACCTACAAGTTCTTTGGCTTCTACATTTCCTGTACTGTTCTTAACCTTCCCCTGTCTAGTTTCTATCTACCAATTATGCTACTTCCCTATATCTTTTCCCCCATTCTCCCTCCCCCTCCCCCATAACACTCCATGTAATCTCCATTTCTGTGATTCTGTTCCTGTTCTAGCTGTTTGTTTAGTGTGTTTTTGTTTCTGTTTTCTTTAGGTTTGGTTGTTGATAGTTGTCAGTTCGTTGTCATTTTACTGTTCATAGTTTTGATCTTTTTTTCTTAGATAAATCCCTTTAACATTTCATATAACAACGGCTTGGTGTTGATGAACTCCTTTAACTTGACCTTATCTGAGAAGCGCTTTATCTGCCCTCCCATTCTAAATGATAGCTTTGCTAGATAGAGTAATCTTGGATGGAGGTCCTTGCCTTTCATGACTCTGAATGCATCTTTCCAGCCCCTTCTTGCCTGTAAGGTTTCTTTTGAGAAATCAGCTAACAGTCTTATGGGAACTCCTTTGTAGGTAACTGTCTCCTTTTTTCTTGCTGCTTTTGAGATTCTCTCCTTATTTTTGATCTTGGCTAATGTAATGATGATGTGCTTTGGTGTGTGCTTCCTTGGGTCCATCTTCTTTGGGATTCTCTGAATTTCCTGGACTTCCTGGAAATTTATTTCCTTGGCCAGATTGGGGAAGTTCTTCATTATGTTTTCAGATAAGTTCTCAATTTGTTGCTCTTCCTCTTCTCCTTCTGGCACCCCTCTGATTCAGATGTTGGAACGTTTAAAGTTGTCCTGGAGGTTCCTGAGCCTCTCCTACTTTTGAATTCTTGTTTCTTCATTCTGTCCTGATTGAATGTTTATTTCTTCCTTCTGTTCTAAGTTGTTGACTTGAGTCCTGGTTTCCTTCCCTTCACTGTTGGTTCCCTGTACATTTTTCTTTATTTCACTTTTCAGAGCCTTTACTTTTTTCTCTGTTTTGCAACCATACTCACCTAATTCTCTGAGCATCCTGATTACCAGTGTTTTGAATTGTGCAAGTGCAAATGGTTGGCTGTCTCTTCATGGTTTAATTGTATTTTTTCTGGAGCTTTGATTTGTTCTTTCATTTGGGTCTTTTTTTTTTTTTTTTTTTTTTTTTTTTTGGTCTCTGGCATCTGTTACGTTGTAAGGGGTGGAGCCTTAGGTATTGGTCAGGGCAGGGCAACTCAGGTTGCTATGTTGTGGGGCTGTATGTTAGGAAGGTGTCCAAGAGGGAACAGTACTGCTTGTTCAGCTCTCTGCTGGCTTTCAATCACTTCCTCTGCTACCCACAAGCAAATTGGACCCTTCTGGTGCTGATTCTGGTGGGTGGGTTTGTGTACTTTTTAGGACCCTGTGGGTTTCTCCAATGAACTCTTCTGTGAGGCTGGGAGTTTCTCCTGCTGCCTCAACCCCCACAGGTTTTTTCAGTCAGAGGTTTTGAGGCTTTTATTTCCCTGTGCTGGAGCCCTGGGTTGTGCAGTCTGTCTGGCTCCCCAGTTGTTCCTCTAGGTTTATCTACATACAAGTGTGAGATCGCCTACTCCACCAGCTGCCGCCTCACCTGGTCCTCCAGCCGCCACCTTGCCACAAGTCCTTTCCGCCCAGCTGCTCATCTCCGTCCCTGGATGAATGTTTCTTCTTTAACTCTTTCGTTGTCAGACTTCCATACAGTTCGATTTTCTGGCAGTTCTGGTTGTTTTTTTTTTTTTTTTAATTTGTTGTTGTCCTTTTGGTTGTCTGAGGAGGCAAAGCGTTTCTACCTACGCCTCCATCTTGGCTGGAAGTCTTTATATTTCATAAATTGATGATCATGGTGTATTATCCTTTTTAAGTGTTACAGAATTTGGTGCTGTACTGTTTTATTAAAGATTATTGCATTTATATTCAGAAGAGATAATGATCTGTAGTGTTTTTATGATGTCTTTGGTTTTGATATCAGGGTAGTACTGGATTCATAGGATGAATTGGGAAATGTTTCCCTGTTTTCTAAAAAGAGTTTTGTGAAGGATTGTTGTTAATTATTTAAATATTTGGTAGAATTACCAGCTAAGCCATCTAGTTCTATACTTTTTATGTTTGTGTGGAAGGTTGTTTTATTACTAATTCAATATCTTTACTTGCATGTCTTTTCAGATTCTCTTTCTTTTTGAGTTAGTTTTGGTAGTTTATCTTTCTATGAGAACATTCATTTCATTTAGGTTATCTCATTTATTGGCAGGTAGTTATACCTGGTATTGCCTTGTCATTCTGTAAGAATGGTAGTAATGTCCTTTCTTTCATTCCTGATTTTAGTAATTTGAGTCTTCTCTTTTTTCGGTTGGTCATTCTGGTAAAGGTTTGTCAAATCTGTTAATTTTTCCTAAAGAACTAACGGTTGTAATGGACTTCTCTTACTGTTTTTCTATTTTGTATTTCACAACCATGCTGATCTTTATATTTCTTTCCTTCTGCTTGCTTTGGGTTTTGTTTCCTTTTTTCCAGTTTCTTAAAGGTGGAAGGTTAGGTTATTGATTTGAGATTTTTTTTCTTTTTTAAGTTGGCATTTATAGCTGTAAACTTCTGAGCATTACTATCTTCATGTTATAATTAAAAGATTTTATTTATTTTTAGAGGGGGAAGAGAGAGGGAGAGAAACATCAGTGTGTGGTTGCCTCTCATGCGCCCCCTACTGGGTACCTGGCCCACAACCCAGGGATGTGCTCTGACTGGGAATTGAACTGACAACCCTTTGGTTCGCAGGCCAGCACTCAGTCCACTGAGGCATACCAGCCAGGGCACGTTATAATAAGTTTTATCTTAGTATATGTGTTTTTGTTTTCATTCATTTCAAAATATTTTCTAATTCCTCTTGTAATTTCCTCTTCAATCCATTGGTCACTTGAGTGGCACCACAAGTACCAGTGAGGAGGGCCCAGTTGCAGGGCATACTCCAGATGCCTGATCATGACCTTTGCCCAGCAACCTGAATCCTTCATACCCTAATTAACACTGAATAAAAGGTGACGGGTAAAAAAATAAAACCCCAAAAAACTTAGTGTTTCACATATTGGTGAGTTACCTAAATTATCTTCTGTTACTGATTTCTAATTTAATTTCATGAGTTTGGAGAATATATATATAATTTCATCCCTTTTACATTTATTGAGGCTTGTTTTATGGCCCAACCTTTGGTTTTTCCTAGGGAGTGTTCAGTGTGCTTGAGAGAGGAATGTCATTCTGCTGTTGTTTGAAAGAGTGTTCTGTATGGATGTCTGTTAGGGCTACATAGTGTTTATAGTGTTGCTAAAGTGTTCGGTTTCCTCCTTGATCTTCTGTCTAGTTGTTCAGTCCATTGTCAAACATGGGATGTTGTAGCCTCTGATTATTATTAGTGAATTGTCAGTTTCTCCCATCATGTCTGTAAATTTTTCATGTATTTTTTTATTTTTTAATTTAATTATTTTATTGTTGTTCAAGTACAGTTGTCTGCGTTTACCCCCATCACTCCCCACCCCTCCCCAGCCATCCCCACCTACCTCCCCTGCTTCCACCCCACCTTGGTTTTGTCTTTGTGTCCTTTGTAGTTGTTCCTTCTTCATGTATTTTGAGGTTCTGTTGTTAGGTTCACATATATTTATGATCTTACGTCTTTTTGATGGGTTGACCTTTTTATTATTATAAAATGTCCTTTTTTATCTCTGGTAGCAATTTTTGTCTTAAATCTGCTCTGTCTGCTATTAATATAGCCCCTCCAGCTTTCTTTGGTTCTAGTTGCTTTTTACACATAACATATGTTGGCTTTCTTTTCTGCATCACTGCATAGATTAATCTCATTGTTCCTTTACCTGCTACATTTCATGATATAGTTAAGCCATATTTTAACAAATCCCTTTTTGGGGGGTGTTTACAATTTTCTAGTCTTGTTTGTTTTCTATAATACGTAACTCTGCACTGAACGTCCTTTTGTCTGTGTCATTGTGCCAACATGTTTCTGTGGAATGAATTCCTGGAAGAGATATTGCTGAGATGGCATTGTTGCTGTTATTAGCAGTTGTGTCTCACTGTCTCCTTTCATGGGCTTGGCCCGATAGCCCCTGCAGATTAAGTCGGTAGTGGCACCTGAGCATGTGAAGGGCTACATCTATGTGGAGGCCTACAAGCAGACCCATGTGAAGCAGGCCATCGAGGGCGTGGGCAACTTGCGGCTTGGGTACTGGAACCAGCAGATGGTGCCCATCAAGGAAATGACAGATGTGCTCAAAGTGGTGAAGGAGGTGGCCAACTTGAAACCAAAATCATGGGTCCGCCTCAAGCGGGGCATCTATAAGGATGACATTGCACAGGTGACTGGGGGTGGGGTGGGGTGGGGTGGGGTGGGGTGGGATGGCTGAGGGGGTCAGGACTCATGTTCACAATTCTGCTCCTCTCTTCTCTCCTTTCCTTTTGACCTTCCCAGACCCCTTCGTAGTGCAGAGAGCAGCACCCCACTCAGATTAGGAAAAGCAGAGCCTGGGTTTTGTTGTGAGCATACAGGAAATGTATGAGCATCTTCCGTGTGTTATGAAAGCAGCATATGAGTAAAAATCTGAAGACAGAGA
Organism: Trachops cirrhosus; assembly: GCA_028533065.1. Classification (NCBI taxonomy): domain Eukaryota; kingdom Metazoa; phylum Chordata; class Mammalia; order Chiroptera; family Phyllostomidae; genus Trachops; species Trachops cirrhosus. Next base: position 34,377,133 of record CM052550.1, read on the forward strand.
GGGAGTGAGCCATGTGGAGTTACTGGGGAAGCATATTATGACAGAAGGAACAGTATGTGAGATAGAACTGTCTCTAGCTGAGGCAGAGTGGCAGGACATGAGCTCAGCGAGGCCCATCATTGGGCTTCAGCTTTTACTGGAGTAAGATGAGAAGTATGACTTTGATTTTAACAGCATTACTGTGGTGACTGGTTCTGAAGCAGGGGAGATATTGCACTCAGGGAATATTTAGCAACGCATGTAAACATTTTTGTTTTTTTCAGGTGGAGAGTTGATTCTGTCTAGGGTAGATAGCAGGAATGCTGCTAACATTCTACAATGTATGGGACAACCCCCCACAACAAAGAATTACCTGGCTGAGAAACCCTTAAATAGACAGTATGGGACCACAGAAGGAGGGAGACCAGCAAGGAGACAGAGCAGTGATGCTTTGGTAAAGGTGGCCAGTGATGGTGGGATAGGACTAAGGTTGGAGTATCAGAGGAGGGGGAAAAGGTCAGAGTTTTTGAAAGCACAGCTGACAGGATTTGCTGACAGATTGGATATAGAGGTAAAAGAGAAATGAGTAAAGAAGGACTCCCAGGTTGCCCTGGCTGGGTAGCTCAATTGGTTAGAAAATTGTCCCAATAGGCCAAGGTTGTGGGTTTGGTCTTTGGTCAAGGCACATATAAGAAGCATCCAATGAATGCGTAAATAAGTGGAACAACAAATTGATGTTTCTCTCCCTTCTTCTCTCTCTCAAAAAAAGCAATTAAAAAAAAAAAAAAGAATGACTCCCAGGTGTGCCTGAGCAAAAGGAGGAATGGAGTGGGAAGAGATTGAGAGACAGCAGGTTTGGGGGAAATCGGGAGGTTAGTTGTGGTTGTGCTAGTTGGAGGGACCTTTTAGGCATCCAAGTGGAGGTGTCAAGCAGGCGGTGAATAGTCAATTTCAGAGTTATGGGGAGACAGGCTAGAGAGAGAATTTGGGAGTTGTTAGCTTAGCAGTCAGATTTCTTACCCGTCACCCTCTCTCCCTTACCCTTTCTGGTATCTCTCTGCCTTTCCTATGTCTGGAGCCAGGGATGGAGGGACAGGCCCTTTCTTGACTGCTCACCTGTCCTTTTCAGGTGGATTATGTGGAGCCCAGCCAAAACACCATCTCTCTGAAGATGATTCCACGCATTGACTATGACCGCATCAAGGCCCGCATGAGCTTGGTACCATGGGGATGTGTGGGGGAGAGGGAATGCTTTATCTCAGGTGGTGGCCAAGCCTTCCTCCCTCATCCTTCCCATCCGTGCCCCTTTTCCTCCACAGAAAGACTGGTTTGCTAAAAGGAAGAAGTTTAAACGACCTCCACAGAGGCTGTTTGATGCTGAGAAGATCAGGTGAGTGTCCTTGGGGACTGGCTGGGTTGAGTCTCCAGAGCTATGATGCAAAATGTGCCTTTACAGTTTCCCTCACAGAAATTAAACCCTGACAGGTTTAGTTTGTGAGTGGTTAGCTGTCAGTATAGCCTCAACTACGTTACTTAACATTCCCATGCCTCAGTTTCCTCTGCTTACAAAGATTGATAATGACAGCCCCTGTTTCCTCGGATTGTAGGGAGAATTGAATGAATTAATCTGCATGTGTGCCCAGAGTATCACTTTGCATGTAGTAAGTGTGATTAATGGTATCGTATATTGAAAAGGGATTTATCAACATGTCAGGCTTTATAAAGTCTCTCCCTGATCTCCTGATGCCTGGGCAACCAAGATGGGGGTATAGAGCTCCTTTCCCTCAGGATGTCTCCCTCAGTTTCCCCAGCTGGATAGAAATCAGAGTAGCTCAGGGATTCCAGCATTCCAGGCCTACCAGGATTTCCAACAGGAAGGACAGGAGAGGAGGAGGTAGAGAAACAGAATTTGCCAGTGACACTTTTCCTCTGGTCTTGTTCTGGTACCCGTTGGGAGTCAGCCGGAGTTTTTCATTGTCTAGATTGCAGAATGTGCCTTTTGACTAACGCCTCCTATGCCCGAATTGGGCCCATTTACACCACTGGTCTCCACCCGACTAGACCTCCCCTTACTGTGAGGCAGAGAACAAACCAGCCAGCTGAGGCAACAGTGCCCTAACATGCCCAGCAGAGTATGCTGGTCCATCTCCCAGATTCACCATGTGAATGAGAAAACATTTGAGTGAGCAGTTCTTCCTTGCATTTCCCTTTTGGGGAATGGGGGAGGCTTTCCCTCCCCACTGTAGAAGCATGGGGCAGGAACTAAGTGGTCCCACCCCACCCCACATGCAAGGCCCAAAGAGTTAAGGCACAGGCTTGGGAGTCCCTCCGCCTGTGTTTGAATCCTGAGTCTCAGACTTGTGGTTGGGCTATGTCGTATGCCCTCTTCGAGCCTCATTTTCTCATATTGCTGATGTCACAGGCTTTGCAGGGGAGTCAGTGAGGTGGTGTGTGAGCCAGGCAGGGGCTTAGTGCTCTGTGAATGTTAACTCCGATACTTTGTCCAGCTAGTATTGACTGTGTCTATGATGTGCAGACACTTACAGGGGAAAGAGTGAGAAACAATAAGTCCTTGTCCCTCTGGACTGCCATCCTTATTAGGGACATGAATCAAACAGTAGTTCATTGGAGGGTGACATGTACTGTGTTGAAAATAAAGCAGGGAAAGGGCATGGGAGTGCACGGAGGTGGGGTCGGTGGGCCCCTCCTTTGGGCTCTGTGAGAGGTCCCTCTGGCAAGAGGGTATGTGTTAGGATGGGATGAATCAGTCATCCTGAGGCCTTCTGTCCCCCTTGCCACCGAAGGAGGCAGGTGCAGCAGATTCTCTCTCTTTTTTAAATTTTAATTAAAATCCAGATCCTCTTCTTAACATACCCTTCCAATTTTCTCTCCCTCACAAAATCCCAGGTCCCTGGGGGGCGATGTTGCCTCTGATGGTGACTTCCTCATCTTCGAGGGGAACCGCTACAGCCGGAAGGGCTTTCTGTTTAAGAGCTTTGCCATGTCTGCTGTGGTGAGGGTCCTGGAGGGGTCCATGCTAATGGCAGTGGGGAATGGGGAGGCCAAGTTTTCCCTCCTGTATCCTGAGCCCAAAGCAGCGGGTTATCTGGGTCTGTACTGGGTAATCCTCAAGTCACTAGTGTCCCTAGGGTGGTAATACTCCCTGTCTCTTTAGCCCACTCAGCTGGGCTGTGACACTGACCTTTGTCCACTTCTTCCCCTTGTCTCTTGGGGCTCAGATCACAGAGGGTGTGAAGCCCACACTTTCTGAGCTGGAGAAGTTTGAGGACCAGCCAGAAGGCATTGACCTGGAGGTAGTGACTGAGAGCACAGGTATTTGCTCTTAGCTGTAACTTAGGCCAAGGAGGAGCAGATGGCCTGTGGCAGGCAGCCCCCAAATCAGCCCCGTGTCTGCCCCTGCAGGGAAGGAACGGGAGCACAACTTCCAACCTGGGGACAATGTGGAGGTTTGTGAGGGTGAGCTCATCAACCTGCAGGGCAAGATTCTCAGTGTGGACGGCAACAAAATCACCATCATGCCCAAGCACGAGGACCTAAAGGTGGGGTACCCTACTGTCCTCCTCATATGTACTGGGTTGAGGGGGTGATGTTGTAACCATGAGTAATCTGAAGTGGCTACTGGGTTTAGTTTCCTTAGGGGGGTGTGTGTGTATGTGTGTGTGTGTGTGTGTGTGTGAGAGAGAGAGAGAGAGAGGTAGAGAGAGAGAGAGTCTGAGGGTTTGTCTAGGCTAGCATGGTGTGTCTAAGGTGAGGCTGTCTCCAGTGGGTCTGAGATGGTGTCTCTCTAGTCTGGTGTCGTGTCTAGGGGACAGACTGGCTCTGTGTGGAGTGAAGGGTTGTCTAGGCTGATGTTCTGTCTGAGGTCAGCTGTCTTTGAGGCAGTCTGAGGATTGTCCTGGTGGCCTAAGGTGGTCTTTGGTTGGGTGGTGTGAGCCTGGAGTGGATCTTGGCCGGGGCCTTTTCTGAGAACTGGAATGGATTCTGAAGATGGATGGGGCAGGCAGTTTGTGGCAACTTCCTCCTCATCTGCTTGTTGTCCCCACACCTGATCTCTAGGACATGCTGGAATTCCCAGCCCAGGAACTTAGGAAGTACTTCAAGATGGGGGATCATGTGAAGGTGATAGCTGGCCGATTTGAGGGCGACACAGGCCTAATTGTGCGAGTAGAAGAAAACTTTGTCATCCTCTTCTCTGACCTCACCATGCATGAGGTAGGTCAAAAGGGTGAAAGGTGAGCAGATACATTCAGAGGAGAATGCTTAGGCAAGGCAGGCCAGCCACTTGGGTCCTGCTTCACCCCTCCCCCTCTCTCGGCAGCTGAAAGTGCTCCCCCGGGACCTGCAGCTCTGCTCGGAGACGGCATCAGGTGTGGATGTTGGGGGCCAGCACGAATGGGGAGAGCTGGTGCAGCTGGACCCCCAGACTGTGGGTGTCATTGTGCGACTAGAGCGGGAGACCTTCCAGGTGTGTATGCTGCATTCAGTGGCGGAGCTTGCTTTTAGGGGCTTCCTCTCTTTCTCGAGCTCCTCATCCTGGGAGGTGGCAGAGCATGGTGGCCAAGAGCCCAGATTGCTCTGGGTTGCAGACCTGCCTCTGTCACCCACAACTGGCTATGTGAGATTAAGCAAATAGCAAGTCAGTTACTCTCTCTGCCTCAGCTCTTTACCCTGTAAAATGGAGGTAATGTCAGCGTTACTTAATTTAGTTGTAAATGAATCTCTGAGGTCAGATATGCACCCTGACATTCAGTGCTTGTTAAAGGGTGGGGTGCCGCAAGTGTCCTCTTCCCCTTACCCACCCCCCATGGATGTGGTAGCCACACAGCATAGTGCTTAGAACCCTGGACTTTGGATTCACATCTCAGCTCTATTACTTTGGTGCTATGTTACCCTGGGCTGCTGACTTGCCCTTTCTGGGCCTGAGGCACCTCCTGTGTAAGACGGGAATCATGACAACATCCATCTCAGAGGGAAGTTTTGAAGCTTCAGTAAAATCTTAAATGAAGAATTTAGCATGGGGCCTGCTTGGTACAGAGTGATGGGTAAACATTAGCTTAGTTAGTATCTCCTCCTCTGCCCAACTCTCTAATCCCTGATGTTCAATCAAGGGAGTAGAGTCTCCTCCCAAATGATGGGGAACATTTTTGGTTCACCCAGTGCCTTGGGGTTGGCACTCTGACCTCGCCTGCCCAAGAGCCTCCCCTGCAGGCTCTCGCAAGGAAGGACCATCTCACTTTAGGGAAGCCCTACTCCATGTCATCCTTTCCACTCTTACTTCTTGGGTATCCCCCTCTCCCTCCATAGGTGCTAAACATGTACGGGAAGGTGGTGACTGTTAGGCACCAGGCTGTGACCCGGAAGAAGGACAATCGCTTTGCTGTGGCCCTGGACTCGGAACAGAACAACATCCATGTGAAAGACATTGTTAAGGTCATTGACGGCCCCCACTCAGTAAGTATGAGCTGCTACCTGTCAGCTCTATCTGAAAGAATAGGGGTGGCGCATGGCCACGAGGGTGACCATCTTTGTTCCTCCAGGGTCGGGAGGGCGAGATTCGCCATCTCTTCCGTAGCTTTGCCTTTCTGCATTGCAAGAAACTGGTGGAGAATGGGGGCATGTTTGTCTGCAAGACACGTCACCTGGTGCTGGCTGGCGGCTCAAAGGTGAGGTGGGCATGGTGGCACTCTGTGTTAATGGGTACCTGGCTCAGCTTTCTGGCCCTCCCTGACCCCAGGTGTGACAAACAATGGGCACATGTCAGTGTCAGGTCCTTGTCAAAGTGTAAAAAAAAGTATATTGGGTTTTTGAGCTGTTTACCAAATCATTTATTCTTTCATGTGGTTTTATTGAGCACCTATCTGTTAGGTGCCAGACACTGGAGAACAGTAGTGAACAAGAGGCAAAGCTACTTTGGAGGTCAACAGATAGACAAGTACATATGTGGTACAACATGCAGTATTGGGTGATGAGAAACACTGAAGGAAAATAAAACAGGAAAGGGAGGTAGAGAATGGTGGGGACAGGGTATTGTTCTATTTTACTTATTTATTTTTAAATACGTTGTTAATACGATATATTTCACTTTCATCCTATATTACTTTCTTTTGTGTTTGTGAGAAAACCCAAAAGAATCTTGCTGGCATTGAATAGAATATGTCTAATTGGCATTTATACTGAAAGTTTTCCTAGCCTCACCCTCCACCCTCCACTTTTTAAACTACTGTGATCTATAAAGGATAAGGATAGGAGAGAGAGAATGATGGGGGCTGCTGCTTTAAACAGAGAAGTTAAAGAAAGGCCTCTTTGAGGTGGTGACATTGGAGCAGAGCCTGAATGAAGGGGTGGAGAGCCATGACTATCTCAGAGGAACAGCAAGTGCAAAGACCTTGGGATAGGACTTGTAGGAAGGTTGTGTAGAACCAGGTATCAGAAAGGAAATCAGGCCTGGGATCTGGGTAGTTGGGACCAGGAGTTGGTTTCCTTAGGACCCTGCAAGTGGGGTGATGAAATCGTGGCATGCACCTTTTGTGTCACTAGGGCACAGGTGGCAAACACAAGGCCCACAGGCGGAATCCAGCCTTTTATCTTGTTTTATCCGGCCTGGTACCTTGTTTCTACCCAGCGGCAGCGCCGAGCTCTTGCTTAACTATTAAGGAGTAATTACATTTATGTAATCCTAAAATTACATTTGGCCATTTGAAGGCAACCATGAGGCTGATATGGTCCCCGGTAAAAATGAATTTGACACTCCTGAACTAGGGGATTTACATTCTTGACTACCACATTTTAGCCCACTCCTTGCTCGGGGCCTCTTGTTTAACAGGCCCATAAGGGGTTGTGGCAATTTCCCCAGAAGGAAATTGAGGCATTGTCCCTGGAAGAAGGGAATGATGGCCGCCAGAAGGTTCAAGCAGGATCTGTTCCCAAATGCAAGCAGGCAGTTTGGCACAGGAGTCTGCGCGTCAGTCACCTAGACCCTGCCTGCCAGTTCACTTCTTGTCCCTCTTCTAGCCCAGAGATGTGACCAACTTCACCGTGGGTGGCTTTGCCCCCATGAGCCCCCGGATCAGCAGCCCCATGCACCCCAGTGCTGGAGGTGAGGGGGAGTTGGGCCGGGGCTGCTTGTGCGGATGGGGGAGGAAGGTTGTTCAGCCCACAGTCACTGAGCACCTGCTCTGGGCTGGCTCAGCCCTGATGGGGCCACAGCCCACTGGAGACCAGACCTCACCCCACAGTGACAACCCAGGGTGGTAAGAGCTATAATGGGAAAGCCTAGAAGAGGCTCCTAACCCAATAGGGGAGGGGGAGAGTCAAGCAGGTAAAGAGGGTATTGTGACTGTGGGCACAGAATGTGAGGGAAGCCCTGGCCCGTGTGGCTCATTTGGTTGGGTGTCATCCCACAAAGTGAAAGGTTACTGGTTCAGTTCCTGGTCAGGGCATATGCCTGGGTTGCGGGCCAGGTCCCGGGTTGGGGGCCTGAGGGAGTGCAAGAAGCATTCAATGTTTTTCTCAGTGTTTCTCTCCTCTCTTTTTCCCTTTCTTCTCCTCTCTCTAAAAATAAAATCTTAAAAAAGAAAAACATACAAGGAGAAGGCACAGCTCTAGGGACTGGTGATGTTCTCTTCCCTCCTCAGGTCAGCGTGGTGGCTTTGGTAGTCCAGGTGGCAGCAGTGGTGGCATGAGCAGGGGCCGGGGGCGGAGAGACAATGAACTCATCGGCCAGACTGTGCGAATCTCCCAGGGGCCCTACAAAGGTGATCTTCAAGACCATATGGAGGCCTGGGGAGGAGCATGGTGAGGGAGAGCCCCAGTTGGCCTGACCTCCTGCTCCCCACCAGGCTACATTGGTGTGGTGAAGGATGCCACAGAGTCCACGGCTCGAGTGGAGCTGCATTCCACCTGCCAGACCATCTCTGTAGACCGTCAGCGTCTCACCACAGTGTAAGGCTGGGCCATGGCAGGGCATGGAGGGGGTTATCAGGTGGTGAGGAGGCCCTACTCATCCCTCTAGTTCTCTGTGTGCACAGGGGCTCACGGCGCCCGGGTGGCATGACCTCGACTTATGGGCGGACGCCCATGTATGGCTCCCAGACGCCCATGTATGGCTCTGGCTCCCGCACACCCATGTATGGCTCTCAGACACCTCTCCAAGATGGTGAGCACTCCCCAGGAGAGAGGGAGGAGGGGTGACTGTTGGGGGGGATGACTGGAGACAGGACAGAACTGATGGATACAAGCATCTCTCCTCTCACAGGCAGCCGCACCCCGCATTATGGCTCGCAGACACCCCTGCATGATGGCAGCCGCACTCCTGCCCAGAGTGGGGCCTGGGACCCCAACAACCCTAACACGCCATCACGGTGAGGACCAGGAGCTGGGGGGCAAGTTTTCCTGAGCTACTGGGGATGTGTTGCGTGGTTATGCTGGGTGTCTGGGGCATAGAGGGGTCTGTATGACCCACCCCGAAGTCTCTGCTCCCAGCCCCAGGCTGGTCTGTGAGGAGTAGGCATGGCTGGTGGTAAAACAATCTCTCTGGCCTAACCACAGTAGCACACTGTGGTTAAAACCTGGGTTTGGAGACAGTGTGTGTGACCTTGGTCATGTGACAAGTTGTGTAACTGTGGGCTGGCAGCCTAGTCTCTGACTCCCAGTCTCCTCAGCTGTGAAATGGAGGCCTCCAGATGAGGCTGCTGTGAGGGTGAAATTGCCTCAATTTGACTGTCTATAGTGATGTTCTGGAAGCATTTGCTACATTGCTGTGATCACCATTCCCAACAGACTTCTTTCCCCAACAGGGCTGAGGAAGAATATGAGTATGCCTTCGACGATGAGCCCACCCCATCACCACAGGCCTATGGGGGTACACCCAATCCCCAAACACCTGGCTACCCAGACCCCTCATCCCCGCAGGTTAACCCACAGTATAACCCACAGACGCCAGGGACACCAGCCATGTGAGTCCTTTGGGGCTAGCCCTAATTAACCCCTGCCCAAATTCCCCCCTCTGCCACCACCTCTTCGTCAGTCCCAATAAATGCTCCCTTCTCTCCTTGTCTCTGCAGGTACAACACAGACCAGTTTTCCCCTTATGCTGCTCCCTCTCCCCAAGGCTCCTACCAGCCCAGCCCCAGCCCCCAGAGCTACCACCAGGTGGCACCAAGTCCAGCTGGCTACCAGAACACCCACTCTCCCGCCAGCTACCACCCCACGCCCTCACCCATGGCCTATCAGGTACTGGTCAGCTGGCATACCCTTGAGGTGGTGGGCTAGGGTGGGCCTCAGGCCTTTAATGACAGCCATGCCAGGTGATCTATTCGCAACAACCCTGCTCCTAATTCCCTTACAGGCTAGCCCAAGCCCAAGCCCTGTTGGCTACAGTCCGATGACACCCGGAGCCCCCTCCCCTGGTGGCTACAACCCGCACACACCGGGCTCAGGCATTGAGCAGAACTCTAGTGACTGGGTAACCACTGACATCCAGGTGAAGGTGCGGGACACCTACCTGGATACGCAGGTGGTGGGGCAGACAGGTGTCATCCGTAGTGTCACGGTAAGTGGGGCCCATGCTGGTGGATGGGCAGGCATCCTCTCCTTTGGGGTTCCCAATCTCTGGTTGTTATTTGTCTTTCTTCTTTTTAATTGTCCAACCACGTCTTTCAGTACCCATTTATAGCTGGATAAAAAGGTGGGGAAAGGTTTGGCATGCAGGCTTCACAAGGCTGGGATTTCTGCCTTTTGTGCTCATGACTGGGCTCAGCTGCCTGGGACAGTGATTGGCACCCATGACTATGGTAACTTCATGACATACTCCTCTAAGATCAATTCAGTAACACGGACTGACTGCTCCATTGCGCCAGGCTTCAGCTTAATGCTGGGTACCCACAACCCTTGGGCTCTGCCTGCAGCAGCGCTACTGGCCTCTCCATTTTCAGTTACCAAGTTCCCTCTAGCCTTAGGACCTTTGTTCATCACTTTCCTCTGTCTAGAAATCTCTTCCTTCCATTCTTTGTCTAGTTAACTTCTGTTCATCCTCAGGGAAACACCTAGACTATTTATTTCAGGTCTGTTTTTTTTTTTTTTAAGGTTTTTTTTTTTTAAAGATTTTATTTATTTTTAGAGAGAGGGGAAGGGAAAGAGAGGGAGAGAATCATTGATGTGTGGTTGCCTATTGCATGCCCCGTACTGGGGACCTGGCCTGCAACCCAGGCATGTGCCCCGACGAGGAACTAAACCCGTGACCCTTTGGTTCACAGGCCCATGCTCAACCTGCTGAGCTATACCAGCTGGGGCTCAGGTCTGTTTCTTATAGGTCCGTGTAATTCTTTTTCATGTTATCCGCTTCTGCTTAAAGGCTTAGTTTGCTAGTTTGCCCTCGTGATTCTTTGATTGCTAATCCTGTATTCTATTCCTAAGTAGTCCCAGTTCCTAGACAAGGAACTTGCACCTCGTTGGCCCTCCAGTAAATATTAGTTGAATTAATTAAACATGCATCAGAGACCAAGAGAGCTCTAGGCCCTGCCCTCAGGATCTCATTTTTCCAGTGGGACATATCCCCAGACATGCCCCTGACACTGGCAGCCTGAGTGGCCAGACCTGGGATACAGGAAGCCGCAGAGGGCAAGAGGACATATGTAAACCCAGAGAAGGCATCTCACCAATTTTTGAGGGGATCAGGGAAGACTTCCTGGAGGAGACATCTGCACTGAGACCTGAAGAATAGGAGTAAGCCCGGAAGTGGCTTGGGTAGGGGGTTAAGTGTGTTCCAGATACAGGGGATTCACAGAGGCCTAGAGGTGAGGGAAAGCCTGGCACATCTGGGGGAATTGAAATATGTTCATTGTGGCTGGAACATAAAGAACCAAGGTGGACTGATGAAGCCAGAGAAGTGGCTAGGGCCAGGACACATGTCAGCTGGGGAACATGGACTGTGTCCTGAGGACACTGGGAGGTCATGGAAGAAGCTAAGCAGGGATCAGATATATAGTTTGGAATTAATTCATCATTGTTGCTTTATCAGGGGTGGGTTGGGGATGTGACACTAGGGGCTAGAAGCCTGGGGGAGGCTCAGGCTGCACTACAGGGCCTGAGGAATAGAGAGGGGAGGGAGGGAGGTGGGAGAGATTCTCAGGAGGCTGTATGGACAGGCCTCAGCTGGAGGTTGTCAGTGAAAGAGCTGACCAAGACAAGGTGCAGAGTGCTGACTGGGGACAGGGGAGGAACACGGGGAGGGACAGGGGAGGAAGAAGCTGAAGCCAGTTTGGGATGTGAAGGGTTAAGTGCCTGAGAAGCAGTCTTCCTGGTTGGCCTAAGCTTCATTCTGGTGTTTCCCTTGTTGATCTGGTCACCCCACCTCCACACACCATAGACTTCATCCAGCCTTGGAACCTGGCCCAGCCTTGGCCTTCCTTTCCTGCCTTATGTCACCTTGGGAAAGTGACTTCTTAGAATGAGCCCTGAGCCTGTGTCTTGAGTGTGACTATCAGTCCTATGTTGGGAGCAAGCCAGGCTGACCAGGCTGTCCCCACCCTTAGGGAGGCATGTGCTCCGTATACCTGAAGGACAGTGAGAAAGTTGTGAGCATCTCCAGTGAGCACCTGGAGCCCATCACCCCCACCAAGAACAACAAGGTAAGGAGGGACAAGGGACTGTGGGGACACTAGGCTGTTGACATGGACCCTGACTCCGTGTCCCCCTCTCCAGGTAAAGGTGATCCTGGGTGAGGATCGGGAAGCCACAGGTGTACTGCTGAGCATTGATGGTGAGGACGGCATCGTCCGCATGGACCTTGATGAACAGCTCAAGATCCTCAACCTCCGCTTCCTGGGGAAGCTCCTGGAGGCCTGAGGCAGGCCAGGCAGGTGGATCTCAGTAGACATCTAGCAGATAGAGGGTGTCCATCCTTCCTTCCCTGGCCCTTGGCCGTGACAGAGGATCTGGGTGTGGAGTAGGCCCTAGCCTGGTTGTTCAGGATTTCCTTTGTTTTCCTTTCTGGGTTCCTTATCTTTCTCCCTGATGTTCATGGGAATAAGTAGTCTGGGGGAGGGTCCCCACATTCTTATATTTCCCCTTTCCCAGCTTGCTTTTATGTTTTTGTCTTTCAATAAAAAGCTGTCAAAAAGTCCTGTGTGTATGTGTGGTCTGCTTTGTAAGTGGGGTACTTTGTAGACCCCACTTCCTTGTTGTGTGTGGTCTTGGGTGAATGACTAGGTCCTACTTAAGCCTCAGTTTCCCCATGTAGAAAACGGTACTCCCTGCACCAGAGGGCCCTTGAGAGGAATGTCTGAGAAGGCATGTAAAGAAGTTACTGAAACAGAGCCTGCCACATGATTGATGAACTTAACATCTTAACTCATGCTTGAGTTGGGTGAAAATCAGTCAGTGTCCCCAGGAAACCCAAGTCCCTCCTGTGGTGCAGTGTAAAGCATTTGATGGTCCTTTGAGCCCACAGAGCAGTGGCACCAGCATTGCTGTAGCTTGTCTCACGGGATGGGGAGCAGTGTAGAGAATGGAGCTTAGTACCTTGACCTTCCTTCACCTTCCTCATAGTCACATCTTTTTACAAATGTAACAAAAGGTATTATAAAATATTTCAGATGTTCAAAAAAATACAAGGACCCGTGTCCCCACCACCCAGTCTAGGAAACAAATGTACAAGATAGGACCCCCTTTAGCTGCACTTCCAGTCCATTCCCCTCCAGAGGTATCCACAACCCTTAATTCCACTTGTCTTTTGGCCGACTTTGTGCTTTAATACTTTATACCATAGTATTGATCCCTAAATGTTACACAGTCATTTTACATGCTTTTAAAGTTCACATAAACACTATCAGTCAGCCTTCCCCCCTCAAAATAATTTGAAGGAGATCCATCGTGGCTACCTGTGGCCTCTTAAGTCATTGATTTCCAACACTCCCGACCCGGCTCGACACAGCTGCTGTTCCTTTGGTCCGGCGCCATGAAATGACTGGCCTACCAGACCCTTAAGGAGACGCTCATGGACGGAAGGACAAGAAAGAGCTCTGAGAACAATCAAGTAGATACATGGGCCTCCCGGCTCCGCGTTGAGGAAGCGAGTTTATGAGGGATGGCAGCTCTAGGATTCCTTCATTATGGCCTCAGCTTTACCTCTGAGCAATGGGTGTCAGCCCCGTGTAGTGTCCGTGGAGGTGGCGTGCGCTAGGGCCGAGTGGGGCGTGCCGCAGGCGGACTCCCTCTCTGTAGGGCGCCGGACCTAGGAGAAGATCGCCTCAGACGAGCAAGCCCTCAGCTGTCCACCCGAAGCCCTTTGTCTCCCTCGGGCTGCCGTCCACCTGCCCTGCCCCTGCACCTCCATTGGTCGAAGCCCGGGATCAGGACGAGCAAGAAGGAGGTGAATGGGCGGGGCCAGGCCGCGTCACACAAGATGGCGGCCTCGGCAGCGCTGGCCCTACGCTTGCGGAGCGGTCTCCGGCTCGGCGCGCGGGGCTTGTGCGCGAGGCTGGTGACGCCGCCCCCCCGGGCTTCGGACCAGGTAAGCCAGACAGTGGTGGGCTCCGGGTGCGGAGGCCCCTTCCCGGGTTTCCTGGGAGACCGCCGCCGCTCCAGGGTTCTGGCACGTAGCACTTCAGGGTGCTGAATGGAACGTCGTCCGCGTTTTGGGGCCCTTCCCAGCCTCCCGGGGTGGCCGACACTTGCTCCCCAGGGCTAGATGCTGGGGTCTCAAGTACGTCCTCTGGACTCCACCTCCTTTGGACACCACGTGGGTGCCGGGGAAAAGGGGTCACCTGCTCCTCATCTCAGTGATCGCTCAGGTAACAACTTGAGGGGAAGGGACTCGGGACACTGGGGTCCCAGCCTGGCCTTGAAGGTATTTTCCCCGTGGTGGTGGTGAAGTAGATGTTTGGGCTCTTGATTTGACCTGCCGCATGTTGACTGAGAACTAGCCTTTCTGACCTCCAGGTCCATCACTTCCGTGCCCTACTTCCCTAAGCCCCAGACAAACGATTGCCCCTCTGTCCCACTCCCAATCCCTTACCTGCAATATCTTGAGCCCCAGACACCCGGATACGTTAACTCCCTATTCTATCCCCTCGTGTGTCCTCCATTGCTTTGCTCTCGGCATCCCAGTGTTCCGCCAGGCTCCCTGATTACTTCTTCCTGCCCTGCTTTTCTGGGCTCCAGGTTCTCCAGGCCTTTGCCTCCAGGATCCTGGGCACCTGGCCTATCAGCTTTTGAAGCCTTGGGATCCTGGAGCCGGACAGTATTTCTTGACCCTTCTTGAGAGACCCAATCAATCTCCTGGCCGGCTGCCCCACCAGGGACACAATCCCAGATGCTATGTGGGTGTCTGCTTCCCAGCGCGACCTTGATTCTAATCTGACCAGGATGCCCAGGCCATCCTGACCTTCTCTCCTCTTTTGGCTAACCTACCCCTTCTCAATTGTAGGCCAAGGAGATTGGGAGCCACCCCAGCACTAAGGCCCAGGCACAGGGGTCACAGCAGCAGCGGGGCACAGAGGGTCCCAGCTACGCCAAAAAAGTTGCACTCTGGCTTGCTGGGCTGCTTGGGGCCGGAGGGACCGTGAGTGTCGTCTATATCTTCGGTGAGGGGCATATCCTTGTCCTATAGTTTTTTGTTTTGTTTTGTTTTGTTTTGTTTTAGTGAAGAACATTTCCCTCTTTACCCTAAGGGCTTCACCCATCATCACTCCCTGGCTCCTCCCACAATACAGCAGCCAACTAGAACATCTGCCTTGGAAAGGGGGAAAGTCTCCTTCTCCCTTCTACCCTGTGCTTGCAAGGTTCCACTGTTTCTAGTTGGCTCCTGCATTAGGCTATAGAGAATCACGTGGAAGAGGGGAAGCGGGGAAGGATAGGCCTGGACCAGCCTCCTAAGCTTCTTCTTTCCACTGCACCCCAAACTTCATTCTTCCCCGTAGTCTCTCTTTCCCACAGAGACCCAGGAGACTCAGCCCCATCTCCTCTTTTCTCATGGACCCAGGGATCCTGGCTACCAACTCCCTCCTCTCATAATCTTAGGAGAACATGCTTTAAATGCTCTTCCCTTACACCCAGAAGTCCAGGCCCCCCTGCTTTCTTTCTCGCTCAAGACTGGGTCTCAATTTTTCTCATTCATGTTTCCTGTTTTTCTTGCAGGAAACAACTCTGTGGATGAAACTGGTGCCAAGGTGAGGGGGAAAGAGACACAGAGGCCTTGCCAGGGGTCCCATCCTGTGGGTACCCTCCCCTTTGGTCTATTCAGGCTCATTTCTGGTCTGGGGTGAGTCTCACCCTCCCAGGCCTCTTTGCCTGCTCCTTCCAGGGCCCGGGAGAATCCTGTTTGTGGGTGTGATGGGGTTATGCCTCTGCCATCCCAAACCCTCCATTTTTCTCTCTACCTCATAGATTCCTGATGAGTTCGACAATGGTGAGTAAACAAGCACAAATTCTAGGGTTCCCGGACCTGCCCCCTGCTTTGCTTTGCTATTTGTAGGGATGTTGCCCTGCCCATCTGATGGCCCTAGCCCCTCCCCCTTCTATTGGGGGCGGGGTAGGGGAGTCAGCAGCTGGATGGCTTTGGGCAGAGGGGCACTACAAAGCCCCAGTCCCCTTTCCTGGCCCCTCAGCCCAAGAGCAGATGGTCAGAGACAGATGGGGGAGGGGAGTCTGAGATGGAAGTGCTTGGGGAGAAGGCGCTGACTGTGCCAGACACATGGCTTCCTGGGACTTCGATCTGAGCATATGCAACCTCTAATCCCCTCCTCTTTATGACTGCCTCTCCCCCCAACCCTTACCCCATCCAGCTTCTCATTTCCAAAACAATGCCGCCCCCCACCCCCACCCCTTTAGTTAACCAGCTTTTGGTGGGGAATTTCTGACAACTGGATAGTAGAGAGTAGTTGTCCGTTTTGTTACACCTGGTCCTTCCCAGGAGAAAAATAGCAATTGGTAGGCCCAGAAAGCCACCTGTTTGTGCTGGGGACATTTGCAAACTGGCATGTTGATTCATTGATTGTTTTAAACTGGGCAGGTGGGTAAATATCAGATTTTAAACTGGGCAGAAGCCAAATCATACTGGTTTAAACAAATCAGTGTATGGATTTAAACCAATTAGGTAAAGAAACTGGTTTAAAATGTGTTTATTTGCTTAACTGGTTTCAGTGTTTTGGTTTCTAAAACTAAAAACTACTGCATTGAAATAGGCAGTTATAAGTTTCCTGCTTTAAACTGGATTTAGTAAATTCACTTAAACCAGGGTTTTTCAGTCTTGGCCCTATTGATACTTTAGACCAGATACTTCTTTGTTGGGAGGGAGTGTCCTGTACATTGTAGGGTGTTTAGCAGCATCCTGGGCCTCGACCCCACTAGATGCCAGTATCCTGACAATCAGAAATGTCTCCAGACATTGCCAAATTTCCTGGGAAGAGGGGAGACAAAATTGCTCCTAATTGAGAGCCACTGGTTTAAAGTACACAGATGTGGGTATATTGTCAGTAGTTTTAACTAGAGTCAGCATGCTGGCTTAAAGCAGGCAGATCTGGAAGCCTAGTAGTTCCAAGTGGACTAAATATAGTGATCGTGTCAGCAAAATTATAAGTGGGTTTTAAGTGGGCAGATGCATAAACATTCTATTTTATATCTGGGGTAGTGTGTGGATAGAAATGTTTAAGTTAAAACTGGACAGGTGAATAAAAGTATTTGTTCCTGTCTGAGGATTATGTCATTACTTTTTACCTTTGGACTTAAAAAATGTGCTGGTTCAAACCAGGTGGATATATATACTGTTTGTATCTAGTAAATAAGTAAAGCCCTAGTTTTTCCAGAGGTAGAACAGTGGTTTATCTTGGAATCCCTTTGTGCCCTGGTGTTCTCCTAGATCCAATTTTGGTACAGCAGTTGCGCCGGACATACAAATATTTCAAAGATTATAGACAGGTGAGTAGGAGCCCTGGGCCCAGTCCCTATCCCTCCATCCCCAGCCCCCTGCCCCTTTGTCTGAGTGCGCTTGTTCTGCTCCTGTACCACAGATGATCATCGAGCCCACCAGCCCCTGCCTTCTCCCAGACCCTCTGCGGGAGCCGTACTACCAGCCACCCTACACACTGGTCTTGGAGCTCACTGGTGTCCTCTTGCACCCTGAGTGGTCGGTGTGTCCTGGGGAAGGCAGCGGGTTGGGGACACTGGATCGACCTGGGTGGCCAGAACATGGTGATGTGGCTAGGAGCATAGACTCTGCAGCCAGGCAGGGGTTTAGCCCATGCTCTGCTCTGTGGTCTTGGGGCGGAGGTGTTATTGTCATTGCCCCATTTTCCTCAGCTGTGATACCCCCACCCCGTAGGTTGTTGCACGTGTGCTTCAGCACACAGTAAGTGCTACAGAAGAGCCAGCTGTTATTTGGGGACCCAGACCCTCCAGACTCCCAAGCCCTCAGTCACAGCCATATACTTCTGAACCCCGAAGAGCCATAAAGACAGGGAGAACATTCTGGTTCTGGGAGTCCCTCAGGCTGGATCTTTGTTCTCTTGGGGGCCTTGGGACCCTCTGGGTCTCGGTGTTTCACTGTTCTTACTGCCTCCCCAGCTGGCCACTGGCTGGAGGTTTAAGAAGCGTCCAGGCATCGAGACCTTATTCCAGCAGCTTGCCCCTTTGTATGAAATTGTCATCTTTACGTCAGAGACTGGCATGGTGAGGCCCTGGCGTAGGGGAGGGATGGTTGACATGGGGGAGCTATGAGAGAGCTGCAGGGCCAGGGCCCAGCCTGACCTTGTTCTCCTTCCATTGTACCCCAGACGGCGTTTCCACTCATCGACAGTGTGGACCCCCATGGCTTCATCTCCTACCGCCTCTTTCGGGACGCCACGCGATATATGGATGGGCACCATGTTAAGGTGCCACATGGGGGCCATGGGTGGACCTCTGGAATTGGTGGAGGGCTGGTACTTCCTGAGGGAAAGAGGACCCAGCTCTGACCTCAGTGTCAGCCCTGCTTCTGGTTCTTCCCCGGGTCTGATTCTGTCAGGACACCAGCCTGCCCCCACGATGGGCTGGGCTTCTAGGCCCTTCTTGGTTCCCCAGAATCTGGCAATGGGAGTGGGGGGAAATTGGGTTTTCCCCAAAGAGGGGGTGGGGTAGGGGCATGAGGTTTAGAAGCCATTTTTGTTTATCTGTAGTCTGGGACTGTGTACTTAGAGTATTTTATCTGAGACCATGTTGGGGTTTGTTAGACCTGGGATCTGTTGCTGTTAGCAGCAGCATCTGCTTGGGTCCAGGAGTTCGTGGGTCTGCGAATGGGTCTCTTTGTGGGTCTGGGTTCAAGTTCCCATGTGTTCAGGTGTCTGCTAGTTTTTTTACTGTGTTGGTGGGTCTGCATAGTCGTTTAAGGTTCAGAAGGACATGGTCTGTGATTGAGAATTTTGAAGGGAGAGCTTCTAGGTACCTGTCTTTGAGTGACTCTGGCTATAAGATCTGTCTGCATCTCTTTATCTGGATGAGAGGTTCACATACTTTGAACATGTCAGTCACTTGGGGCAGTAGTTGAACACACAAGTGCCTGGCTCCCTCCCCAGGGAAGCTAAATCTTTGTGCCAGGCCCTGGGTCGGGGATCGGTGTGACTTGCTCCCTGGGGGATTTGATATCATCATTCCTGGTCTTTGGGAAGCTCAGTCATGGCAATCACAGATGGCAATGCTGTGTGTATGTGTGTGAGTGTGTGTCTGTGTCTGTCTTTTTCTGTGCGGATTCCTGGTGGGAAGGGAAGGAGCATAGGCCTTGACCTGACCTATCACCCCCTTCCAGGATATTTCCTGTCTGAATCGGGACCCAGCCCGTGTGGTAGTTGTGGACTGCAAGAAGGAAGCCTTTCGCCTACAGCCCTACAATGGTGTTGCCCTGCGGCCCTGGGATGGCAACTCCGATGACCGGGTCTTGTTGGATCTATCTGCCTTTCTCAAGAGTGAGGCTGACCCCTGACCTGGCCTCTGCCTCAGGGCCTTTGACACTCAAGGGAAATGATAGCCATTTGATTCTGGCTTGTTTTTCATGTAAAACTGAGTACTTGAGATGTGGGAGGTCTATGAGCATCTTACAGTCTTTAGAAGCTTCTTAGAATGTTTGGGGTGCTCCTCGGGATTGTTCAGGGGAGCCCTTTAAAGTGTTGAGAGGCATTCCAGGTAGCACCAACTGCGTGCCCCCACCCCCTGTATCTGACCTCTGACCTTTACCCTCATGGGCCCTGCCTGCCTCTGGCCTTCATCCTGGCTGACCCCCACCTGCTTTACCCACAGCCATCGCATTGAACGGTGTGGAGGATGTCCGGACCGTGCTGGAGCACTACGCCCTCGAGGATGACCCACTGGAGGCTTTCAAACAGCGGCAAAGCCGGCTAGAGCAGGTGGGTATTCAGATCCCCACCCCAGGTGGGGGACATTATAGCAATTTCCCTTTGGGCTGTGTGACCTTGAGCAGATACCTTTTCCACGTCACCTGTCCCGTAGGGCTCTTGTAATGACAGACAAATTGATTCTGCACCTGCTCTGAGAAAAGGAGGCAGGAAACACCAAGCGTTTGAGATAGGTCTGGGGGACAGGTTGTCCTTGATGGTCTCAAGCTGGTGTGGGGGCCCCGGTTTACTGTGGACCATGGATTGGATCAAGTCTGGGAAGAGGGATCCATGGACACTTGGCCCAAAAGTCTGGGGAAGGAGTTCCGTGATCTGCTGTGGTCTCGGTGACTTGGAAGTGGGGCAGAGAGTATGGATTGAGTCTCGGAAAGATCTAGGCTGAGGTTGACTAGATCCTGAGTTGGGTTCCTGAGAGTAGGGCCAGAGTTCCTGGTGCCCAAAGGAGGAGTTCCTGGAGATTTGGGCCTGAGATCCCCCTGTGTCCAAGACAGGTCACAGGGCCTAGGCCTAGGCACTGGAGGCCCAGGGAGCAGGACACTGCAGTGTGGTAAAGGGTATAGAGTCTCACGAATGTTCATGTTGGGGTAAATAGGTTCCCAGGATTGAGGAGAGAGGCCCTATGGGAGCTGGGGAAGGGAATCATGAGGGTCCTGGGATTTGAGTCGGGGCCCCTGTGACTCAGAGCTGGCTCCAGCCAGTGTCTGGGCTGGGTTCTGAGAGCTTGGAGAAGGGTGTCTGGGCTAGGCAGAGGTTTAAAGAAGGTGGCCCCTGGGCTGAGGGCTGGGGACCTGGGAATCTGGGAGGAGGTTCTGCCCACCCTGGCTGACCCTTCCCCATCTGTGCCCCAATCCCAGGAAGAGCAGCAGCGCCTGGCCGAGCTCTCCAAATCCAGCAAGCAGAACCTCTTCTTCAGCTCTCTCACTAGCCGCTTGTGGCCTCGCTCCAAACAGCCCTGACCTCTGGGCCTCCGCAAACTCAGTGCCTGGGCCCCGGACCCCAGGCTTTAGTGCTCCCAGACCACGGCTTGGGCAGCCACATGTCCAATAAAGTCCATCACAGATGCCATACTCCTGTGTCCGGAGATTCTCCAGATGGGGGCATCAGGGTGAGGTTCGAGTGGCTGATTAGCTGCCAAGCACAGAGTGGGTGCTTTGGTGGATCAGGGCTGGTTTTTAACCCAGGCCTGGGAATCTGAAAACCCAGGTCCCTGCTCTGGCCGTTTTCCTGATGTACTGCATGATCTGCAAAAAGTTCATCTCCCTTTTCTGGCCTCAGATTCCCCATCTGTGGCCATCTGTGGAAAAGAGAAGAGAGGACTGCCTTGGGGGTTTTAAAGCAGGTAGCTGCCAGGTTGCTGTGTAAATATGTGAAGCGTGGGCTCAGTGGGCTCTGGTGGACAGAGATCAGCCCATCTCAAGAGGGCAGCTGCTGCTCAGCTCTGCCAACTGTGGCCCCATGGAAAGGTGGGTAGAGAGTTGCTTTATCATAATTATGATTTTTTTTTACATTTCTTTTTTTTTAAGATTTTATTTATTTATTTTTAGAGAGGAAGGGAAGGAGGAAGAGAGAGAGAAACATCAACGGTGTGGTTGCCTCTTGTGCGCCCCCTTCTGGGGACCTGTTCCACAATCCAGGCATGTGCCCTGACTGGGAATCGAACCAGCGACCCCTTGGTTCTTAAGCCGACACTCAGTCCACTGAGCCACACCAGCTGGGACGATCTGATTTTTAATGGAAGTCAGAAATTGGGATTTTTATATTAAATCTTCCAGTTTTTAAATGGCTTCTAATTAAAACAGGCAGATTGCAGCAGCACTGCCAATGGAACTTTCTGCAATGTTTGTACTGTTCTAAATCTCCACTGTGCAGTGGCTGCAGGGGGATGTTAAGTACTTGAAATGTGGCTAGGTAGCTGAAAAATGGAGTTTAAAATTTTGTTTTATTTTAATTAATTTTAATTTAAATAGCCACATGTGGCTCCTGGGTCTTGCATTGGATAACACTAATTAAAGAGTATGGGTTGCAGACTGTCTGAGTTCAAATCCAAGCTCTGCCACTTCCTGACTGTGATGTTAGGCAAGTTACTGCACTTCTCAGTGCCTCCTCAGTTTCCACATTTATAAAACAATAATAACAGTACATGTCCCACGCTAGGCTTGAGGGCTGAGTGAGGCACTCCATGAAGTCACTCAACTGGTAGCTGTATGCACTTTGGGCAAGGTACCTTTCTGCCTCAGTTTCCTCATCTCTAAAACGGAGGTGATGGTAGCACCTGTCTTAGTAGAATGGCTGTGTGGTGTACACGGGACAACCCCCGTTCAGGCTGTGTGTGGACTCACACGGGGCTCGTTACCAGGTCATGCTGGTCATTCACAGATAAAAGTACAGTTGGGCAGCCCTTCCCAGTTGTACTGCCTATAACATGGGGGAGGTTTGTCATGTCCTTAGGACTCCGTAGCTTGAGAACCTCCACAGGATTGAGGGAGGAGACTGTGACTTTTTTTGTTTTGCTTTTATCACATTATCTTTAAGAATTGGAGGCTGTCTTAACCAGAAGGCTTATGTATTCGGGCACTGTGACCCTGGGAAGAGTGTGTATGGGTGGAGGTAGAGCCGCCACAAGTGTGTGCTGCCTACCTCATGGGTGACACACTTAGTCCCACAGAACCTGAGGAGCCTGTTGAAATGTAACTCAGATCTGTCTGCACAGGGCATGAAAGGAGGAAGTGTGTTTGCCCATTGGCCCCTGTCCTCCAGTGGTCAAGAGGGGCCGCTGGGGGTTAAGGCTCTGACACTCTGGGTAGCACATGCTTCAGTGCCCAGTGGGTTCCCCAGGCCTCTCCAACCTTGGTGCTGGCTCAGGGATGGTGCTGTCAGGCCACACCTGCTCGGGGCTGGAGGGCAAGAGAGGCGGGGAGGGTTTGACTTGTGCACAGGCAGCTTCCGAGACACTGCGTAAGTTGTACGGCCTAGGGTATTTTCCTAAAATGCTCTAGGGCTGCATCGTGGCATCCATAAGGCAAGATTCGGCCAGCATTAAGGCACACCCCAGCAGGGTCTGAATTCCCATGTCACACACCATTTGCAAGCCCTGTGACCCTGGACAAGGTCTCAAGCTTCTCAGTTTCCTCCTAAGAGGTTAATACCTTCCTCATTCATTCATTGTTTCCTAAGCTCCAGCTGCCAGGCCTCAATATAGGGCAGGGGTGTCAGACTCATTTTTACTGGGAGCCACATCAGCCTCGAGGTTGCCTTCAAGGGGCTGAATGTAATTTTAGGACTGTATAAATGTAACTGCTCCTTAACAGTTAAGCAAAAGCTCGGTGCTGCTGCTGGGTAGAAACAAGGTGCCGGGAAGGATAAAACGAGGTGGGAGGCTGGGTTCAGCCCACGGGCTTTGCGTTTGCCACCTGTGGTCTAGGCAGTAGGGCGCATCAGTGCACAAGTTAGATTAAAAACTGCCCTGGTGGAGCTGATAATTTCATAGAGGAGCTAGACAATGGTCAGATATTTCTTGGGGTAATAAATTCATAAAAGGAAAGTATAGGAAGATACAGAGTGGTTTGGGACCTGAGGTGCTGTTTTAGATGGGATAGAACTGTCAGGAAAAGACTTCGGATGGTGTATTTCAGCTGAGGCCAAAAGGAAATGAGGAAAGCCATGGGGATGTCTGAATGTGCCAGGCACGGCCACCTCAAAACCTTTGCATTTGATACTCTCTGCCAAGAATGTTTTTCCCCAGGATCCACGTGGCTTACTCCCCTCCTTTAGGTCTTTGCTCACCTCAGCACGGCCTGTGGGCACGTGAGGAAAAGTCCTGGTGAGCCAAAAAGCAGCTTAGAAATCCTTTAAAGTACTTCACACACAGATGTGAGAGAATTCATGTGAGATGCTGTTATGCCTGGCCTAGGCCCTCAATAAAGGCTGTCTACTTTTATGATCTTTAAAATTCAAGACCTGGAATGTTAACCCTCCCAAGTTATTATCCAGGGCAGGAATTTGCCTTTTCCACTGCTGGTTCTAATGGCTGTCCAAATTCCATTTGAATGGCTTATGATGGGAAGCTCTCTCTATCTACCCTAGTACAGGGCCTAATTTGCCTCTTAGTAACTGGCCCATGAGGTCTGGCACTACACTTTTGGGGCCACAGACCTGTTGTGAGTACGGGTGATATGGAAGAAGGGCCTCAGTGTCAACCATAGAATCGAAGTGTATTTTGAAGGCAATGGGGAGCCATGGGAGATTCTATGCAGGAGAGTGACATGGTCAGATGTGTGCTTAGACACCATAGGTCAGGGGTCAGGGTTGAGATAGAGGAATCGAATCACAGGGGACTGGGAACCCAGGAGATGCCAGGCCTGGGAGTGTTAGGGAAGGCTTCCCGCAGGAGGTGAAGTCTGAACGGTGAGAACGAGTAGAGGGAACACCTGTGCAAAGGAACCTGGGATATTCTGCACAATTTGACCATGGTCCTCTGCTCAAAATCCATGACTACCATCGGAGAAAATGCTTTGGGTTGAATTCTTTCATTCATTAAAAACTACTAAGCACTTACTGTATGCCTGGCTCTGCTGGGCTATGCTTTATTGTTTACTCTGTCATACTTCACTAAAAGAAAAATATGTATGTAAGTTGAACCTGTATTTTTTTCCTATGACTATTAGCCTCTAAGTATTAAAGTTTTTATTCAGGGTGGGTAAAAAGTTGACTTCATCTAAAGGGCTTTGTTCAGCACCTATCACAGTGAGTGGGCTGGACATCTGCTCCTAACTGGCTTTCCTTGCCCTGGTCCTGGGATACTAAGGGATTTCTGGAGGGCCCAGGGAGTTCCCATCCACCCCCTCCATTCACCCTGGAGTGAGGGAGTGGGCCCTTGATATGTGAAGATGGAATTTCCTGTCCATTTGCTCCTCACACCTTCTGGAGGCCAAACGGGTAGCCCAGCTGCAGCTCTAAGGGGGAGGGGCGCCGCCGCCCGGCAGATGGCGGCATTTACATACAGCTGGGAGACCCCCTCGGAGACCGGAGCTCCTTGCTTTGGCGTCTGGTGCATCCGTGACTCGGGTTTGGGAGTATGGCTTTGTCTTGGGGAGGGGAAACACATTCACAGGTCCACAAAGAACCCAAATCTTCATTGTATTCACACATGGCTACACCCATGGACCTGCCAGGCTCAGTCGTTCACAACGTTGCACAGACCTTCCCCGCACCCCCTCCACAAGCCCACCTAAGAGGCACCTGTACAGACCACGAAGTCACAGGTTCATAACTACACCCAGCGGTCCAGCATTTCCCATATACTTTTATACATGAGCAGAGAAGCAGCCACACAGCCAACCAATCTCAGTCACGTAAACATGAAGTCACATACACCTCCATTCTCTTAGGTACGGGTGGATGTGTGGTACACAATTAGAATTATTTACAGCCTTACAAACAGACTTAACCATATACAATTTGAGACATACATGGAGTCATATAGAATCTCACCTAGACACTATCAAAGTCATAAACACCCTCCAATAGCTCCTGTTCACGCCACACACACATGGAATCTTATATACAACCCCAAAACCCTACCCCATCCTTAGCCACACACAGTCGTGCGCACAACCACACACAAGATCATACAAGCCCACTACATTGCCTGTATCCACGACCCAAATACGGTTGCTTCAGCACGCTCCCCTTTCCCTCAACCTCCTCCCCTAGGGTTCCCTCGAGCCCCGCGGCTACTTGAAGGGGCGGAACCGCCCTCTCAGATATAAGGCTCGGGAGCCAGCAGCAGCGGCTCCTCAGATCTCCCAAAGGAAGGCCATGGTCTGCCCGTGGATTCCCCAACTGCTGTCCCGGACGGTGATCCTGGCGCTTTTTTCCCTTCCCCAGGTCAGAGCAGAGTAGAAAGAAATGGATGGGAGGGGGTGTGAGCTGGAGGTCTTGGGAAGGGGGCCCCCCCGGGGAGGATGGAACTCCTGGGTATGCGCCGTCTCCTCACCCTTTGCCCCTTCCGCTCCAGGCACGGCTGGCCGGTATTTTTGAGCTTCAGATCCACTCTTTCGGGCCAGGACCAGACCCGGGGGCCCCCAGGTCTCCCTGCAGCACCAGGTTCCCCTGTCGCCTCTTCTTCAGGGTCTGCCTGAAACCAGGGGTCTCTGAAGAGCCCGCGGAATCTCCGTGCGCCCTGGGCGCGGCGCTGAGTGCGCGTGGACCAGTCTACACGGAGCAGTCCGGGGCTCCAGCGCCTGACCTGCCGATTCCCGAGGGCTTCATGCGCGTACCCTTCGGGGAAGCCTGGCCGGTGAGACCAGGCGCCGGGGCACCCGCGTGCTGGAGTCCTTACCCAAACCGTGACCCCTTTCTGCCCTCCAACTTCTAAGTCCCCAACCCTGTCCCCCCAATTCCAAATTCTTAGACCAGTAACTACCACCTGGAACCTCCCTTTCTGAGACCCATGAACCCTACCTACTGTGGCCCCCAAAATTTCTGACTCCACTTGCACACTAGTTATCCAAAATGTTATGATCCCAGCCCTGCATTCTTGGGACCCCAAATTCCTGGAACCTCCTAACTCACCCTCTGAAAATTCATACATTCATAGAACCCGACCTCTATTCCTGGGGGATCTCTAAATACTGGGATCCTTATCTTTATCTCCAAGTCTCCTTGTACCTAGGGACCTTTCCATACTCTGTCTTGGGGACCCGCAATCTCCTCTCACCTCATCACTTCTCAGACCTTCTGATTGGAGCCTGTATTCATGACTCACCTCCAAAATCCTATCTCTCATCCCATAACCCCAAAAGCACAGAAGTGAACAGACCTGTATTTGAATTCTAGATCCTTGTCCTTTTGGGCAGGTGACTTCTTTTTCTTGCCTCATTTTCCTCATCTGTAAAATGGGGTCATCATGGTGCTTCACATGGGTCCCTTCAGAGGGATTCAGCCAAGTTATCTTGAGTATAGTCCTTACCACTTACTAAGCACTCAATAAAGAAAGCCAAACTTGCCATTCATTCCCTGGACCAGCCCCTCTGGAAATTGTCCCTTGCCTGTCTGGTGCTTGGAATGGTCACCCCTAAACTCTGGCCTTCATCTAGTACTCACCCTGACCACTGTTTTTCATTCTTTCTTCTTGCCCTTCCAGGTCACCTTCTCCCTCATCATCGAAACCTGGAGAGAGCAGTTAGGAGAACAGATTGGAGGTGAGTGTCTCTAGTCTCAGGACTACTGTGTAGATTGAGTGTGGGAGCTGGGAGTTGGGGTCTGATTTGAGGTCCAGGAGAGTGACATGGGGCTGTTTGTAGGGTGGATTTCTAGACCCATGATGTCATCACAGCTCCTGCAGAGCGGTGCTGGGTGTTGACAGCTTTGGGGCTCTTAGCATGTTGATATAGAAATGTCTTGGTACTGGATGTAGGAGTCTGTGCTCCCAATACCAGGTAAAGTGGAGGAAGCTCTCACTGTCTTACAATTGAAGCCACTAGAACAGGATAGAACATCTCACAGCAATAGTCTTGCTCTGTCACCATTTGATTTTGAGAACCAAGGGTATAATATGAGTTACTTCTGGTTCTTATATGTGGAGCTCTATCACTGTCCACGTAAAGGTCCCAGGGAGCATGGGATGTTGCAGTTTTATCAAAATATTGAGCAAAGGTTTCAGGGAGGGATATGGGCTAATCTTCTTTAAATTTATTTTACTTATTTTTAGAGAGAGGGGAAGGGAGGGAGAGAGGAAAGAGAGAGAGAAACATCAATGTGTGGTTTCCTCTCAAAGGCCCCCTACTGGGGACCAGGCCTGCAGCCCAGGCATGTGCCCTGACTGGGAATCAAACCCGTGATCCTTTGGTTCACAGGCTAGCACTCAATCCACTGAGCCACATTAGCCAGGGAGGATATGGGGTAATCTTATCCTTGATTTGAAGGGACTTTGGTATCATGTAAGGCCCACAGTGGGGGTTCTGTCATCATTTTGTTATAGAAAGCTGTGGCACAATGTTGGGGTGTGACAGCTTTGCTAGGGGGAAACTGCTACTCTCCTGGTATCCCAAGATCTCAAGCAACAAAAGTAATTTATGATTTAGTAATTGGGGTCTCTGTTGCCATTTTGATTTAGAAAGATCCCCAGGCACAATTTGGGGATATTATGACATCACTTCAAAAAGACCTGTTACTGTCTATTGGCCATATAAAGATATTAAATGTCACAGGGCGTTAGAGGTCTCATCACTAATATACAAAGATTGTGGGGCAAAACATTGGGGCATGTTGGCTTCTAAGGAAGAACTGTGATAATCGTGATGGTCACCAGGTACTAGATGGGATCGCAACATTGAATGTCCCAGGATGCAGTAGGGGAGTTGACCGCCTGGCTAAGGGGTAACTGCCATTCTCTGAGCTGAAACGGGGTGTTTTGGCCTCGCAAAGAGGGGTGGGGAAGAGTGCGAGTGGGCATGCTCGGCTCGGTAGAGAGACTAAGTGCAGCTGGAATCCTGCTGGGCTCATCCTAGTGTCGCTCCCTTCTCCCCGCAGGGCCCGCCTGGAGCCTGCTGGCGCGTGTGGCCTGCCTGCGCCACCTGGCGGCCGGGAGCCCATGGGCTCGGGACGTGCAGCGCGCAGGCGCCTGGGAGCTGCGCTTCTCTTACCGAGCGCTCTGCGAGCTGCCGGCTGTCGGGGCCACCTGTGCACGCCTCTGCGGCTCCCGCAGCGCCTCCCGCAGCGCCTCCTCGCAGTGCAGCCCAGGACTGCGCCCCTGCACGCCCGTTGAGAATGAGTGCGAGACACAGCGTGAGTCCTGAGTAGCCCCAACCCATTCCCGGCCCCTCTTTAGCTCCACTCACCGTCCCCGGGCCCATTTTGCAACCCGGTTTCCCTCTTCAGGGAACTGGGGACTCGAGAACCTTTCCCAGGTACCCCAGACACCCCACTCCAGGAAACTAGGGCATGCCGTTGACTGCTGTCTATGTACCCCAGGCTCTGCTCTAGTTTCACTCATGAGTCTTAGCTCGCTCCCACGATCCAGCTACCCACTACCGGTAAACTGAGGCTAGACTTTTCTCCAGCTTTACCTGGCCACTCCAGCCCCCTTTCCTCTTCCCAGCACTCTTGTTGCCCCAACTAGAAACCCCACACCCACTTCCCATGCTGATGCCCCGCTTCCTCCCCACTTTCCAGATGCTAGGCCCCCCGAAGCTCTTCTAATTCTGGAGCCCTCTCTACACCCACCCACGGGCTATGGAAATCCCTCTGATTCTCTCCCAACCCCACCACCAAAAGATCCTTCATCCTACCTGCAAATGCAAACCAGACCTCATTGTTTTCTAAAGCTTGGGATCCCTGACCTCTATCCAGGGTACCCTCAGACTGCTCCCCAAGTTTCTGAGCCCTCCAAAGCTCCTAGGACTCCCAGGCTTATCCAGAATCTCCCAGGCCTGCCCTAATCCAAGGTCCTCCCATCTCCCCTGAAAGGCCAGGGATCCGTCCCCAATTTCCAGATGCCCTTCCCTCATTCTTCCCTCTCTAAGCTCAGACCTGTGAGTCCTCACTCCATTCTTTGTCTGGAGCCAATGGCCTGGGTTCAACTCCTCACTACTTCACTTTCTGGTTAGGCAAGTCATCCACCTCCCTGGGCCTCAGTTTAACTGTCTGTTAACTGGGGGTTGCAATACCATCCAGTCCAGGGGGTTGTCTGTTATAAGGAAGAAACAAGTCGGTGCACAGAAAGTGCTCAGAAACGCATCTGATTTCTATCCTCCTGACTCTGCCCTCATCAACATTCCTCTTCCCTCTGCCTCTCTGTCTGCCACAGCGGCCTGTCGAGCTGGTTGCAGCCCAGAGCATGGCTTCTGTGAGCAGCCTGACGAATGTCGATGCCTGGAGGGCTGGACTGGGCCCCTCTGCACAGTCCCAGTCTCCACCAGCACCTGTCTGAGCTCCAGGGGCCCATCCTCTGCTGCCACTGGGTGCCTTGTACCTGGTCCTGGGCCCTGTGATGGGAATCCGTGTGCCAACGGGGGCAGCTGTAGTGTTAGTATCATACCCTCCCACCTCATCCTGATCAGTATTTTACCCTGGGAGTTCCCACCATCCCCTGACTGGGGCTCCATGAGACAAGTCTGGGGGTGGCTGGGGATAGCTGTCAGGGGTGGGCTTCCTAGAGGTGTCCAACCTGCATCGAGGATGAGGTTCTAGGAGTGGGATTGGAGAGAGCAGGCCCAGTGGGTGGCACCTAAGAGTGTGGTGTGGGACTGACAAGTCCTGAAGTCCTGTGGGGCCACAAACTGTCCTTCCTGTGGGACAGAGAACAACTCTGGACTCAAGTACGTGGCATGGGGATTTGGGATTGGGGCCCATCAGAGAGGGCTTCCTGGAGATGCACCCAGTGCTGGGTGTTCTGAAGTCCGATCTGGCTGAGGGGAGGTGCCTGGAGAGGATGGACCAGGTGAGTGGCCTGGGGTAAGCAAACGTGTGGCTGTCGGAGTGAGCCTGGTGTGCACTGGGATACTGCAGAGCCCAGAGTGGGTGCCTTGGACACTGCCAGCATGGGACAGGGAGACACACTCAGGGTTCAGGTTAGGGGTAGGGCCTGCAAAGGGGGCATCCAGGGAAGGCTCCACAGAGAGGGGGACTCAGAGCTAGGAGCTCAAGTAGGATTGGCTATGCAGTCAGAATTGGGGAGGGCAGACTAAGCAGGCAGCATTTGGTAGGCGAGGGAGTAGAGGTGGGAATGGGCTCTCTTTGGGCCTCCAGAGCCTCTTCCCTGTTGGATGGGCAGAGCCAGAAACATGGAGTGGAGGGAGGGTGTGTCTTGGGAGGACTTTCCAGGTGAGGCCCCACATGCTGGGAGGTGGGATGTGACAAGGAGCAGCTCCCATAGTCAAGACTAAGGAGGGGGGATGGGATTTTGCTCCGAGGAAAACTCAATCTGAAGTCCTCTCACCCTTGTCCAGGAGACACTTGGATCCTTCGAATGTGCCTGTCCCCGTGGGTTTTACGGGTTGCATTGCGAGGTGAGCGGGATGACATGTGCGGATGGACCTTGTTTCAATGGCGGCTTGTGTGTGGGAGGTGCAGACCCCAACTCTGCTTACATCTGCCACTGCCCGCCTGGGTTCCAAGGCTCCAACTGTGAGAAGAGGGTGGACCGGTGCAGCCTGCAGCCATGCCGGAATGGTGAGGTGGGGAGACCAGAAGGGTCGGGGCTGGGGGTGGGGATCCCTGCATGGTCAGTGGGCAAGAGCAGGGCTTGGTTCAGACAGCCCCGGGTGGAAGTCCTGGCTTTGCCTCCTTTAGCCCTGTGGCCTGGGAAAGTGCTCCTCTTCCCAGCCCCAGTTTATTCTTTTGTCAAATGGGTGAGGTGATATTCCTAACTCATAAATGTTTATTGAGCATCTGCTGTGCGCCAGACTTTGTTCTAGGCCCTGAGGATACAGCAGAGAATGAAACCAAAACCCCTGCCCTAATAGAACAGATAGGACAGATAGAGAATAAACAAGATAAGTAAATAAATTATTTGGGAGGTTAGATGGTGATAAAACCTAAGACAAATAAAGCCAGAAGGGGGTCGAGGGGCAGGTTGATATTTTAGCTAGAATGGTTAGGGAAGACCTTGCTGAAGGTAGTGAGGGAGGGAGCAATGAGGGGAGCCGGAGGGAGAATTATGTTCCAGGCAGAGGGAACGCAAGTTGTGAAGAGCCTGAGGTAGAAATGTGCGTGGTGTGTTGAGTGTCACAGGGAAGCCCATGTGGCTGGAGTGGTGAGTGAGGGGAGAACGGTGAGAGATGAGGTTTGGGAGGCGACCAGGGCAGATCTTGTGGGACTTCATGGGCTATAGGGAGGGTTTTGGTTTTACCCCAAGAAAGACGGAGCCATAGGAGGTGTCTGAGTGGTGAAGAGACCTGATTTGAACTACGTGTTAAAAGTTTAAATATGAATGTAATTTAGGGCTAGGTGCATTCTTTGAATTCTCACGGAAACACTCACTGAATATGCATTCTGGGCTGAGTGGTACTAGGGACACAACAGTGACCAGGACAGCTCTGGTTCCTGCCTTCATTGGGGGTACCAGCCCGGAGAGGAAGACAGTCTTTCTCAGCTAGAGTCCATAGTAGTCAGGCTTGTGATGGGGGAGTGGTGGAGGAGTCCCGGAGGGGTTTCCTGGAGGAGGGGACATCTGAGCAGAGACCTGAAGATTGACTTCCGAGGGGAAGAAAAGAAGGAAGGGACAAGGGAGAAGGCATGGGCAAAGGCCAGGTAGTTCAGACCCATTGTTCTGAAATAGTTAATTATTTAAGTATGGTTGAAATCTAGAGAAAAAGAGAGCCAACGAGGTGAGGCTGAGTTAATCCAAGACTTCACCAGCGGGCAAGAAGCTCCAGGCACACTCCCAGAGGCTGGCCCTTGAGTTAGCTGGAGAAAGAGGGATGGGAACTGGAGAAAAGGGGTTTACAGAGCTGAGGAACTAGCCTGGACAGGTCGTGGGACCGGCAGCACGCCTGACTCCACTACCCCACAGGTGGGCTCTGCCTGGACCTAGGCCATGCCCTGCGCTGCAGCTGCCGCGCCGGCTTCGCAGGGCCGCGCTGCGAGCACGACCTGGACGACTGTGCCGGCCGCGCCTGTGCCAACGGTGGCACGTGCCTGGAGGGCGCTGGCTCACGCCGCTGCTCCTGTGCGCTGGGCTTCGGTGGCCGTGACTGCCGCGAACGCTCCGATCCTTGTGCCACTCGGCCCTGCGCCCACGGTGGCCGCTGCTACGCCCACTTCTCTGGCCTTGTATGCGCCTGCGCTCCTGGCTACATGGGCGCGCGCTGCGAGTTTTCGGTTCACTCGGACGACAACGACGACAGCGCAGGTGCATTGCCCGCGGCCCCACCCGGCCCGCGGCAGAGTGACCCACAGCGTTTCCTTTTGCCACCAGCTTTGGGGCTGCTGGTGGCCGCAGGCTTGGTGGGCACTGCGCTTTTGCTGGTTCACGTGCGACGCGGTGGCCCTGGCCGACATACTGGGTCTCGCCTGCTACCGGGGACTCCGGAGCCATTCGTCCATGCACTCCCGGACGCCCTCAACAACAGGAGGATGCAGGAGGGTTCCAGGGATGGCCCGAGGTGAGGGGCTGGGACGCAGAGGCATGCCTTGCTCCTCTGGGCTGCTTGCTGTCAATCTCCATTGGGCGATTGGCCCAGTTCCTTGACGGGCCTCCCTGATTGTCCCTTCCTGTTATCCGTGACACAGCCCCTTCCTGTTGGGGTCGTTCCACAGTTCCCCTAGTTGGCTTTGCGTTCCCCTCCGTGGTTGGTGAGGAAAATGAGATCTGGGAATTTAAGAGTCCTATTCTTCATTTTTCTCGCAGCCCGTCTGTAGATTGGAACCACCCCGAAGATGGAGACTCGCCTGAGATTTACGTCATATCTGCTCCTTCAGTTTATGCTCGGGAGGTAGCTACCCCCTCCACTCCACTTGCAAACATCCTGCCCACTGGGTGGAGGCAGCCCCTGCTTTGCCTGTAGCCTTCCTTTACTATATCTGTAAAATCTGGAGGATAGGGTCTTTGGAAGGTCCTTAACCCACTTTTCAGTTCCGACTCACTTTAATTCTATCAGCAGCCCTCTTGCTGCCCTTTTGAGCTGCTTGCTACCTTCTCTTTGGAAGACCAGTGGCCCAGTCGGGAGCCTCAAGCAGACTGCCACTGTTCTCCCCTCACTGGGGAGAGAGAGGGGAGGAGGAGGGGCAGCCCTTTCTAATGCCTCCTCCTCATTTCCTTTCTAGGTCTGATCTGTTCCTTCTCCATCAGCACCTGGAGACAGAGCCTGGATATTTTTGTGTTATTTGATGGTGCCCAACCAATCTTTGCCTCAGGCACTTTGGAGTTCAAGCGGAAGGGGTGGCTGGGAGAATTTTACCGCTAGACGTACATAATGATTATTTATGTCATTTCTTTTTCTTCCCATGTCCAGAGACATCTATAAAGACTCTTATTTTGATCAGCTGTGACTCATGAAACTGTGTGCTTTGTGTCCGGTGTTAGGGCTGCTCCACGTTGTTCTCACTCCAGGGCTGAGGCTAAGAGCAGCCTCCACCTGCACATTCCCAGGCAGTATGGGAAAGGGAATAGTGAACCATGTGCTGAGACTCTTAACACTTCTGCTCACATTTTATTGGCTGAAGCAAGCCACATGGCCAAGTCTTGTGTCTATGGGCCAGCAAGTAAATCCCCTGTGAGGGAGAGACATTGAATATTTTGTATGGATAGAGTCTGCCACAGATATATACCCAGTAGAGAAATTGCTTGATTTTAGGGCATAGCTCCCAAGTTCACCAAGTATTGACAAGTGGCTCTCTCAGGCCACACTCCCACCAGGACCTACAAGAATTCCTGGGGAGACTGCCTTTTCTCTGTGCACACCTTTGTTCTGTTTGAAAAGTTTTCCCATGTATACATATTACTGTTTTGGAAAACCTCAGGAAGGTCCCTCATGACATCACCAGGTAACGACTTTTTCTTTCTCACTGGTAGCGCATAGTATAGGAGGCTGGTCCCTTCTGTTGTCCCTAAGGGAGGTGCACTAAGATCTGCTCAGATCAAAAACGTTGGATATTGGCAATTTGATATAGTTCAACTGACTATCAGGAAATTCAGGCATATGAGGACATGTTATGTAACACATTGAGGATGAGCAAAACCCAGACTGGGAATTCTGTGGGATACATGGTTGGCTTCTGCAAGAAATAATTAACCTTTCACTTCCCACCTACTGGAATGACTACACACAATGACAGACAAAAACAAGTATGGGCAAGAATGTGGAAAAATGAGGATTGTCATGCCCTGCTGGTGGAATGTAAAATGGTGAAGCTCCTTTGGAAAACAGTTTGGCAATTTAAAAAAAACCCATAAACATAGAGCCCTGGGTGGTGTGGCTCAGTGGATTGAATGCCAGCCTGCAAACCAAAGGGTCACTGGTTCGATTCCCAGTCAGGGTACATGCATGGGTTGCAGTCCAGGTCCCCAGTAGGGGGTGTGTGAGAGGCAACCACACATTGATGTTTCTCTCCCTCTCTTTCTTCCTCCCTCCCCTCTCTCTAAAAATAAAATAAATAAAATCTTTAAAAAAGTTAAACATAGATACCATATGACCCAGCATGTCTACTTTTAGCTATCTGCCCAAGAGAAAAACATATGTATGTATAAAAACTTGCATGCAAATGTTCACAGAGGCATTATTCAGCATAGCCAAAACATGAACACAGCCCAAGTGTCCATCAATTGGTGAGTGGCTAAACAGAATACTGTCTATCCCTACAGTGGGATACCATTTAGCCGTAAAAAGGAATGAAGTTTGGTACATGCCACCATATGGATAAACCATAAAAACATGCTCAAATGAAAGATGCTGGTCACATATGATTCCATTTATACTACATGTGCAGAAGTAAATCTATAGGGACAGAAAGGAGATTAGTGGTTGCGTGGGTCTGGGAGAGGGACTGGAGATGAACTGTAAATGGGCAGGAGGGATCTGACTGGGATGAAGGGAATGTTCTAAAAGTGATCCTGGTAGTGGTGCACAACTTGGCCAATTTACTAAACATCTTTGAGCTGTACACTTAAAACAGGTGAATTTTATGTAATGTAAATTAGACCTCAGTAAAGTTGTTTTATAAAAAAGCAAATAATTATCAAGGGAGGAAAAGGAATGAAGGGTAAACCTATAAATGAAAAGAAACTGAAGAGATATAAAAGAAGCAATGACATGATTACCATAAAAATCAGTATAATATTTATTTACTTATTTGTTTTAGAGAAAGAAAAGGAGAAGGAGAGAGATAAGCGTTGATTTGTTGTTTCACTCATTTATGCATTCATTGTTTCCTTCTTGTACTTGCCCTGGCTGGGGAACAAACCTGCACCCTTGGTGTATTGGGACAGTACTCTAACCAACTGAGCTACCGGGCCAGGGCTCCAACATAATATTGATATGGTAGGGGAACATTGGGAATTGTTTGGGAGGGGTATGCAGAGCGATTATGAAAAGCTACTGTCTTCATATATGGTGGTTGCAGGTATATTTGCATTATAATATCACCATATGTTGTCATATAAGTTGTTTTTTAAAATATATTTTATTGGTTATGCTATTATAGTTGTCCCAATTTTTCCCTTTTGCCCTTCTCCACCAGTATCCACATTCCCTCCAGTAGTACCCCACCCCTTAGTTCATGTCCATGGGTCATGCATGTAAGTTATTTGATTCTCCATTTCCTATACTGTTCTTAACATCCCCCTATTTTGTGCCTACCAATTTATACTTAATCACTACACCTTTTCCCCCATTTCCCCCTACCCCCTCCCAACTGATAACCTTCCAAGATATCTATATGTATAATTGTTTCTGTTCTGCTTGTTTGCTTAAATTGTTTTGTTTTTTAGGTTGAATTATTGATAGTTGTGAATTTATTGCCACTTTAATGTTCATAGTTTTGATCTTCTTTTTCTTGTATAATTCCCTTTAACATTTCATATAAAAATGGCTTTATGATGTTGAACTCCTTTAGTTTTACCTTTTCTGGGAAGCATTTTATCATTCAATTCTGAATGATAGCTTTGCTAGATAGAGTAATATAGGTTGTAGGTCTTTGCATCACTTTGAATACTTCTTGTCCCTTCTAGTCTGCAAAGTTTCTTTTGAGTAATCAGCTGACAGCCTTATGGGAACACCTTTGTAGTAACTATCTGCTTTTCTATTCCTGCTTTTAAGATTCTCTCTTTATGTTTAACCTTTGGCATTTTAATTATGATGTTTCTTGGTGTGGACCTCCTTGGGTGCATCTTGTTTGGGACTCCCTGTGCTTCCTGGACTTGTATGTCTATTTCCTTAGCCAAATTAGGAAAGATTTATTTTATTATTTTTTCAAATAGTATTCGATTTCTTGCTTTCTCTTCTCCTTCTGGCACTCCTAAGATTCTGATGTTGGTACATTTGAAGATGTTACAGAGGGTCCTTAGCCTATCCTTGTTTTTTTTTTTTTTTTTTAAATTCTTTTTTCTTCTTGCTGTTCTGATTGAATTATTTTTTTCTTCCTTATGTTTCAAATCATTGATTTGATTCTTAGCTTCCTCCACTGCACTATTGGTTCCCTGTAGATTTTTCTTTATTTCACTTAGTGTAACCTTCATTTCTGGGTCTTTTTTATGCTGTTGAAGTACCCAGTGAGTTCCTTGAGCATCCTGATAACCAGTGCTTTGAATTCTACATCTGATAGGTTGCTTATCTCCATTTCTTTAGTTCTTTTTCTGGAGTTCTTTTCCTTCATTTGGGCCATATTTCTTTGTATCCTCAAGTTGGCAGCCTCCCTGTGTTTGTTTCTGTGTATTAGGGAGAGCTGCTTTGACTCCTTGTCTTAGTAGTGTGGCCTATTGTAGAAAAGTACACCTGTAAGTTGTATGGGGTGGAGCCTTAGGTAGTTGCCAGGGTGGGGCAGCTCATGTCACCATTTTGTGGCTCTGTGTGGGGGAGCTCAGTGAGGGGACAGTGCCACTGCCTGGCCTCTGGAGTTTTGTCCAGGTGGAAGCTGTCTCCCGGCATTCACTCTGTTGCCAGTCACTTTACTTTCTCCCTCTATGTCACTGATGCCCTTATAGCTGTTGCCCTGGTGCTGAATCCCAGGGGGAGTGAGTCTGTGTAAGTCCTAAATCCATTGCAGACCATTTAAGAGGAGTTTCCTGAGTATGCTGCAGTTTCTTCTGGCACCACAACCCCCAGTGGTTTTTATAGCCAGATTTATCTTCCTGGTGCTGCAACATGGGCTGGATGGTCTGGTCTGGGGCTGTGATCCCTTACCCCTGAGCTGTCCCTTCCAATTTTTATCCACCACATGTGGGTGTGGGACCACCCATTGCCTCTCTGCTCCTCTCCACATGTCTCTGTCCCTCCTACCTGTCTGGATGAATGTGGCTTCTTTAAATCCTTCATTGTCAGACTTTCATACATCTTGATTTCTGATGAATCTGGGTGATATTTATTTTGTAGTCTAGTTGTAATTTTTGCTGTAGCTGTGCAAGGAGGTAAGGTGTGTTTACGTATACCTCCATCTTGACTGGAAGTCCTGTTATATAAGTTATTTTATGCAGTTATCTGTGCTTGTGTTATATTTAACAAAATATTTAAAAAATGTGGCCAGTTGTATCAATTATCTATTGCCATGATAATGCTGCATAACTTCAGTAGCATAGAACACTAAACATTTATTTTTGGTGCCTAGTCTACAGCTTGGCAGGGGTTCTGTTGCTCTGGGCTATGCTGTGTGTGCAGATCTGGGAGGGGTTCATAAATGTGTGTGTAGTGAGCTCAGGGGTGGACTGGGGACTGGCTGTACTGTGCTGTGCTGTGCTGCTCTGCTCCACCCAGCCTGTCATCCTCCAGCAGGCTGGCCCTGGTTTATTCTCATGGGTGACATAGGGATCCTAGAGAGAGTAGACCCTATTGAACATGTCACTTCCCCCTCACCCTGTTGGCTAAAGTAAGTCACAAGGCCAGCACAGGTTCTGGGAGTGGGGAAACAGACTCCACCTCTTAATGAGGAAAGGTACAGAGTCACATTCTGAGGGTACCAGTCAGGGAAGGGTGGGGAATTGGGGCTACTTTTGCAATTAGTCTCCAACACTGGAGTGCCTGCCCCCAATTGAAGGTAAACTATCCAGGCTATTGGATATAGACACTCCCTTTTCCTGACATCAGATTACTGAAAAAAACAAACAAAACAAAAACAAGTAAGATGGATCATGGATGTCATTCTTACGAAGAATCCATCCATTCCTTGGCACTGCCAGTGATTAAATGTTGATGGCACTGTTTTGGATGTGCAATAAAAGGGAAATGCAAGCATCTTGACTTGTCTCTGCCTCTCCAGGTCCTCAACTTTCCTTCCAAATGAGATGGAACAAGTCTAAGTAAGATCCAGCAGAAAGGGGAATCTCCCTTAATTTTGGGATTATTTTAAGAGAGTTACATGTTTTTTTAAAGTATATTTTATTGATTATTCTATTACAGTTGTCCCATTCCCCCCACCCCTTTATTTCCCTCTGCCCTCCACCACCCCTCCCACCAGCATTCCCCCTACCCACCTTAGTTTGTGTCCATGGATCATACATACAAGTTCTTTTGCTTCTCCATTTCCTATACTATTCTTAACCCCACCCCTGTCTATTCTGTGTCTACCATTTATGCTTCTTATTCCCTGTACCTTTTCCACCATTCTCTTCCCTCTCTGCTGATAACCCTCCATGTGATCTCCATTCCTATGATTCTGTTCCTGTTCTAGTTGTTTGCTTAATTTGTTTCTGCTTTTTTTTTCAGGTTCAGTTGTTGGTAGTAGTAAGTTTGTGGCCATTTTACTATTCATAGCTTTGATCTTTTTCTTTTTCTTAGATAAGTCCCTTTAATATTTCATATAATAAGGGCTTGGTGATGATGAACTCCTTTAACTTGACCTTATCTGGGAAGCACTTTATCTGTCTTTCCATTCTAAATGATAGCTTTGCTGGATAGAGCAATGTTTCATGTATGTCCTTGCCTTTCATAACTTCAAATACTTCTTTCCAGCCTCTTCTTGCCTGCAATGTTGCTTTTGAGAAATCAGCTGATAGTCTTATGGGAACTTCTTTGTATATATCTGTCTCCTTTTCTCTCGCTGCTTTTAAGATCCTTTCCTTATCTTTCACCTTGGGTAATGTAATTATGATGTGCCTTGGTGTGTGCTTCCTTGGGTCCAAGTTCTTTGGGACTCTCTGGGCTTCCTGGACTTCCTAGAAGTCTATTTCCTTTTCCAGATTGGGGAAATTCTCCTTCATTATGTTTTCAAATAAGTTTCCCATTTCTTGCTCTTCCTCTTCTCCTTCTGGCATCCCTATGATTCAGATGTCGAAATGTTTAAAGTTGTCCTGAAGGTTCCTATGCATGTCCTCATTTTTTTAAAATTCCTATTTCTTCATTCTGTTCTGGTTGAATGTTTCTTTCTTCCTTCTGCTCCAAATCATTGATTTGAGTCCTGGTTTCCTTCCCTTCACTATTGGTTCCTGTCTATTTTTCTCTATTTCACTTTCATAGCCTTCACTTTTTCCTCTATTTTGTGACCATAGTCAACCATTTCTGTGAGCATCCTTATTACCAGTGTTTTGAACTCTGCATCTGATAGGCTGGCTGTCTCTTCGTTGCTTAGTTCTATTTTTGGAGCTTGATCTGTTTTTTTCATTTGGGCCATATTTCTTTGTCTCTGTGCACCAGTCTGAATGAATATTTCTTTTTTAACTCCTTGGTTGTTGGACTTTCATACAGTTCGATTTTCTGGCAGTTCTGGTTGTCTTTGGTTTTCAGTTTGTTGTTGTCCTTCTTTTGATTGTGTGAGGAGGCACAGTGTATCCACCTATGCCTCCATCTTGGCCTGAAGTCTGAGAGTTACATGTTTAATACTAGCAAATACTGAAAATTAACAAGCCTACATCAGTCAATTTCTGCCAATCCTCCTTCCCCATATTGTCTAGTGGGTGGTAGGCTTGAACTTCGGGAAGTGAGCAAAATCATAGGAACTGAAGAAGAAAGAACAGAGAAAAATAACAAATGAAATATAGCAACAAATGAAGGAGTCCTTTTATTAGAACATCAACCAAGAGATAGGCTTATTCCTTTAATTCAGTCAACAGATACCATATATTGATATATTATAAATTATATATTATATAGTACAGATACCTATAAATTCTTCTTTCAGGTTTCACTATGCTGAATTTTGGTGTCACGAGGAATGACTATTATCATTAAAGAACAAATGGACATTGAAACAAAAGCCTATTATAAAAGCATATTTAAATTGAGATAAAAAACAGACATCAACAGCAGTCCATGATTCCTTCTAAGACAACTCTAAAAGTTCAGAGGCAAAGAGTTTTGCTGCTTTTAGCCTGGGCTGGTGTGGCTCTGTGGATTGAGCATTGGCCTGACAAATGAGAGTCTTTATGCCTTTAATAAATGGTGCAGCCTGCTGAGAGCAGAACTCAATTTAAAAGCAAAGCTGGGAAGATGTGCTTTCTTCCCATCTTGGATGGGAAGAACTCATCGTTTTTTTTTTTCACAATTACTGCTTATAAATTGAAGGCAGGCAGTTGAGTCCCATGGATTCCCCCTTTGATATACTTCCTGGTCTAAAGGGTGCCTCACCTATGGCAGAGTCTTGGCACCATCACCATACACATCCACTAGTCATCACAGGAACAGAGCTGGCTGGATTATCAGAGGGATGACTAAAGCTCTCTGATTGACCATCGTAGGGGAAGAATCCCCTACCCGACCGAGTCAGTAGGCCCTGCTCTATGGCTTTGCCTTGCAGGCTGCTGCAGACTTAGCCTAAAGTGCCAACTTCTGGAATAAGGAAGATCATCTCATATTATTAGAGCTCACATGGAAGGAAAAGTTTCTCTGGTCCAAATGATTCACTTTACAGGGGAAAGGAAGCAGAGCTCCAAAGGACTAAGATAGAAGGCATTCCACACCAAGGGGCAACTTGTAATTTTTTTTTTCTCTTTTGGCCAAGCTTTAAATCTTTCAGGCTGAAATGTGTTGTATTTAGCTCAATGGCAATAGTACAGAAAGTAACCTAAATGATCACTCCCCACAAAAAAGTAAAGTAAAAAGCCTATGAACGCAAAGGAGTCGAACTGCCTGGGTTCAGATCTTGGTTACACCACTTATTTGAACAACCGTTTCACTCCTCTGTGCCTTAATATCCTTACTGGTAAAATGAGAATGATAGTGGAATCCACTTGAGAAAGTTGTGAATATTAAATATATAAGTGCAAAGAATTTTATAAAAGGCTGGCAAATAATAGATGCTCAGTAAATGTTAGTTTTCAGTATTACCTATAAGAGGAAAGTGCATTTCCCAGAGGGGAAACTGAAGTCCAGAGAGGGATGGGGTAGAGACTTCCTTAGCATTCAGAAAATTGTGTGTCTTTCTTGGTCCAAGGTTTAACACAGGAAGGGCTCAAGGACTGGGAAGCACAGTGGTGGTTCAGGACTCCTGTTTGAAACCCTGCCATGAATCTGAATAAGGTCTGCTGTACTTTGTAATATGGGATCAACCTCAGTGTCCTGGCTTTACATCCTGTGGTACATAAGATATTATTACTTATTTATATGTGAAAGTTACACAGGAATTTTCTGTGCTATTTTCTCCATTCCATTCTTTATTTTTTAAAGAGATTTTATCTCTTTATTTGTTTTAAAGGGGGGGGAAGAGAGGGAGAAAGAGGAGAGAAACATCAATGTGTGGTTGCCTCTCACACGCCCCCTACCAGGGACCCAGCCTGCAACCCAGGCATGTGCCCTGGCTGGGAATGGAACCGGGGACCCCTTGGTTCCCAGGCAAGCACTCAATCCACTGAACCACACCAGCCAGAGCTATTTTTCCCACTTCTTAAAAAAAATTATTATTTTTAATCTTCACCCAAGTAAATTTTTTTTTAAAGATTTTATTTATTTATCTTTAGAGGGGAAGGGAAGGCAAGAGGGAGAGAAATATCAATGTGTGGTTGCTTCCTGTGCATTCCCTGCTGGGAATTGGCCTGCAACCCAGGCATGTGCCCTGACTGGGAATCGAACCGTGATCTCTTGGTTCACAGGCCCGCGCTTAATCCACTAAGCTACACCAGCCA
>CM052550.1:34419716-34434688 GCA_028533065.1 Trachops cirrhosus
TTTTAAAGATTTTATTTATTTATCTTTAGAGGGGAAGGGAAGGCAAGAGGGAGAGAAATATCAATGTGTGGTTGCTTCCTGTGCATTCCCTGCTGGGAATTGGCCTGCAACCCAGGCATGTGCCCTGACTGGGAATCGAACCGTGATCTCTTGGTTCACAGGCCCGCGCTTAATCCACTAAGCTACACCAGCCAGGGCTCCCAAGTAAATTTTTCATTCCTTCTAGAGAGAGAGAAAGGGAGGGAGGGAGGACCCCCCCCCACACACACACACACAAACACAGGCACTGGTAATGTGAGAGAGAAACGTCAGTGGGGGCGGGGCGGGTGTTTACTGATAGGGGACTGAACCCATAACCTGGGTGCGCATCCTGACTGGGAATCAAACTTTTTGGTCTAAGAGAGGATGCTCCAATCAACTGAACCACACCCGCCAGGGCACTTCCCACTTCTTCTAAGTGTTAAGTTAAACTAGTTTAAAATAAAAAGTGAAATATTTATTGGGCACCTACTGTGTGTTAGGCCTTATTCTAGGAGCTGGGGATTCAGCAGAGAACAAGATAAAAATCCCTCCCTGGAGGCACTCTGTGTGATAAGAGTTCTTCCTCTGTACCAGCACTCCGGAGGCCCGACAGCATCCATTTGAATCCTGGCTGTGCCACGTGGGCGTGTGTGTAGCACTTAGCACTACATAAATGTAAAATCTCTTGTTGTTATTATTTTTCTCCAAGTTTCTCAGTTGTCCGCTCTTCCAGGGGCCCTCTTTGCCCCAAACTGGTTCTGGCGCCTCTTCTGGGATCCCACGGGTCCTGGTGCTTCCCTCACCACATCTCTGGCCCCTCTCTGCCGGTGCCTCCGCCACCTCAGTCCTGACCGCAGTACGTCATTGTTTAGTGAGGGCATGTCTCCCCCACTGAACAGAGAGGCTGATCACTGGGCCAGGGCTTTCCTGATCGCTGTTGTGTCCGCATAATCACCCAGCACAGGACCGTGCACACGACAGGCACGCAATAAACATACACCGAACACATGAATGTTAACGGCAATGAGGGAGCTCTGGGGTAATCTGTGCGTTCCTTACTGTCGTAGTGGGGGGTAAGGCGATGGGAATCATTAGGCAAAATGTAGAGGTCCTGCCACGTCCCCGCCCCGGGGCAACAGAACCTGCGCGGTGAGTGGAACTCGGTGTAACAGTGCCCCCTTGTGGTCCCGTCCCGTTTTAGAACCCTGGTGCGGTGAGGCTCTCTGCCCAAGGAAGGAGGCAGGCTGAGATCCCAGCCCGGGTTTCCCGGGTACCGCAGGCCCCCATGAACAACCAGACGCGGGCCTCAGCCCCCCTTCCGGCCCGGACCTCCGCCTTGGTCCGGGCTCCGACACCGGCCCGGCCCTCGATCC
The DNA here is from genome assembly GCA_028533065.1 of Trachops cirrhosus. NCBI lineage: Eukaryota > Metazoa > Chordata > Mammalia > Chiroptera > Phyllostomidae > Trachops > Trachops cirrhosus. The sequence continues at coordinate 34,421,111 of CM052550.1, forward strand.
CGGTCCGGTCCCTGACACCGGCCAGGCCCTCGATCCCGGTCCGGTCCCTGACTCCCGCCAGGCCCTCGATCCCGGTCCGGTCCCTGACTCCAGCCAGGCCCTCGATCCCGGTCCGGTCCCTGACTCCAGCCAGGCCCTCGATCCCGGTCCGGTCCCTGACTCCAGCCAGGCCCTCGACCCCGGTCCAGTCCCTGACGCCAGCCCCGGCCTCGAGTGCGGTCGGAACACCGACCCTGGTCCGGCCCCCGACCCCGGTCCGGCCCCCGACCCCGACCCCGACCCCGGTCCGGACCCCGATTCCACTCCCGGCCGTGGCCCGGGGCAGAACCCCGACTGCGGTCCGGACCTTAACACCAATCTCATCTGCGGTCCTGGTCCCGGTCCTGGTTCCGCCCGCGGTCTCTGACCTGGGGTCCTTCCGGAGCTCCACCCTACCTTTGGGCCCACCCCCAGAACGTGCTCCAGAGTCCGTTTTGTGGCCTGGTAAGGTTCCCGCGCCGACGGGTGTGAGGCTCGTCCCATCGGTCGCCAGTGGATCCGGAACCACGCAAGAGCCCCTTCCTGAGCTCACTCCATCGGCCACTGATTTACTGGGGCCCACTCTCAGGTCGGCCTTGGGGACAGATCCAGTGGCCACGAAGTTGACAGATTCCACGGCTGGACCTATCTCCACGCCCATCCTGGGGACTGACCCCTTGGCCACTTCCTTACCTATTTCTGCCGACACATTTGCCTCCACCAGCCAGTACTTTCAAGTGGACAACAAGATCCTAATTAGAGTGATCTACTGGTGAGGGGCCGTCCCCACTCACACGTGCCTTCCTCCCCATGGGGAAAGGGCAGGAAGGGTAGGTGCTGGGGCTTTGGGGATTTAAAGGTAGGGTGAGGGGAGGAAGTCCCAATTGCCAGGTTGGAAACTTGGCTCCCTCTATCATCTCTTGGGGGCTAAGAGCTCTGGGTTCAAATTCCTGCTCTGCCGCCAGAAGTGAATCCTAGCTCCAAGCTTCATTTATTGACTCAAATTCCTCCCTCCCTCTCTCCCTCCCTTCATTACAGAGTGGCCTTCCCTCCATGGGCCAGGCCTGAGCTGGGGATGAAGTGCTGAGCAAAGCCACCAGCTTTCCTCCTCAGGGGAGGCAAGACAAGGCAGACCCAAAGACAGAGTGCTGTGAAGGAGGACCTGGGGCAGGGAACTTCACATTGGGTGGTTAGGGACAGTCTTTCTTAGGAGGTGGCACTTGAGATGGGCCTTCGCAGTGATAAGAAGGAGTCTGCTAAGTGAAGGTTGGCTCAGATTTGGAGTGTCTCTTTGTGTCAAGGACGAGAGTGACAGAAATGACCTTCCTTGACCTCTCTGAGATGCAGGACTGAATGGCCCTGAAAGAGGGACATGCCCTCAATCCTCATGCCACTGTCATGCTCTACAAGGTTCTCTTCCCCTACGGCTCCCACTTTTCCCTCTCCCGTCTCTGCCCACGGCCGTCTCTTCGCCTTTCCCCATGTTGTGTGTGTCTGTTTCTCCCTACCTGTCTCCTCATCTCCCCCTCTCTCTGCCCATCTCCTCCTTTCTATCTCTTTCTCTGACTCCATGGATTCATTATTTCATTCATTCAACAACTATTTATTAAGCACCTCCCACATGCCAGACCTACAAGAGACACAGCAGTGAATAAGACAGAGATTACTGTCCTTGTGGTACTGACATTTTGGTGTGGGTATGTATGGCACACAGTAAATTATCTAGTATCTTAGAAGGTGATTAGTGCTGTGAACAAAGGACATCTTGCGAGGGATGGCAGTTTTAACTGGGGTGGTCAGGAAGCCATCGCTGAGAAAATGACATATGAGCAGAGACCTAAAGGAGAGGAGAGAAGGAGCCCTGCAGATACCAGAGGAACGGATTCTGCAGAGGGAAGAGCCAGTGCAAAGACTCTGAGCAAGGCATGCCTGGGTGTGAGAGCAAGGCTAGGAGGCCCCTGTGGCAGGAGTGGAGTCGGCCAGGGGCAGAGTGGGAGGAGACAGGGCAGAAAGGCATAGGAGCAGATCCTGTGGGGGCCTGTGGATCATGGGGAGGGCTGTGGTTTTCTGCCCAGAGTAAGATGGCACTATGGGAGGCCTCTGAGCAGAGCAAGGACGTGATTTGACTCAGGTGCCTACAGGGTCCTTCTGGGCTTGGAGAGATACTAATGAGGTGTCTTCTGTCTCTCTCTGCCTCCTTCCTTTTGTCCTTGGCCTCCAGTGGCCTCTGAAGCTATAACCTCCGGGTGAGTAGTTTTGGCTTTGAAGGTGGGAAGAGTGTGGGACATGAAATCTGGGAGTTTCTATTTCTGCTCCCTGCAAGACCTGTGACCCTGTGACCCTGTGGTCAAATGATTTCATCTCCCCCCAGTACATTCTACTGAAAAAGAGTCTGGAGCAGCAGTTTCCAAATTGTCTACTCTTTGTGAGTGTGATGGTGGCTGGGGGAGTGGGGGTCATCGGGGGTCGGAGAACCCCCAAGGGGCTTGGAGGGAAGCTCTTAGCTTTCTCCCACCCCCAACGTTCCCTTCCCAGGAGGAGGACATATCTGCACAGGCTACCGGGGAGTTTGAAGTGTTTGTGGATGGAAAATTGGTTCATTCAAAGAAGGTGATTCTGAGTGAGGGTCCCAGATAAGGCAGGAGGGTGGTGCTGGGGTCCCGGATCGTGGGAGACACACGTCTGTGCTCTTTTCCCTCCGTATCCAGAAGGGTGATGGCTTTGTGGATGAGGCCAGACTGAAGAAAATTGTGAACGTTATCAATGAAGGGATTCGGAAAATGTAGCAGGCAACTGGTGAGCTGGAGGTGAGGAAGGAGGGGTGGAGGCTGGGCGGAGGGTGAGGAGCCCTTCAGGGGGCAGGACACAGATGCCCGGGCCCCAGTCCTAGCTCAGCCAGTCCTCAGTGTTGTCATCAGGAGAAGCCATCCACACCCTTTTTGAGCCTCAGATTTTTTGTCTGTAAAATGGGGGTGTTGAGATGATTCTGTGAGGTGCCTCATATAAGCTACTAAATCATGCAGAGCTCAGAGTAAAGTTCAATGTATGTCAGCTATATATTTTCAAAATAGCTTTAGATTTATTTATTTATTTACTTACTTACTTATTTATTTATATATTTGTCTTTTCCCTTTCCCGCTTCTTATCCCCACCCCCAGCTAAATTCTAGATTTTTTTTAAAGCTTTTAGTTGTAAAGCTGAACTATCCAATAACAGCATGTGGCTTTTCAATTTAAAATTAAGTTAATTAAAATGAAATACATTAAAAACTCAGATTAACAATCATACCAGACACATTGCAAGTGCTCTGTCGCCGCACGAGGCCACGGGATTGGCCGGCACAGGTGCAGGGCGGAGCGCCGCGCTGCAGAAGCGCTCCCGCTGACGTTGCCGTTTGACGGTGTTGAAGCACCTGTGCAGCGCTGTGTTTACCAGCAGTACCGAATTTTGCAGCCACTTAGTTTATACACATTTGCAAGCTGCTACTGATTTTTAAAATTTTATTTTATTTTTAAGCTGCTACTGATTTAATACTTCATCTGTGGTACATCTATTTTTACATTTGTTTTCAATTTTATCGAGGTGTGATATATAAGGGACAGTATGTGAGTTTTGACATATGAATACACCTGAGAAACCATCACCACAATGAAGGCGATGAAGAACATATCCATCACCCCCCAGAGTTTCCTCAGAAACTTCTGTAATTTCTCCCAGACTCTATTCTATCCCAGGACAAGACTGACCTGCTTTCTGTCACCATAGAGTAGTTTGCTTTTTCTAGAATTTTATATAAATGGAGACTATAATTTTTAAAATCTTTTTTGGTGGAAACACTTAGATATACACACTAGTTGACTAGCGTAATAAACTCCACTTGCCCATGTCAACTATCACTATCTTTCTCTTGTCTCATTTCATCTATTTTCTTCCCTATTATTATTATTTTTTTTGCACGTAGTATTTGAAAATATGTTCCAGACCTCATGTTATTTCATCTCCTGCAGAAGGTTCCCATTGGCCTGGTTTAGGTCACATGTCCATCCCTGAACCAATCACTGAGGCCCAAGGGAATGTAATGCTGTCATTGGCCAGTCTTGAGTCATATGCCCATTCTTGGAGCTAGGGGTGGAGTTGGTCCCACTTAACCTCCTGGGAAGGGATAATGGGGGTGGAATGTTGGGTGGGAAAGAACAACAGTGCTCCATGTTACAGACCTGGGGGGTGTAATCTCAGCTCTGTTATTTACTGGCTGTGTGATCAGGGGCAAACACCTTAACCCCTCTGTACCTGGGTTTGTTCCTCTGTAAAGGAAAAACTATTTATGATAGCTTTTACCTCAATGGGTTTCATTTTATTTACTAAGTACGGACAACGTGTTGGAGACTGTTCTGGGCTCTGGGGATGATGCAGTAGTGAACCAAACACATACAGACCTCTGCCTCATGGAGCTGACATTGTAGCAGGGGCGGCAGACAATGAACAAGACACAGGCAAATGAAAGCGTTTTAGAAGGAGATGAGTGGTGAGAGGAAAAATACAGCAGGGCGGGGGTGTGGGGAGTGCTGTGAGGCTTTTCAACTCTAAATTGAGCAGTAAAGGGACCTCATTGGGAACGTGATACTTAAACACTTGAAAGAAGGAATCGAACCAGGTGGGTACAAAGTATTCCAAGCAGAGGGAGCAGCACATGCAAAGGCCCTGTGATGGGTGTGTCTGAAAAATGGCAAGGACACACAAGTGGGCGTTGTAATCCACGGAAAGTGTAGAATGGTGCCTGACACAAAGTAAGCCTGATATAGACGCTAATGTTATTTTTTATCCTCACCTGAGGACATTTTTCCATTGCTTTTAGAGAAAGAGAAAGGAAGAGGGGAAGGGAGAGAGGGAAACATCGATGTGGGAGAGAAGCACCAATCAGTTGCCTCCCATAGGAGCCTGGCCTGGGGATGGAACCCACAACCTAGGTATGTGCCTGGACCGGGAATTGAACCTGCAACCATTTGGTTGCAGGACAACGCTCTAACCTACTGAGCCACACTGGCTAGGGCAACGCTATTATTTTTGTGGAGTTGTCATCATTATTGTTACTAACACTTTTTTTCTCTCTTCTCTTTCCATCTCAGGAGCCTCAGCAGGATGACAAGAAGGGCTGAAATGTTGCCGTCAGGGTCAGGTCCTTTTTTGACGGTGGCTGGGGCTGGGGTCATGTCGGGTGGGGTGAAGGAGAAAATACATACAGAGTCTGGCTCCTCGGTTCTGGTCTTACTGTGTCTGCGTCCCCGCACTTAGTCCTGAGTGAAAGTTGCCTGTCACAGAGCTCCCAGCATCTCCAACGTCTGCCCCGTGGGGGAGGGGAGGGGAGGGAGGGTGAACACAGGGCCGGTGTGGCTCCCATCCCACCCCCCACCAGGTTTGCTGCAGAGACGCAGGCCACCAGGAACCCCTTTCTCTCTCTGTCCTTGCAGACAACCCTGCCCTGCCCTTTGTGGGTTCATAACTCCTACCCGCGCCCACGCTTCACAGCCCAATTCTCTGGTTTTCTTTTTTTTTTTTTAAATCCTCACCGAAGACATTTTTTTCCATTGCTTTTAGTGAGAGAAGAAGGGAGAGAGAGAAACATCAATTGGTTGCCTCCCCTGTACGCCCGGACCAGGGATCACATGGGCCAGGACCAGGGATCAAACCCCACGATCTTTTGGTTATGAGATGATGCAACCAAATGAGCCACACTGGCTTGGGCAACTCTCTTGTATTCTTTACCAGGAAGCTTCCCGACCCCAGTTAGTGACCCTTCCCTTCCCTGATGTCCCCATTGTCTCTCCCTGGGCTGCAACAGGCCAGCTCTGCCGCTGACCACTGCGGATCCCCGTGCTGCCTCTGGGCAGGGATCACTCCCCACTCAGTCCTGTATCCCAGTGCTCAGCACAGGGGCTGGCTCAGTGCATTTGCTAGATAGACGTTGAATAGTTTGCCACAGAACTCCTCTGTTTGCGGAGGGCATTCTGTGGGCGGGGGCTTGGTGTTAGGAAACTGTATGTAGGGGAAGAGGACAGTAGAGGCTGAGGACAGGAACCTCCAAAGAGCCAGGCCTGCCCTGGGTGTCTGGTTGGCAGCTTCCCTCGTCTGGGCAGATCTTCAGCCCCACACTGAGCACACCCCTGGGAGGTGGCCATGGGGAAGCTCCAGGAAGTGGTGTGGAAGGAATCTCACTGGGAAACTGGGGCAGCCCAGGTGCAGAAAGTGAAGTGAAACCCTCCCCTAAACCCACGCAGCCCACAGGGTCCTCACAGGTCCTGCTGAGGACTGCTTTCTGCAGTGGACTCATCTGTGATTTCCCTTTATTTACCTTGCCCATCTGCCATTTCTGTTCTGTGGGTCCTTACCAAATGTGTTTTGTTGTCTTGCAGGTTTGTATATTTAATTTGTACAAAGGGCATTATAATAAGATTCTTGTTTCATTTACTTTTCTAAGAGCTGTTTTAAAACTTTAAAAAAATTTTACTTGCGAGTGATTTCAAACTAACAAAAAAGTTGCAAAAATAAAAACAGTACAAAGAACACTCCTATAATCTTTATCTAGATTCGCCTATGTTTTACCTCACATACTGTCCCTCTCTCTCTCTCTCTCTCTCTCACACACACAGACACACACAATTTTTTTCCTGAACCATTTGAGGCTAAGTTATATCCTGGCTCTTCACCCATAAATACTTTGAAGTATATCTCCTAAGAGTAAGCATGTTCTCTGCTATAACCACAGAAGAGTTATCACCTCATCATTTCAACATTATACCACACTTTCATCTCAGATTCTGTCCATATTCCAGTGATTTTTGGCGACACAATAATGTCCTTCATAGCATCTCTCTTACTTACATGAGCTAGCCAAGAGCAGGCATTTCCTTTAATTGTCTCATCTTTTTATCTTTCCTGAATCTGGAACATTCCCACAGCCTTCTTTTTTTTAATGACATTGCCACTTACGAATGACACAGCCTCTGCCCCTTAATAGAATGTTTTCATTTGGGGCTTGTTTGGTGTCTCCTCATGATTAGGTTGAGATTATTTGTTCTCAGATGGAATACTTTAGCGATGGCGTGTCCTCCTCCTCAGGGGCATCTGGAGGTGAGCTGTCCATTGCCCCTCATTTGGCTCACTCAGTGATGGTGGTGTCCACTTCCTCTCTTTTCAGCCAACAGGCAATCTGTGGGGAAGATGCGTTAAGAACATGCAAATATTCTGTTCCTCATCACAGATTTCCCACAGATTCAGTGCCTATTGATGATCCTTGTCTGACCCAGTCTTTACCATGATGCATACAACCTGGTTTTCCAGCTTCAGAGTTCATTCCATCTGCCAGCCAGCGTCAGCATCCTACGGGCAAGAGCACACCTTCACCCTCTTCACAAAGACTTGCATTTATTTACTTACTACAGGTATGGACTCCAGTGACTCACAACTCATCACTGTAAGCACTATGTGCGAACAACCCCCTGTGTTCGTCTGTGCAGGTGTAAGCCACCACCCTTGACAGGCTCCCTGGTGTGTGTCCCCCTTGGTTACTCTCTCCAGAGGCGTGGACACCCAGACTGTCTCTAGCTTTGGCCACTGCTGTAAATAATGCTGCAGTGGACATCCTCATGCTCCTCCTCTTCTTTAGGATGACACCCAGGAGCAGAATTGCTGGGTCACAGGCTGCTTTGACTTGAGGAGGGAACATACTGCCCTCCAGAATTCTGTCCCTGTATCCCCAGCCCCACTTGGCATTACCCAGCTTTCCACTTTTTGCTAGTCTACTAGGTGTGACAGCTTCTTATTTGCATTTCTTTGACTACTCATCATATGTCTGATGGCCTTGTGTGTTTCTTTTTTTTCTCCTTTTATTAACAAGCTTAATTCACTTTATTTTCCTTGTATAAAATCATGTGGTGGCCACAGCTGGAGCCTGGGTCCTCTGCATAGAAGCTCTGGTGTGGGTCTTTACCAGATGGTCAGTGAATTCCTGATAGGGAGCCTTGGTAAACATGGTATCTTTCCAGAGGTCAGCAGTGAGATAGCTGTAGGTCTTAGAGATGATGTTGAACATGGCCTTGGCGTACTTGCCCAGGCTGGCAGTGCAGTCACTGACTGAGATGTAGCAGTTGTCGATACCGGCCATCAGCAGCAGCTTCTTGGGCCCAGGGGCTGAGATGATCTCAGCGCCCCTGGGGGTGGGGAAGAGGCATACCAGCACAGAGACACAGCGCCTGGTCACCTTACAAGGGACAGTGCGGGGCTTGCTGATCTTGTTCCCCTAGTAGCCTCACCATGCAGGGACAACAGAGAGCTTGGCCATGATGATGGTCAGAGGGACAGTAGTGGCTACTTCCTTTGAGCACTTAGCACCCAGGCTACATGTTTATTGTAGTCCCCAATGGCATCAGATACCTTGAACTGAGTCTTCTGGCCAGCATGTGGCTGCTCCTGCATGAGCATAATTTTCAAAAGCTTGTCCTTGATGGATGCCCCCAAGAAAAAGTTAGTGATCTCAGATTCCTGATGGGCATGGAGAAGAGATAGATCTCCTCCAGGGACTTGATCTTCATGGCCTTGACCAGGCAGCCCGGCTTGGTGACAGGAACCCACTTCTTGTCCTCAGCCTTGCCTCTGCAAGCTCCACTGCCAGCCGGGACCCCAAACATGACCCCAACCCTGACCCAGCCATGACCTTGGCCTCCTATTCCAGGGCCCCTGGGTGTCTGGGTCCTTCTGCAGCACTGGCATCATCTGCCATTTGGTGTTTCCTTGGAAAAGAAAGTGGTCTTGTGTGATTCTTTTGTAAGTTGTTCACATCTTGTGCTCTTTATTCTACAGGGATTTCTGTCTTTTTCTTGTTGATCTGCATGAATTCTTTGTCTTGTCTAGATATTAACCTTTCTCCTTTTTAGAGTTTGCAAATAATGTTTCCTGTCATCTATTAACGTTGTCCTATGCTAACCTTTGGTGAAGAGAAATCCTTTGTTCTGTTGTGATAAAATTAATCAGTTTGGACTTGTGTATCTAAGGTGCCCTTCTGTGCGCCTTAGTGATCAAGGTATTGCCTCCATCAGCTGAGGAATCCCACATCAGAAGGGAGCGTCAGACATTTTCTCCCCAGCATTTGTGGAGTCCTTTCTCGCTTGTGAAACCCTAACTTCTATAAACCTGCACAACCCCTTTCTTATCTCACATTTATAGGGTCAGGAAGTTTAACTGCCTGAAATTTAACTTCAGTCCTTTTTTCTGCCACCTCAGCTCATTCAGGCTGGATGATCAGGACCCTTAAAGGGAGCTGAGATGACTTCTCTGAAGCACCCCTAGCTTGGCTACCACCCTGTATGCTTTGCCCCCTCACCACCCATTGGCTGGGGATTCTACAAAAAGGGAGTTTTGAGATTCCCTGGAAGGTCACTGTGTGACCCACAGTTAGGTTTATCTACAATCTTTTGGGAACAGGGTGGGGAGGGGGCAAGTGGGAGGGGACTCAGGGAAGGCCAGGTCTTCTTCCTTCTCATTCAGATGCCAGGACAGACAGGAGGACACAGAACACAGATGCAGCTTCAAAGCTCCTCACCCCACCCAAATAAGGAGACATGGAGACACAAACACACACATGAATTGTTGGGCTCACAGAGACACATGTCCTCATACCAGGCCCCATTGCAACACAAATAGTGAGACACATAAACATACTCAGACACAGATGCCCTCCCATCCATCCATCCATTCATTCAGCCATCCACTCATTCATTCCATACACGGGTACTCAGCACCTTCTGTGAGCCATGCACTGTTAAGCACTGGGGACATAACTGGACAAAAATCCCCACTCTTGTGGGACTCACATCTCATGGGGGAATCTATGAACACCATAAATAAGTAACTGAAATAGAATATAGAAAGTGCTAAGTTCTATGGGGCAAGTGAAGGAGGGGATGAGAGAGGGGTCCACAAGCATTAGTGTATATGCAGTTTTGTGGGGTGAACAAAGTATGACATTCCAACAAGTGAGGGAATGAGTCAAGCCTCTTAATAGTTTTGTGAAAATAGGAAATCTGGCAGGTGTGTGGGTTTGTATATTTCCCTGACATGCTGTGGCAAAGCAGAAAATACTATGAGCTTCACTGATTTTGACAGAGAAAAATTCTGAACATTTATGATGACTGGGAATGCAGAGATGTCCATGCCACCCTCATCACCAGGGCAACTGAGCCTCAAACTGGCAACCAAGTGGGACCACATGTTCCTTTGGAGGGTGTTTTCCCAGGACTTGGCACTAGTGTCTGAGGTTGTGGGAATCTGAAGAGAGTCCTTTGTCAAATAATACTTGCTGGGGCGGATTTTATCTTCACAGGGAGTGCAGGATGCTCAAATAGTTATGACTGGTCACATGTCTTGTTTTACTAAGAGAGCTAGACCAATGTGTTTGTGGACATTCTCATTTGAACTGAGAATGTCCACATTCTGAACTGAACTCATCAGAGCAGGTTCTCTGAAACGGCTTAATGACCAGACCCACATCTGCCAGCAGTGGGGGGCAGTTCCTTGCCTCCTTCGCCTCACTTGTCTCCTTGGTCAGGGTTGAAGACTTCCATTATTGAAACTATACAGGCTTTGGATAATTTTTTTTTATCTTTACCTGACAATATGTTTATTGATTCCAGAAGAGAGGAAGGGGGAGAGAGAGAGAGAAGAGAGAAACATCAATGTGAGAGAGAATCATCTATTGGTTGCCTCCTGCACGTGCCCTGACTGGTGATTGAACTTGCAGCCTAAGTATGTGCCCTGACCGAGGATCAAACCTGAAACCTTTTGTGTACAGGTTATGCTTCAACCAACTGAGCTGTCTGGCCAGGGCTGGGTAATTTTTGATAAGGCACTTCTCTGAGGTAGATGTACAGTGTACATATATTCATGGAAAGAGAAAGGCCTCTCCTGTTAGTTTGTGTTTCTTGGGAGAATCCGGACTAATTAGCAAGCAAGCCTCAGTTTAATTTTTCCCATCTATAAATGGATATACTAACATTCTTTTTACCTCATGACATTGTGAGAATTCATTCAGATACCACATATAAATCACCAAGATCTGTGCCTGGCTCACCGTAAACTCTTAAGAAATGGCAATGGTGTAATGTCTTCTGTGGTGGTCGGTTTTCAAAGATGGCGGCCAATGGGTCATAGCTCTCAGGACTTCCTCCTGCGGGTCGTGCCCTTCCCTTGAATCAGGCTGAGCCTGTGGAACCAACACAAAGAGGCAGAAAGGCACTCGTTCTGGGCCTGAGCCTTAAAAAGAGCTGGAAGGTTTCACCTTCGCACTTTTGGGGGCCTGAGTCCATCATAAGGAAATCTGGCTACACTGTTGGAGACACCATGTGGAGAGGCAGAGGCCTTGGAAAGACACAAGAAGAGGCTCAGCCTTCCGGTCCATCTCCACCAAGATGGCAGCATGTGAGTGAGCTGCCATGGGTGTTCCAGCCCAGCTGAGCTTCCAGCCGCCATTGTGTGGAACAGAACTGCTCAGCTGAGCCCTGCCAACCTTCAGGACAGTGCATTATAATAAAATGGTTGTCATTTAAAGTCACCAGGTTTGAGAGTTGTTTGTTACATGGCAATAGGTGACTGAAACATGACTGTTAGCAGATGGAAACTCATTTTCATCAAATTCGTTTTTTAAAGATTTTATTTATTTTTAGAAAGAGAGAAAGGGAGGGAGAAAGAAAGGGAGAGAAACATTGATGTGTGAGAAGACACATCGACTGATTGTCTCTTGCATGCTCCCTGCTGGGGACCTGACTGGCAACCCAGGCATGTGCCCTGAACAGGAATCAAATCGATGACCCTTTGGTTTGCAGGCTGGCGCTCAATCCACTGAGCTGCACCAGCCAGGGCAGAATTCTTTGTTTTTAATCCTCACCTGAGGATATCCTTATTGATTTTAGAGAGAAGGAAAGGGAGGGAGAGGGAGAGGGAAACATCAATGTGAGAGAGAAACATTGATTGGTTGCCTCCTGTACACACCTCAACCAGTGACTGAACCTGCAACCTAGGCATGTGCCCTCACCAGGAACTCAACCTGTGACCTTCTGGTTTACAGGATGACATCCAAACCAACTGAGCCACACCAGCCAGGGTGCTATCAGGATTCTTTTTTTTTTTTTAAAAAGATTATATTTATTTAATTTTAGAGAGAAGGGAAAGGAGAAAGAGAGGGAGAGAGACATCAGTGTGAGAGAGAACCATCAATCAACTGCCTCAACAGGGAACTGAATGCGCAACCCAGGCATGTGCCCTGACCAGGAGGAATCAAACCAGCAACCTTTTGCTTTTCGGGATGATGTCCAACCAACTGGTCAAGGTGAGGCCAGTATTAGTTTGGAAGAAGCATCACGCTGTGTGATAACTAATTTGGTAGTTTTTGTCTCTGGTTCCCAGAAGGTAACTTGTAAATCTTTGGAATTTCCAGGGACGGGGGTGTCTCTGTTATGCATGGTGGGCACCTTGGATCACACCTGATAGTTTGTTCGTTCATTCAGTCATTCATTCATTCATGCATTCATGTATTTGTTTATAATTGTTACCAGGACATTCTATTAAATACACATAGTCAAGTAACAAGCATGTAAGTATTAATCAAATTATGCTCTGTTAATAAATGTCTATAAAAATAAGTAAATGCACCCGCTCTGGCATGGTTCAGTGGATTGACCACGGGCCTGCAAATGGAAGGGGCACAGTCCGATTCCTGGTCAGGGCACATGCCTGGGTTGCTGGTCAAGTCCCAAGCTGAGGGAGTACGAGGGAGGCAACTGCTCTATATATTTCTCACACATCAGTATTTCTCTCCCTTCCTTCCTGCCCTTCTCTCTAAAATTAAATAAATAAAAATTAAAAAAGTAAAAGCACTATACTAACTTCTTTTTTGCAATCACCATGCCTGTAATGAATTTGCAGGCACAGCATGCCTGATAGTTTTAGAGGGTTGAGCTTTGAGCCCTGTGATATCAGTCTGACTCAGGGCTTGGTGAACTTCCCTGGTTGACAACACTGCATATTTTTATACACTGTTGAGCCAGGATAGTGATGTGTCCCTGAAGATGAAAAAAGGTCCTATTTGGGACTCTCCCATACCATGCTCTACATGTCTTTCCCCTTAGCTGCTTATGATTTGTATTCTTTTCTGTAATGAAACTATATTCATAACTATAGTGCTTTCCTGAGTTCTGTGAGTCATTGCCGCGGGCTGGCCGCAGCAGAGTCCAGGGGGTCCCAATAGGTGGGTAAGGCATCGGCGCGTGGAGATCAGGCAACTACACAGCTCAGAGGCAGGTGAAGCACTGATTCATTTATTGCAAGTACAAGTGGAATTTTATATTTTCCTTTTTGTCAAGGATTAACATTTGCAGGTGCATTGCCTGATCAGTTAAGCAGAAAACTTAATACAAAGGTAACTAGGAAAAGTACGAAAGTTTCCATGGATATAATTATATTAAACAAAGATTGTTTTGACTAAAGTTTCTATAGATTCAGTTATAGTGAACA
>CM052550.1:34441277-34469035 GCA_028533065.1 Trachops cirrhosus
GAATCCCAAAAGAAGAAAGAACAAAACCAAGCACAGATCCCAAGTAATGCCACGTCCTTCAGGCCAGGATATGCTTCTTTGAAGACATATCCCCCATGTCCGGACTTTGCTCAGACAACATGGTTGGAGTTGGACGTGGCAAGTCATTTTAGCAAATTATTGAACCTGAGGTGGTGGTGGGAATTCTTGAACTTGTAGCCACCTGGTCAGAAGTGAGAGTGGCCTGAGGACCCCTGAACCTGGAGCTAGTGTCTGGAGTGAGGACAGTCTTGTGGAGGACTCTGTCCTTAACCTGAGAGTTTGGGTTAACTCTGGGGAGTTGGTGTAGGAAGTCACTATCCACAATGGTATGGCTTCTTAAGTTGTTCAAGTTCCTGAAAATGCTTTGCAAGATAAGAATGCTCCTGAGATGAAAGGAGAGGAGGAGAAAAGGTTGAGGTGCAGAGAAGGTGAAAGCTGGCCAGGTGGGAAGGCTGGGTCCTCCATGGGGTGACCCCAGCCCTGTGACCCCTCAGTCTTGATCTTCACTCAAGTCTACCAAAGTGAAGGGGTTTGTAGTGTGAGTGGGCTTTATTGGGAAAATGTGAAGGAACCTTCTTTTGAACCCTGGACAGTAGTTACTATTATTACTCTTCTATGCAGCTTCTCAATCACACCAAACCTCACAAAGTGACACCAAGAAACACAGGTTCCCCTCACCCTACTGTCACACACAGCAAGGCACTTTTATGGTCACTCAGATGCAGGAGGAGACCTACCTGGTCACACTCACCTAACCTAGGTGCTCACACCATCTCACACAACTAACTGTTAGCTTTTTCCCTTGGTCCTTTTGCTTCTGGGCACCAGGGAAGGGAGGACTCCAGAGCAGACCCTGTCCAGACCAGCCTGGGTCTCTTCCTGAGGCTCACTGACTTGGCTCATTGTGACAGTGTCTGCCATGAAGGACTCCCAGGAGATCCCACCTCAAGTGGGTTCTGGGGGAGTTGCCCCAACTTCCTCTGTCTCCTTGACCTTAGTCCCATCCTTAGGTCCCTTCCAAATCAAATGTCTCTGAAGGATTTGGAGAGAGGCTCTACCCGGTGGAGTTGTATTAACAAATCTAAAATTAAATAAAAAAATAACAAAGCAATCTTCACAAATGCAAAACAAACTGAAACCAATAAAGCTAACTGTATTTCAAGTTGATGGCATGACCAAACAGAAAATGTGATTTTCTTTTCTTTTTAATTTATTTTTTATTTTTAGACAGAGGGGAAGGGAGGGAGAAAGAGAGGGAGAGAAACATCAATGTGTGGTTGCCCCTTGTGCACCCCCCTACTGGGGACTTAGCCTTGCAACCCAGGCATGTGCCCTGACTGGGAATCGAACCCAGAACCCTTTGGTTCTCAGGCTGGCGCTCAGTCCACTGAGCCACAACAACCAGAGCAGAAAATGTGATTTTAAGATACAGTATTTTAACTGTACATTGTAACAATATGGAATTAAGTCATTTTATTAATGTAACTTCAGGACACTGACCTAGTTTCTTAAAATAAATGGCACAAAAAAGGATGGAAGGGGGAACTGTTATAGATTTAAAGAGTCTTATGAGACATCAATAAAATGCAATGTGTGGATCTTGTTGGAATTCTGATTTTAAAAAACCAACAATAAAAAGCCATTTTAAGTATATTTTATTGATTATGCTATTATAGTTGCACCCTTTTTTCTCCCCTTTATTCCCCTCTGCCCTGAACCCCTCCTCCTACCAGCATTCCACCTCCCCTTAGTTCATGTTCATGGGTCATACATATAAGTTCTTTGGCTTCTACATTTCCTATACTATTCTTAACCTCCCCCTGTCTATTTTGTACCTACCATTTATGCTTCTTATTCCCTGTACCTTTCCCCCATTCTTCCCCTCCCGTTCCCCACTGATAACCCTCCATGTGATCTCCATTTCTGTGATTCTGTTCCTGTTCTTGTTGTTTGCTTAGTTTGTTTTTGTTTTTCTCAGGTTCAGTTGTTGATACCTGTGATTTCTGTTGTCATTTTACTGTTCATAGTTTTGATCATCTTTTTTTTTTTTTTTGGTAAGTCCCTTTAACATTTCATCTAATAAGGGCTTGGTGATGATGAACTCCTTTAACTTGACCTTATCTGGGAAGCACTTTATCTGCCCTTCCATTCTAAATGAAAGCTTTGCTGGGTAGAATAATCTTGGATGTAGGTCTTTGTCTTTCATGACTTGGAATACTTCTTTCCAGCCCCTTCTTGCCTGTAAGGTTTCTTTTGAGAAATCAGCTGATGCGTTTCTTTTGAGAAATATTTTTTATTTTTTAAAAAGATTTATTTATTTATTTTTTAGAGAGCAGAAGGGAGAAAGAGGAGGGAGAGAAATAGTAATTTGTGGTTGCCTCTCACATGCCCCCTACTGGGCATTAGGTCTGCAACTCAAGCATATGCCCTAGACTGGGTATTGAACCAGTGACCCTTTGATTCACAGTCTGGCACTCAACCACTGAGCCACAACAGCCAGGGCTTTTGAGAAATATTTTTGATAATCTTATGGGAACTCCTTTGTACATATCTGTCTCTTTTTCTCTTGCTGCTTTTAAGATTCTCTCCTTTTCTTTTTTAAAAATTATATTTTCTTTTTTAAAAATATTTTATTGATTATGCTATTACAGCTGTCCCATTGCCCCCCTCCATCCCCCTCCATCCTGCACACCCTCCCCCACCCACATTCCCCCCTCTAGTTCATGTCCATGTGTCATAAGTTCTTTAGCTTCTACATTTCCCATACTATTCTTGCCCTCCCCCTATTTTCTACCTACCATCTATGCGACTTATTCTCTGTGCCTTTTCCCCCTCTCTCCTCCTCCCACTTCCTTGTTGCTAACCTTCCATATGTTTTCCATTTCTGTGATTCTGTTCCTGTTCTAGTTGTTTACTTAGTTTCTTTTTGTTTTAGGTGTGGTTGTTAATAACTGTGAGTTTGCTGTCATTTTACTGTACATGTTTTTTATCTTCTTTTTCTTAGATAAGTCCCTCTAACATTTCATAAAGTAAGGGCTTGGTGATGATGAACTCCTTTAACTTGACCTTATCTGAGAAGCACTTTTTCTGCCCTTCCATTCTAAATGAAAGCTTTGCTGGATAGAGCAATCTTAGATGTAGATCCTTGCCTTTCATGACTTGGAATACTTCTTTCCAGCCCCTTCTTGCCTGTAAGGTCTCTTTTGAGAAATCAGCTGACAGTCTGATGGGAACTCCTTTGTAGGTTACTGTCCCCTTATCTCTTGCTGCTTCTAGGATTCTCTCCTTCATTTTTACCTTGGCTAATGTAATTATGATGTGCCTTGGTGTGTTCCTCCTTGGGTCCAACTTCTTTGGGACTCTCTGAGCTTCCTGGACTTCTTGGAAGTCTATTTCCTTTGCCAGATTGGGGAAGTTCTCCTTTATTATTTGTTCAAATAACTTTTCCACTTGTTGCTCTTCCTCTTCTTCTGGCACCCCTATACTTCGGATGTTGGAATATTTAAAGTTGCCCTGGAGGTCCCTAAGCCTCTCCTCATTTTTTTGAGTTCTTGTTTCTTCGTTCTGTCCTGGTTGAATGTTTCTTTGTTGCTTCTGCTCCAAATCATTGAATTGAGTCCTGGTTTCCTTCCCTTTACTGTTGGTTCCCTGTCTATTATTCTTTATTTCACTTTTCATAGACTTCACTTTTTCCTCTATTTTGTGACCATACTCAACTAATTCTGTGAGCATCCTGATTATCAGTATTTTGAACTCTGCATCTGATAGGTTGGCTCTGTCTTCATCACTTAGTTCTATTTTTGGAGCTTTGACCTGTTCTTTCATTTTGGCTATATTTATTTTAAGTCTTGGTGCATCTGTTGCATAGTTAGAGGCGAAGCCTTAGGTATTCACCAGGGTGGGGCAACCCATGTCATCACTGTGTTGAGGTGCTGTCTATGTGGGAGGGGTCGAGAGGGAACAATGCTGCCAGCTTTCAGTTACTTCCTCTGCTACCCACAAACAAATTGGGCCCTTCTGGTGCTGATTCCTGGGTGGGTAGTTTTGTGTATGTTCCAGGACCCTGTGGGTCTCTCCAACAAACTCTCCTGTGAGACTAGGAGTTTTTTCTGCTGCCACAACACCCACAGGATTTTGGAGCCAGAGGTTTTTTTTTTTTTTTTTCTTTTTTTTTTTAAGATTTTATTTATTTATCTTTAGAGAGGGGAAGGGAGGGAGAAATAGAGAGAGAGAAACATCAATATGTGGTTGCCACTCATGTGGTCCCCACTGGGGACCTGGCCCACAACCCAGACATGTGCCCTGACTGGGAATCGAACCTGTGATGCTTTGGTTCACAGCCCGCGCTCATGGAGCCAGAGGCTTTTGAGGCTTTGTTTCCCCACGCTGGAACTCCGGTTTGCATAGTCTGTCTTGCTCCCCAGTTGTCCCTCCTGGTTTATCTGCACACAGATGTGGCACATCCTGGTTATACAGCCAGCACCTTGTTGAGTGTTCTCTCTGCCCTGGCTGCCCATCTCTGCCCCTCCTACCAGTCTAAATGAATGTTTCTTCTTTAATTCTTTGGTTGTCGGACTTCCATACAGTTTGACTTTCTGGCAATTTTGGTTATTTTGTGTTTTTAAATTTGTTGTTGTCCTTCTTTTGGTTGTGTGAGGAGGCAAAGTGTATCTACCCATGCCTCCATCTTGGCCAGTAGTTGAAGATCTATTATTTATTTTTAGACAGAGGAGAAGGGAGGGAGGAAGGGAGGGAGGGAGGGAGGGAGAGAGAGAGAGAGAGAGAGAGAGTCAGAGAGAGAGAGAGAGAGAAACATCAATGTGTAGTTGCCTCTTGTGAGCCCCCTACTAGGGACCTGGCCCTCAACCCAGGCATGTGCCCTGAACAGGAATCAAACTGCCAACCCTTTGGTTTGTAGGCTGGCACTCAATCCACTGAGCCACACCAGCCAGGGCTGACTTTTTTTTTTTAACAGGACAAAATAATAGAGAAGAAAATTAAACACAGGGCCATGCAATTAACATTTTGAAAGAGGAGATGAGAGTTTATAAGGAAATGGGTCGGATCTACTCTTCCCAGAGGATGCAAAACCTGTAATAAATAGCCCTGGTGAAAAATTTGTCCTTACTGTGAACAGATTTTCTTGAAGGGTAAATACCTGTGTTAACCTCAGAATTAAATCAGTACTTTTATGGGTGTGGGATAAAACCACAACTAAGAATCAGCACCTGGCTTAGGACACTTGGGTAAGTCATGATATCATTCCACATCTTTATATGCCTGATTATCCTAGGCCTATGCCTTCTGCACACTAGATTAGCTCAGTTGTGTCATTGGTAGACACAGGTGCTTCTTCCTTTAAAATCTGACTGGGGAGATTTTCCAGATTTTTCTAACCTCCCAATTTATTTAATGCTGTGGTTATTTCTGAACATGTTACCTTGTCTCTTCCCCCAAGATTGTTACTGTTATATTAGTTGCAAAAGAGGCTCTAAATCTCCATCCTCCCTGTGTCTACAGCCCTTGTAATATGAGTTTGCAGCTCCTCTCATCAAGAGGTAGATATTTTTCTTCACCCCTTGAATCTGAGCTGCTTATGATTTGCTTTGACCAGTAGGACATGGGAGAAATGATGTTCTGTCAGTTTTCACACAGCCTCAAGAGGCATTTCACGCTTGCGTTCTCTCTCAGACCCCGGTTTCTACTATGAGAACAACTCTGGACCAGCTTGCTGGAGGGTGGAGCTGAGGAAAGTGGTCTCAGACAAAGCATTTCCAGATCAGTCAGTCCTCAGCTGACTCATAGGCTAACTAAATGCGTATGGCCTTATGTCACAGTTTTTCATAATGATTTGTTAGACAACATTATTGTGGCAATAGAAAACTGCTCCAGAAATTGCTACCAGATGTTGGGTTCTGCCCTAACAAAGGATTAAAACATGTGGGGAAAATAGTGAGGAAATGGCTATTGGAGCAGAAAAATGGTGACCCACATTATAATGTAGTGAAGTAACTGGTAAACTGTTGCCTGTGGTCACTTAGAAGATGGAAAAACTTCCAGGTATTTGGCTAAGGAGATCTCTAGGCATAATGATGGTTATTTACTTATGCATTACAAAAATTTTTGTTACACAAATTTTTAAAGAAACTGTTTATTTTCCGTCAACCTTATTTCCATTCTGTTAAGAATTTGTGGAAGGCCAGCTTAAGACTACTCAGTGGTTGTTCCTACCCATTTAGTGGCCTGAGCAGTGGGGGCTGCAGACCAGTCTTCAGTGGCAGCTGAGCGCTCCAGTCTTCAGTAGGGAACTGCTGAATAGACACAGAGGGCACCTGCACCTTCAGACCAGTCAGCAACCCTGGGCTGAGCAATAGTGAACTTGGGAGCCAGAGCAGTCCATTCACCCTGAAATTCCTTTTGGTCACAGCCTTTTCAGTAGTAGCAAGCTCTTCCTTTTCAATCTCTTTAGGATCTCTGTAGAAGTGGAGATCAGGCATGACTTCCCATAGATGTTCACAGGAGATGGTGCTGTGCATGCGCAGTGCTTCCTGAGCCAGCATGCACTACATCAGAGCTGCCACTGTGTGAGCCCCTTTGTTGTTGCAAGGGAAGACAATGTCCACATAGTGCAGGGGAGAGTCTGTGTTACACAGAGCAATGGTAGGCAGATTAATGTAAGATCCCTCTGTGAGAGGCTGATGGTCAGCCCTGGGATCAGCAATCATCAGAAGTCATGGTGTTACAGAACAGACTGGAGGGAGGGACTGAACAATATAAAAGACCCCCCCTTTTTCTCTGGGGATTCCTCCCCTGTACTAGGTTCGATTTGCCTACCGCCAGAGGAAAGACGTCTCTCAATGCCAGAGATTGGTGAAAAGGAAAGGAATTATTTATTTAAAAGTTATGCAGACTAAAGTTCTTTAGAATACCCACAGATGCACACACTCCTTCCTTCTCCCTCTGCTCTAGTCTGGGGTACCGTATCTCAGGAAAGAAGTAGAAGTCCGTGATTCAGGCTCCTGGCCCCATCCACGTGGCAGAAAGGGAGCACTTCCAAAGCCATGTGGTCCCAACAAGACGCCCAAGCCGAGTGGTCCCCGAAAGACGCCAAATGGCTGCCACTCCTGGGTTTCAATCCCAGCACCAATCTTCCTCTGCAGCCCCATTTCCTGCTCCTCCCACAATTGGCCACAGCTGCCAGCATTCTGGGCTGGTGTGGCTCTGTGGTGTGGAGCCAATACTTCTCCAAGCTCTTCAGGACCCCATTACAAATCCCTATTTGGGGCCCCCCTCTTGGCTGCACCCTGTTACAATGGCTCCCAGAAGGTTGCCTGGATGTGGTTAGTGAAGGTTCCAGGAGTGAAGCATCCAGTAATAGGAGTACCTCCAGTAGGAGCACCTTCAGCAGGTACTGCTGAAGCAGCAGACTTCAGCTCAGCTCACTGACCAGTAATCCTGGGCAATACTGCATTGACATCATCTGGGTTTTCTTTTTATTTTGTTTTTAATATATTTTTAAATATTTAAATTTTTATTGTATTTTTTCCACTACCATTTAGTCCCCTTAAATTCCCCCTGCTTCCCCATCCCCCGCCCCACCATCACCACACTGTTGTCCATGTCCATGAATCCTTTTTCCTTTTTGCTCAATCCCTCTGCTCATACCATTTCCCTCACCCTTAGCTGTCATCCTACCTATGAGTCTGTCTCTATTTTGCTTGCTGGTTCAGCCTGTTCATTAGATTCCACATATGAGTGAAATCATATGCTATGGTATTTGTCTTTCTTTGACTGGATTATTTCACTTAGCATATATCCTCCAGATCCATTCATACTGTTGAGAATGGTAAAATTTTCTTTTTTACAGCTGGTAGTATTCCTCTGTATCAATGTCCCATAGTTGTTTTATTCACTCAGTTATTGATGGATACTTGGGCTTCTTCCATATCTTGGCAATCGTAAATAACACTGCAATGAACATAGAGGTGCTTATGTTCTTTCAAATTAGTGTTTTGAGTTCCTTTGGATATATTCTCAGAAGCGAGATTGCTGGGTTAAAAGGCAGACCCACTTTCAATTTTTGAGGTATCTCCATACTGCTTTCCACACTGCATTCCCACCAGTGTCTGCACCAGGTTGCATTCCCACCCACAGTGCTAAAGGGTCCCCCTTTCTCCACATCTTTGGTAGCACTTGTTTGTTGATTTGTTAATGATTGGACATTCTGACAGGTATGAGGTGAGGTTGCATTCTCTGATGATTAGTGACATTGACCATCTTTTCATATATCTATTGGCCACCTGTATGTCCTCTTTAGAGAAGTATCTATTCAGGTCCTCTGCCTATTTTTAATTTTTTTTGTGTTGAGTTTTGTAAGTTCATTATAAATTTTGGATATTAATTCCTTATCAAATGTATTGGCAAATATGTTTTCCAATACTGTGGGTTGTCTTTTTATTTTGTTGATATTTTCCTTTGCTGTGCAAAAGCTTTCTAGTTTGATATAGTCCCATTTGTTTAGTTTTACTGTTGTTTGCCTTGCCTGGGGAGGTACATCTGATAAAATATTGCTATGAGCTATGTCTGAGATTTTGCTGCCCATGTTTTCTTCTAGGCTTTTTATGGTTTCAGGTCTAATGTTTAAGTCTTTAACCCATTTTGAATTTATTGTTGTCTGTGTTGTAAGAACGTGGTCTAGTTTCATTTCTCTGCATGTATCTCCCCAATGTTCCCAACACCATTTATTGGATAAACTGTCTTTAGCCCATTGTATGTGCTTGTTTTCCCTGTCAAATACTAACTGACTATAAAGGTGTGGGTTTATTTCTGGGCTCTCTATTCTGTTCCATTGATCTGTGTGTCTGTTTTTATGCCAGTACCATGCTGTTCTGATTACTATACCCTTATAGTATAGTTTGATATTAGGTAATGTGATTCCTCCAACATTGTTCTGTTTCAGGATCACTGTTGCTATGCAGGGCCTATTGTGGTTCCATATACATTTTTGAAATATTTGCTCTAGTTCTGTGAAATATGCCATTGGAATCTTGATAGGAATTGCATTTAATCTCTAGATTGCTTTGGGTAGTATGGACATTTAAAATTTTTTTTTATTGTTGTTCAATTACAGTTGTCCCCATATTTATCCCATTGCTCTCCCATGCCCTGCCCACCGCCGCTCTCCCACATTCAATTCTCCCCTTTTTGTTGTCCTTGTTTATGGGTCCTTTATACATGTTCCTTTACTTAACTGTTCCCCTTCTTTCCCCTGTTGTCTTCCTCCCCCCTCCCTTTTGGTCGCTGTCAGATTGTTCTTTATTTCCATGTCTCTGGTTCTATTTTGCTCACTTGTTTTGTTGATCAGATTCCACTTACAGGTGAGATCATATGGTACTTGTCATTCATCACCTGGCTTGTTTCACTTAACATAATACTCTCTAGTTCCATCCATGCTGTTACAAAGAATAGGACTTCATTCTTTCTTTTGCTGCATAATGTTCCATTGTATAAATGTACACAGTTTTTTGATCCACTCACTTACTGATGGGTATTTAACCTGTTTCTAGCACTTGGCTATTGTAAATAATGCTGCTATGAACACTGGGGTGCATAGGTTCTTTTGAATTGGCGATTCAGGATTCTTAGGGTATAATCCCAGCAGTGGAATTGCAAGGTCAAGAGGTGGTTCCATTTTTAGTTTTTTGAGGAAAGTTCATGCTGTTTTCCACAGTGGCTGCACCAGTCTGCATTCCTACCAACAGTGTACTAGAGTTCCCTTTTCTCCATATCCTCATTAGCATGCCTTGTTTGTTGATTTGTTAAAAATAATCAAAGACACTGAAATAGAGAGCAGGCTGACAGTGACCAGAGGGGAGAGGGGATGGAATTTAAGGGGAAAGGGGAAGGGTTTGCAGGAACAAGTATGGGGTACACATGGATGGAAACAAGGGGAGGTGGAAATGGGAGGGAGGTGGGGAGGGCTAGGGGGTGGGCTAGGATGGGAGTAAAAGATAGAAAACTGTACTTGAACAACAATAAAAATAAAAATATAAAACATAATAAAAGACAGTGAAATAAGAAAAAAAAGGCCATTCTGATAGTGTGAAGTGGTTTTAATTCACACTCTCTGATGGCTAGTGATGTTGAGCATCCTTTCATATGTCTCTGGGTCCTCTGTATATTCTCCTTGAGGAGGAGAGTCTGTTCAGGTCTTTTGCCCATTTTTTAATTGCATTTTTTTCTTCCTGGTGTGGAGTCATGTGAGTTCTTTATATATTTTGGAGATCAAACCTTGTCTAAGGTATCATTGGCAAATATATTTTCCCATGTGGTTGGTTCCCTTTTCATTTTGCTGATGTTTTCTTTAGCTGTGATGAAGCTTTTTAATTTGAAATAGTCCCATTTGGTTATTATTTCCTGTATATCCCTTGCTCTAGGGGACATATGGTGAAAATATTGCTGCATGGGATATCTGAAATCATCCTGCCTATGTTCTCCTTTAGGACTTTTATGGTGTTGTGACCTGTATTTAAGTCTTTTATCCACCTTGAGTTTATTTTTGTGTATGATGTAAGTTGGTGGTCTAGTTTCATTTTTTTGCATGTACCTGTCCAGGTCTCCCAACACCATTTGTTGCAGAGGTTGTTTTTACTCCATTTTATGATGCTGCCCCCTTCGTCAAATATTAATTGACCATAGAGGCTTGGGTTTATTTCTGCGCTCTCTATTCTGTTCTATTGATCTGGTGTCTGTTCTTCTGCTAGTACCAGACTGTTTTGATTACAGTGGCCTTGTAATATAGTTTGATATTAAGTATTGTGATCCCTCCTACTTTGTTCTTCCTTCTCAAAATTGCTGATGCTATTTAGGGTCATTTATGGTTTCACGTAAATTTTTGAAATGTTAGTTGTATATCTGTGAAATATGTCATTGGTATTTTAATAGGGATTCATTGAATCTATAAATTGCTTTGCATAGTATGGACATTTTGATGTTGTTAATTCTTCCAATCCATGAATATGGTATATTCTTCCATTTGTTTGTGTCTTCCTTAATTTCTTTCTTCAGTATTTTGTAGTTTTCTGCATATAGGTCTTTTACCTCCTTGGTTAGGTATATTCCTAGGTACTTTGTTTTTCTTATTGTTGTAGTAAATGGGATTTTTCCACCCTAATTTCTGTTTCTGATATTTCATCGTTGGTGCACCAAAACACCTTCAATGTCTGAATATTGACTTTGTATCATGCCATTTAGCAAAATTCACTTATTAGATTGAGTAGTTTTTTGTGAAGTCTATAGGATTTTCTACATACACTATCAATCATGTCATCTGCAACAGTGACAGCTTTACTTCCTCCTTTCCAATTTGAATGCCTTTTATTTCTTTTTCTTGTCTGATTGCTATGGCTAGAACTTCAAATACTATCTTGAATAGAAGTGGTGAAAGCAGACACCCTTGTCTTGTTCCTGACCTCGGGGGGAAGCTTTTAGTTTTTGCCCATTGAGTATGATGTTGGCTTTAGATTTATCATATATGGCCTTTATTATGTTGAGGTATATTCTCTCTACTTCCACTTTGCTGAGTGTTTTTATCATAAATGGGTGCTGTAATTATCAGATGCTTGTTTAACTCTTGATATGATCATGTGTTTTTTGTCTTTCCTTCTGTTTACATAATGTATTATGTTTATTGACTTGCAAATATTGTACCATACCTGCATCCATGTGATAAATCCCACTTGATCATGGTGTATGATCTTTTTAATGTATTGCTAGATCTAGTTTGCCAATATTTTGTTGAGAATTTTAGTATCTATGTTCATCAGCAATATTGGCCTGTAGTTTTCTGTCTCTGTTGTGCCTTTTTCTGGTTTTGGGTTTAGGATGATACTGGCCTCATAAAAAGAGTTTGGGAGTCCTCCCTCTTCTTGGATTCTTTGGAATAGTTTGAGAAGGATAGGGGTAAGCTCTTTCTTAAATGTTTTGTAAAATTCTCCAGTGAAACCATATGGTCCAGGGCTTTTGTGTGCCAGGAGTTTTTTTGATTACTGCTTCTATTTCACTAGCTATTATCGGTCTGTTCAGACTTTCTGCTTCTTCTTGAAGAAGCAGATTATATGTTTATATATAAACATATATTATGTTTATATAAGATTATATGTTTCTAGAAATTTGTACTTTTCATTCAGGCTTTCAAATTTCTTGGCATATAGTTGTTCATAGGAATTTCTTTCAATCCTTTATGTTTCTATGGTATCAGTTGTATTTTCTCCTCTTTCATTTCTGATTTTATTTATTTGGGTCCTCTCTCTTTTTTTTTCTTGACAAGTCTGGTTAAAAGCTTATTGATTTTGATTATATTTCCAAAGAATCCTAGATTTATTGATCCTTTGCATTGTTCTTTTAATTTCTATGTCATTTAATTCTGCTCTGATCTTGATTATTTCCTTCCTTCTACTTGCTCTGGGCTTTGTTTGTTGTTGTTCCTCCAGTTCTTGTAGGTGTAGGGTTAGGTCATTAATTTGAAATGTTTCTATCTTTTTTAGGTAGGCCTGTACTGTTATGAACTTCCCTCTCAGGACTGCCTTTGCTGTGTCCCATAGATTTCAGACTGTTGTGTGTTCATTTTCATTTGTTTTCAGAAACTTTTTGATTTTTCCTTAATTGCATCATTAACCCATTCATTATTAGATAACATGTTATTCAGTCTCCATGAATTTGACTGTTTTTGAGTTTTTTCCTTGAGGTTGGCTTCTAGTTTCAAGCCATTGTGGTCCAAGAAAATGCTTGATATGATTTCAATTTTCTTTTTTTAAAGATTTTATTTATTTATTTTTAGAAAAGAGAAGGGAGGGAGAGAGGGAGAGAAACATCAATGTGTGGTTGCCTCTCACATTCCCCTTACTGGGGACCTGGCCCTCAGCCCAGGCATCTGCACTGCACTGGGAATCGAGCCAGCAACCCTTTGGTTTGCAGACCAGCACTCAATCCACTGAGTCACAACAGCCAGGAGTAATTTTAATTTTCTTTTAAAAAATATATTTTATTGATTATGTTATTACTGTTGTCCCATTTTTTTCTCCCCTTTATTTCACTCTGCCCTGTACCACCCCTCCCACCATTATTCCCCCACTTTAGTTCATGTCCATGGGTCATACATATAAGTGCTTTAGCTTCTCCATTTCCCATACTATTTTAACCTCCCCCTGTCTATTTTGTACCTACCATTTATGCTTCTTATTCCCTGTACCTTTTCCCCTTATTCTCCCTCCTCCTGCTCCCTGCTGATAACCCTCCATGTGATTTCTATTTCTGTGAATCTGTTCCTGTTCTAGTTGTTTGCTTAGTTTTTTTTTTTTTAGGTTCAGTGGTTGATATTTGTGAGTTTGTTGTCATTTTACTGTTCATAGTTTTGATCTTTTTTCTTAGATAAGTTGGTTTAACATTTCATCTAATAAGGGCTTGGTAATGATGAATTCCTTTAACTTGACCTTATCTGGGGAGCACTTTATCTGCCCTTCCATTCTAAAAGATAGCTTTGCTGGATAGAGGAATCTTGGATGTATGTCCTTGCCTTTCATGACTTTGAATGCTTCTTTCCAGCCCCTTCTTGCCTGTAAGGTCTCTTTTGAGAAATCAGCTGAGAGTATAATGGAAACTCCTTTGTAGGAAACTGTCTCCTTTTCTCTTGCTGCTTTTGAGATTCTCTTCTTATCTTTAATCTTGGGTAATGTAATTATCATGTATCTTGGTGTATGCTTCCTTGAGTCTAACTTCTATGGGACTCTGAGCTTCCTGGAGTTCCTAGAAGTCTATTTCCTTTACCAGATTGGGGAAGTTCTCCTTCATTCTGTTTTCAAATAAGTTTTCCATTTCTTGCTCTTCCTCTTCTCCTTCTGTCACCCCATATGATTTGGATGTTGGAACATTTAAAGTTGTCCTGGAGGTTCCTAAGCTTCTCCTCATTTTTCTTTTGAATTCTTGTTTCTTCATTCTGTTCTTGTTCAATGTTTATTTCTTCCTTCTGGTCCAAACTGTTGAGTCCTGGTTTCCTTCCTTCACTGTTGGTTCCTGTCTTTTTCTTTATTTCACTTTTCACAGCCTTCACTTCTTCCTCTATTTTGCAACCATACTCAACCATTTCTGTGAGCATCCTAATTACCAGTGTTTTGAACTCTGCATCTGATAGGTTGGCTATCTCTTCATTGCTTAGTTGTATTTTTTTCTGGAGCTTTGATCTGTTCTTTCATTTGGGCCATATTTTTTTTGTCTTAGAGCGCCTGTTACATAGAAAGGGGCGGAGCCTTATTCATCTGGCTATTCATCTGGGCAGAGCAACCCTGGTTGCTGCATTGTGGCACTGTATGTGGGGGAGGGGTCAGAGAGGGAACAGTGCTGCTTGCTCAGCTCTCTGCCAGGTTTCAGTTACTTCCTCTGTTACTAATTCTCCTGTGAGGATGGGGGTTTCTCCCACTGTGGCAATCTGCACAAGTTTTTACAGCCAGAGGTTCTGAGGCTTTATTTCCCCGTGCTGTAACCCTGGGTTGTCTGTCTCGGTGTCTGTCTTGCTCCCCATTGTTCCTCCCTGTTTATCTGCATGCACCTGGTCCACCACCTGCTGCCTTTCCCACCATAGTCCTCCAGCCAGCCTGTTTGCCATGAGTTCTCTCCACCCCTGCTGCCCGTTTCCACCCCTCCTACCAGTCTGGATGAATGTTTCTTCTTTAACTCCTTGGTTGTTGGACTTCCATACAGTTCAAATTTCTGGCAGTTCTCGGTATTTTTGTTTTTCAGTTTGTTATTTTCCCTTTTTTGGTTGTGCGAGGAGGCAAAGTATATCTACCTATGCCACCACCTTGGCTGGAAGTCCTCTAAATGGATCTTTTTTAAAAAATATTTATTTTTAGAGAGAGGGGAAGGGAGGGAGAGAGAGACGGAGAGAAACATCAATGTGTGGTTGCCTCTTGCGTGCCCCCTACTGGGGATCTGGTCTGCAACTCAGGCATGTGCTCTGACAGGGTATCAAATGGGCATCCCCTTTGGTTTGCAGACTGGCACTCAATCCACTGAGCCACACCATCCAGGGCCCAAATGGACTTTTTTATGCTGTTGAGGTCTTCAGTAAGTTCTTTGAACATCCTTATAACCCATATTTTCTTCTCTGCATCTGATAGATTGCTTATCTCTATTTTGTTTAGCTCTTTCTGGAGTTTTGATCTGTTCTTTCTTTTGGGTCATGTTTCTTTTTCTTTATTTAAAGGTTTTTTAAAAAAGATTTTATTTATTTTTAGAGAGAGGGGAAGGGAAGGAGAAAGTGAGAGAGAGAGATCAATGTGTGATTGCCTCTCACATGCCCCCTACTGGCAACCTGGGCTTCAACCCAGGCATGTGACCCAACTGGGAATTGAAGTGGTGACTGTTTAGTTTGCAGGTTGGTGCTCAATCCACTGAGCCACACCAGCCACTGTGGGTCATGTTTCTTTTTCTCCTCATTTTGTCAGACTCCATGTGTTTGTTTCAGTGTGTTAGGTAGAGCTGCTTTGATTCTGTGTTTTGGTAGTGTGAGATAGTGTGGTGGGTATCCTGTAGGGCCCAGTGGCACAGCCTTCCCCATCACTCAAGTTGGGTACTAGATGTGTGCCCTTTGTGTGGGCTGAGTACACCCTCCTCTTGTAGTAGAGACTTGATTGCTGTTGGCAGACAATGGGAGGGATTTACCTAAGCCAGTCACCTGCAAGGATTGGCTGTGACCACTGACCACCAACCTTCACCCTCTGTGAGGATCAGCTGTGAAGCAGCAGGGTGGTGGTGCTCCAATGTGGTCTGTAGCTGTCCACTGGTTCTGCTGGCCCTAGGGTTTCCTGGGTGGTGCCAGCCAAGGTTAGCCCTCACCTGTGTTTTGCCTGGGGTCACCCTGCCTGAGCTATAAAACAATCTCAGATGGCTGCTACTTATGCTGGGCTTGGAGATTCCCAGGTGAAGCCAAACTGTGAATCTAGGCTGGCTGCTACTAGTGCCTGGCCCGTGGCGCACTGAGGCCAGCTGTTGCTTGTTTGAGAGGATTTAGGAAGTTGTGCAGCCTGAGCCAAGGCCAGCCACTCATATGGAAAAGCAGTTTGGGTAGGCCTGTAAATTGGGTGGGGCAGTCTGTGGGGATCTCGAAGGTGGATCAAACAGTGTTACTTAGGTTGATGGAGTCTCAGATATGGCACCAGCTTGCTGGCTCTGTGGGCGGTGAGTTTAGAAAAGGGTCAGTGGCCTGTGCTTGCCTGATGCCAGACACTCAGTTTCTCCCTGCATACAACTGGTGCCTTTCAAGATGCTACCTCAGTGCTGGAGCTCAGAGGGAGTAAGTCTCCATGGGTGAGTCTGTTTGTGGGTTCTTTAGGAGGAACTACTTGGAATTCCAGCAGTTTCTTCCACCAACTCAATCCCTGCTGGTTTTTACAGCCAGCAGTTGTGGGGACTTATCTTCTTGGCACTGGAACTAAGGGCCAGGGGGCCTGGTGTGACTCCTTGCTCCCTAGATATTCATCCTGAATTTTTGTCCACCACACATGGGTGAGGGGCTGGCCAGTTCCCCCTCTGCACCTCTCCTACCAGTCTGAATGGATTTGTTTCTTTAATTCTGTAGTTGTCAGACGTCCATTCAACTCGATTTCTGACAGTTCTGAGTGATGGTTCTATATTTTAGTTGTAATTTTGATATGGTTGCGTGAAGAAGTGAGCCATGTCTGCCTACACTGCCATCTTAAAATATAGCAGTTTCTGAATTGTTTATCCTGTATTTACTCATCATGTGCCTCTCTTACCACGTTATGTTTGTAGCAGGCTTTCCTAAACTACTAGAATTATCAGGTAATGTGTCAATCTCCTTAATATTAAAGAGATTCTAAAGATTTCTCCTCAAAGATCAATTTGAGCTTCACCATTTCCTGCTGATAGTGCTGGTGGACATCTAAAGGTTAACAGAGTTTTCTTGAATTTCCTTGGATTTCAGAAACCAACCTGGAGTCTTTCTTTCACTAGGTTACTGAGGGACCCCAGGGAGGCCACTTATATTGGTAAAGAGATTCTGCCCCCTAATGAGAGTTAGGGTAAGGCCTAGAGAAAGAAGTACTTGCTGCCAATCAAACAATTTAAACTTTAAGAACTGCTCTGGATGGTGTGGCTCTGTGGATTGAGTGCTGACCTGCAAACCAAAGGATCGCTGGTTCGATTCCCAGTCAGGGCACATGCTTGGATTACAGGCCAAGTTCCCAGTGGGGGTCATGTGAGAGGCAACCACACACTGATGTTTCGCTCCCTCTCTTTCTCCTTCCTTTCCTCTCCCTCTAAAAATAAATAAATAAAATATATAAAAACATAAACTTTAAGAACTTTCATTCCTCTGCTTTGTTGCTTTGTCACCAGCTTAGTCACCCATTTGGATTACTTGAATTTGATTGTTCCAGTGAGAACACTGAGACTGGGAGTGGGTGTGAAGCAATTTTCCACAGTCCATTTGGCTGCACACATTGAACTCTTCCCACCACAATGTCCTCACAGGGTAGAGTTGGCCCCTCAAGAGGGCAGAGGGAGTAGCCCTGAGGGTCAAGTCAAGGGGACAAAGTAGAGCAAAGTGGTTAAGAGCATGTCCTCTGGAGTCACTGCTGGGACTCCAATCTTGATGCTGACATTGGCAAAAATATGACCGTAGCAATATTTCTTCAGCCTTCTGTGCCTTACAAGTTTATACTAAACCATCCATTTTTTTCTCTCCTTAAAAGACATACAATGTCAGATGGGGTGGGACTTGCAGGCCATTGAGATTTGTGAGGGAAGGAACAAAGAATCTAGAGTTCCTAGACTCATATGCAAGTTAGGTGAGTGCATGCCAACAGGTGCATTCTTAGTTCTCTTGATGATGGTAACTTGACTGTATCAATTCACATCTGAGTTCTAGACTCAACTGATTTTGGAGAAGTGCCCATCGCCAGCCCTGCACACATGCATGATCATGGGAAGAGCTCCCATGGAGAAGGCAGCAGACAGTCAGTTCCAGATGGGATGGACCAGAGCTAGCACTTCTAGGAAAAGAATGGTAGGCCAAAAAAAAAAAAAAGGTGGGGAGGAAGCCTGTTCTTTCATCCCATCGGCTACTGAAAAAAAGCTAAAATGGTCCTCATTTCCTCCCATCATCTTTTGTAAGAAAAAACAACACATGCTTCCTTTCCTCCTGGCATGGGTAGGTTGCAGGGCACTGATTAGATGACAAAGGGAAACATCTCCAAGGAAAAACACAAATCTGAAATAAGGGAATATGCTAATTTTCAAAATAGTGTAAACATTTTTATAGTACTAGTAAAAGTAAAACATTAGAAAACTAAAGAACCGTAACTCACCAACATGGCACCAGAGACCATCACTGTTAAAATTTTTCTTTGTTCATTTCATTTTTGAAGATTTATTAAAACATTTATCTTTTTTTTAAATATTTGACATGCTCACAGTTCTTTTTTTTTTTTTTAAGATTTTATTTACTTATCTTCAGAGGGGAAGGGAAGGAGAGAGGGAGAGAAATATCAATGTATGGTTGCTTCCTGTGCATTCCCCACCAGGAACTGGCCTGCAACCCAGGCATGTGCCCTGACTGGGAATCGAACCGTGATCTCTTGGTTCACAGGCCCGCGCTTAATCCACTAAGCTACACCAGCCAGGGCTAAAACATTTATCTTAATAAATTGGCATCTATATTATTATAGATTAACGTTCTTCAATTTTAATGTCTTCCATGAAAATTTATAGCATTTTATTTTGTTCTTAGTTATTTTCTGTTACAGCATAATTTATAATTGGTCCCTCCCCCCTAAAAGCCAATCATTTAGCTAACTTACAACTGATTTATCGAAGCCCTATGTTGGACATTTCTGTTGAACAGTCCCAAAGAGAGGATACAGACCTGGGGCATACCCACCTATCTGACTTCATCTCTTTCATACTCTCCTTGGCCCATGCTGCTCTGGTCACACTGACCTTGATCTTCCTGGAACCTGCCAAGTCTGTCTCTCCTTACAGCCTCTGCAGGGTTTCCTCTCTTTAAGATGCTCCTACTATATTCTTTCATGGAGTATGAAGACGAAGCTGGACATCAGGATGACCCTCAGGTCTCTGGTTCACAAAAGCAGCTGTGGACTACAGCTCTTAGTCCATCTAGCCTCACTCCCAACAGCTGTAGCTTCAGTTCTTTGGAACCATAAAAATCTTAGATGAAGGATGGAGGAAATGATGTACTTGTGTCACAATCAAGTCCTGGAGCAAGGTTACTGAGAACAACTTCAGTCACAGGAGAGGTTCTGAGGACAGGGCAGGTGTTGGGGAAGTGGCCTGAGGACTCCTCACCAACTGGCCTCTAAAAAGCCCTCTCAGAACTCCCAGACACAGGGAAGGGCTCTTACTCAATGCCTGACAACCTGGTAAGGTGGGGGCTACGAGTGGGCCCCACTCTGCATCTCACTCTGGGGGCCTTTAGTCACAGCTCTCCAAGGAGAGGAGAGAAAATGAGCATGTACCCCATTGTGGGCCTCATGTTGTCTTATAACTGACCTGGGTGTGGGCTGATGGTCATTCCCTCTGCTTCAGTCAGAGGGCACTGGATTGGAATGAATGTGCCTGTAGCCTCTCATGCTTTTCCAATTTCTGAGCCTGCACCAAACCAGCTGCCTTTTCCCCTGTGTTGTCTGTGGGATTCCAGCCTTCAGGAGAAAAGTGAGTAGCCTTATTCCCAGTGCCAACACCAGCTGCACCTGCACAACCTGTGGGGAAACTGAAGGTGAGGAGCTGGCACCCATTGATGGGTAATAATAATAATAATAATAATATCCTAACATTTACATTGAGTTTAATATGTTCCAGACAATATTATAGGAGTGTTATGTAAGTTACTCATTCCTCACAACAACCCTATGCGCTAAGTACTATTATGTCCATTTTATACATGAGGAAACTGAGTCACAGAGCTATGAGGTCAGTGTAGGAGGTTACAAATATGTGCAACACAGCCCTAACTTACCAGAATATTTGCCATGGAGTTGTATCACAGCAGAAAGGATCGCACTTTCCAGTTAAGAGATACAAGTGGAGAAAAGACTTTCAAGGCTGATTAGGTGGCATATTCAAAGTTCTTTTTCTACTCCCTCCACCACCTGGTGAATTTCTGCTGTGGCTTTCCAGATGACCCCATCATCCCTTTTTGTCCCCATGAGACCTTGACTAGGGAGGTACAAGAGGGATAGAAATGTCCACAGCTTGACCTTGAGTGACAGGAAGTCATTTGAGCAGCTCTTCCTGAGCTTGGAGGCATCACATCACCTAGGGGATGTGGGGACAGGGAGGTTATTAGAAGAGACATAGGTAAGCTGTATTAGTCTATGAGTGATGTCATAACAATAACACAGGCAGTGGCTTAAACAATAGATACTAATCATCTTACAGCTCTGAAGGCTGGAAGTTCAAGATCAAGGTGCCAAAAGGGTTGGTTTCTGGTCAGACTTGTCTCTTTGGCTTGCAGATGGCTGCCTTCTCTCTGTCCCTACAGGGTCTTTTCTCTGCACACCCATCCCCGGTATCTCTTCCTCTTTTTTACTATGCCATATTATCTTTAATTATGTACAAAAGGCTTTTCCAAGCATGTCACTGAGAACTCATTTCACCCACTGCTCTGTTTGGCTGCCAGTCTCTTGCCTCTCTTTTCAGCAATGGTGAGGTGGATACCCTCCAAAGGGAAGTGAAATCCATGGTTTGTTTCCTTTGCCAGTAACAAAAATGTTGGAGAGCCAGGTGGCAAAGCTGTTGCCAATGGCATCTTTCACATGAACTACGTCGAATGAACTAAGGGGTCTTTCTCTGATGGATGTCATGCCAGTTCTCCTCAGGTTAGTACCTCTGGGCACCATACACAGGTTACCAGTGTCACACTTGATGAAACCAGTAATTTTGCCAGTCTCCAAATCAATCTGAATGGCGTCATTCACTTCGATGAGGGGTTCAGGGTATTGGATGGTGCAGCATCATGGGTTACCAAATGTAGGATTCCTTTTGTGCCCACAAAGATTTTCCTCACTTTGCACAACTTTTACTTGGCCTCTTCAGGTGTGATACGATGAACAGCAAAACAACCCTTGGTGTCATAGATCAGATAAATATTCTCTCCAGTCTTGTCAATGCTGATGACATCCACAAAACTAGCAAGGTAGATTATATCGGTTCAGACCTTGCCATCAATCTTAATGAACCGCTGCATGCAGATCTTCTTTACTTCACCTCCTGTTAGTGTATACTTGAGTCTGTTCCTTAAGAAAATGATGACAGGGAGACATTCTCTCAGCTTCTGGGGACAGATAGATGGCCAAGGAGCCATCACACCTGTCAGTTCATCCAGCATCCAGTGCTGTGAAGCTGCTACGTGCTGCAGATGGTTCTTGGGACCACGAGCCATGGCTGCACTAGGCACAGAAGGAGGACCTTCTCTTTCTGTTGAGCCAAGAAAAATGAGTAGGAGGTTATACACTGGTGTTTCTTTCTCTTATAAGGACGACAGTTCCATTGAATTAGGGCCCCACCCTTATGACTTAATTTAACCTTAATTACCTCCTTAAAGTCCCTATCTCCAAATACGGTCACACTGGAGGTAAGGGCCTCAACATAGGAATTTGGGGGAGACACAAATTTAGTCCATAACATGAACTAAAAAGTGTATGGTATAGTAGCTGGTATCTAGTAAGTGCTCAAAAGTTGGGAGTAATGGTAATAATAATGAGATTCATGGGAAGAGAATCAGTACCACAAACCATAGTAACAGGGTTATTATTCCTCTTGGCCTGTCAAGTAATTTTGGATGGTCAATTAACTAAATACTTAACCACTGGATTGCATTATGTGGAGGCCTCACCTTGATATTGAACAACATCCTGTAGTCTGCCCCTGGGAAAAGCAGGCTTCCCTCACAACTGAATAAGGCTCTTGTTGGCTTGGGGCTGAGCTTAGAAAACTCACAAAAAGGTGCTTGGACCCAGATTTGAATAATCCCAAAGTTTAAGTTTCCAAATATTTCAGCTTGAAATCTGAGTGTGCCAATAATACAAGCTACTGTAACTATATCCTTGGGACAGGGAAGAGACTAGGTAACATCTCTCCCCCTTGTAATTATATGTGGGAGCTGTAGCCATCAGCAGGGAGGTGAGATAGCAGCTCAAGCATTTAGAAAAGAACTTCAGCCTCTGCTAGGGGAGCTGTCTTCATGGTTTGGCACCAGGACTCCCAGGAAGCTGCTTTCTCTGGAGAGAAGTTTCCCAGGATGGATCTATTCAGGAAGCCCTAGCAGTGCAACTTGATAAAGGACTTGTTTAAGGAGGAAAAAGGTTCTTTACTTTCTTGTCATCAGGGGTGGGGGTTGCAATGACTCAGGCTGAGTTACTTAATAATACAGTTAAGTTAGTATATATGGTCACTCATTATTGGCTGCATTCATTAATACTTGTGAAGAAAAGCATTTGTGAAACTGCTAGATCTGGGAAACATGAGCACATCTCTCCTGGAGGTGGAGAACCATCATTTCTCTGCAAGAGCATGCTGTCCTGGAGAGTGGAGTCCTGTCAAGCACAACCACAGTTCTCCTTTGTAAGCTTTGTGGCTTTACAGGTTAGACATGGAAGCAAAATATCCATCTTTAATACACCTTCACCTGGTGAAAACAACACAAGTAAGAAACTTCACTAAATGAGTAATGATTTGCCAGGAAACACAATGTCTCTTATATTTTTAAATTTAAATGACAAGAAAATGGTTCTGAGTATGTTGGAAACCTCGGTATTTTGAATGAATATGTCCCAAGAATATGAACTCATTTATTCAATCAAAATATACTTTTGTCAAGAACTGTTATTGGTGCTAAAGTAAACAAAGGGTGGGGATATAAGCATATTAAAGTGGAATGTTTTATGGTATTTCATATGGCCAGTATTGTGTGTGGATTTGGAATAGTCAGAAATAAAGGCAATACAACTGAATTAACAGTGTGATCTAGAACAAGTGATATTTTCATTAGCTTTCAAACTGTAATTATTTGGCTATTGCAAGAGTTTGTTAGAACTGTCATTCTATTGTTGACTACACATTAAAATGACATGGGGAGCTGGAAGGTCTTGGGGTGCAACGATAGAGCATCTGACCCCAGATTAGATGGTTGCATATTCAAAATTACCTGGGAGCTCTTAAGAATCCCAATTTTAGGCTGCCTCTGATGATAATCAAATCAGAATGTCTGTGAGAGAGACCTAGGCACCAGTAGTTTGCAAAGCTTCCCAGTGATCCAAACAGGACTGACAACCAGTTGGTCAGTGGGTTAGAAGAATAATTTGTTGCAGGAGGTTTTGGAAACACTTATCTGAGTGTAACCTAAAATTTTAAAAGATTTTATTTATTTATTTTTAGAGACAGGGGAAGGGAGGGAGAAAGAAAGGGAAAGACACATCAATATGTGGTTGCCTCTTGCACCCCCTACTGGGGACCTGGCCGACAACCCAGATATGTGCCCTGACTGGGAATCAAACCCAAAACCCTTTGCTTCTCAGTCCAGCACTCAATCCACTGAGCTACACCAGCCAGGGCTGAGTATAGCCTAATTTTAACTGGCCCAGCAGAATGAATAAGCCCAGCTTCTGCTTCATTATCTTTAGTGAAACACAAAGGGGAAAAAGGTACAAAGACAAGAACACTTCACCAAATGTTTTGTGCATTAAAAGTCAGGTACCAGTACATTTTAAATGGGGAACCTCAACTATACTTCTGAGGGGACTTCCAGAAACAGTCCATCTCAAAATACATACAAAATTTCAGAGGAAACCCCTACTCAACAAGTCAGTGATGGAGGAAGCATTAAATAACCTGACATGAAGCTAAACAACACTCACAGGAAGAAGTGAGCCACGTGTGACAGCTTGTATAATTTTCTCTCCCATTCAACAATCTCAGAAACCATCAGCAGATCTAGAAAAATTCCTTGGAAATGCATTCTACCAAGCCCTTGTTTCTATCAAGAATTTGACTTGGCTGCCCTCTA
The DNA here is from genome assembly GCA_028533065.1 of Trachops cirrhosus. Taxonomy (NCBI): domain Eukaryota; kingdom Metazoa; phylum Chordata; class Mammalia; order Chiroptera; family Phyllostomidae; genus Trachops; species Trachops cirrhosus. Next base: position 34,465,396 of record CM052550.1, read on the forward strand.
GTGGCCAGAACACCGATCCAAGGGTGATAATCTAGAAAAGAGCTGGGCTGAACTGTTTTGCTTAGTGGTCCTAACTGGAGTGTGGATTCTGGACAACCATTTCTAGGATGCTCTGAATACTAAACACTGTTTAGAGATTCATGAAGAAATTTCTCTTTCTGGGGTCTGTTTATAGTAGTGACTTTGGGGAAAGGACAGCAAGAAAAATATTAAACTTGGACAACAGAAGAACACTACCAAAATTCAAGCTAGCCTTTGCATACTAAAGATTAAAGCAAACTAATCATCTTTTTCTAAATACCTTTTTTGAAGAACCAAGAAGAAGCCATCAATCTATTTTTTAAAGATTTTATTTATTTATTTTTAGAGAGAGAGGATGAGAGGGAGAAAGAGAGGGCAAGAGATACATCGATTGGTTTCCTCTCACATGTCCCAACTGGGGACCTGGCTCAAAACCCAGGCATGTGCCCTGACTGGGAACTGAACCCGTGGCATTTTAGTTTACAGGCTGGCACTCAGTCCACTGAGCCACACCAGCCAGGACGGAAGTCATCAATCTATTAAATGATTATTAATCTGTCAGAAGCTCAATGTAACATAAATTATTTCTTTAAAAAATTGGGAAGAATTGTTGTGCCAGGCTGGTCTGTAAAAAGAAAAAAGAATTTATTATATCATTCAATAAATATGTATTAAATATTGCATATGTAGCAGACTTTGTTAGTGGTGCTCAAGGAGACAAAGGGTGGTCCATAGTATCATTACAGAGAAATGTTTACCAATAATTAGTAAGTTGGCCTTTATTATGGGTGGGTCAGGAACAACAGAAAATAAAGAGAATGGAACAGAATTAACATCATGGAGGTCTTGGTCTAGTCACTGCTCATCTTATTTGCCATCAGAGTGTGACTGGCTTGCTGTAAGGATTTGGTTAGAAGATACCATTTGGGGGAGAGATGTTGTTACGAGGTTGATATTCTTTTTAAGATCCAATGGGATATTGGGGAAATGCTACACCCTATAAACTAATACTAAGTGGACTAGGAGAATTAATGAGAAAAAACCCCAACACATTGAGACCAAAGAGGAAAATGTACACAGGCAAGAACTGCCATTGAATTTCTTACCAGCCAGAAGTTGGTGAAACAGGGAGTTCAGGATATGGAATCCCAGGCAACGTGCACAGGTTGTCTACTGAAATTTACAAAGAAGATCTTCACCCATCGGAGCTGGGGCTCACAACCACACGTCTGATTTGTAACACTGAAGAATAATGTGAATCACCTAGAACGATGTTTAATTATATAATTTAAATTAATAATGTCTTACCACTGGCATAACTTTTTAACCCAAATAGAATCATAAACCTACTTCCCACTTGAGATCCAAAGCCTGGAGAAATCATGCTGGCAGCTCCTGAAAGCATTCTGTGTTTTCTGTGCTTCTGCCTTAGCCGCGATGACCAGCAGAATTCGACCTGCACTCTGGAGTTGTCCAGTTCTGCTGAAAGGTAATTCCAAACCATTAAAATTCATGAGAACAAGGGGTGGCATGGTAGAAAATATCTTTAAGGAAACAGCATTAAATTTCTGTATGCACAGGAAGTTCTTGCATTTGACTTCAATTTTTGGTTTCTAGATGAACTGAACTCTGTCATGAGTGCAAACCTGCATTTGTTTCGACTGCACCTTGGTTGTCTTTGTCTTGGCTGCCTCTGAAGTGAATCCAGACAGTATTGACAGGAACTAATTGGGCCATTTTCATGTTGAATAATGAGTATCTTATGCAAAATGATTAAACAGAACACCTAATCTTCTACCTCCTTTCTGAAAAAGATTAGCTACTATAGTGGGATGTCCACATCCTAATCCACAGAACCTCTGGATGTTACCTTATTTGGAAGAAAGCTTTGTAATGTGCACAATAACAAGGGGGGCATGGAAACAGGGGAGGGAGATGGGAAGGGCTGGGGTGGCAGGGAGGGGTGGGGGGAAAAGGCAGATAACTGTACTTGAACAACAAACAAGTGTTAAAAGTAATAAAAAATATAAATGTGTGTGTGTGTTTCAAAAAGAAGTTGAATAAAAAGTTTTAAAAAGAACAAAATGAAAATAGTTTCAAAAAGAAACAATCAACAAAATGAAAATACAACCTACAGAACAGAACAAAATATTTGCAAACCATGGGTCTGATAAGGAGTTAATATCCAAAATACATAAGGAACTCATGCAACTCTGTTGCAACAAAGCTAATAATCTGATTAAAAAGGGGGCAGGAAACCTGAACAGATGCTTCTTCCAAGAAGACATACAAATGGTTAACAGGTATATGAAAAGATGCTCAACTTCACTGGCTATTAGGGACATGCAAATTGAAACTACAGTGAGAAATCATATCACACTTGTTAAAATTGCTGTTACCAACAAAACAAATAATAACAAGTGTTGGAGAGGTTGTAGGAAAAAAAAAGCCCTCATCCACTGTTGGTGGAATGTGAACTGGCATAGCCACTATAGAAAACATTATGGAGGCTCCTTGAAAAATTAAAAATGGAATTACCATATGACTCAGCAATTCCTCTTTCGGGTGTCTATACAAAAAAATTTGAAAACATTTATTTGCAAAGATGTTTGCATCACTGTATTTATCGCAGCATCATTCACTGTGGCCAAGACATGGAAACAACCCAAGTGTTCTTCAGTAAATGATTGGGTAAAAAGATGTCACACACACACACACACACACACACACACATAATGGAATACTGCTCAGCCATAAGAAAAGATGAAATGTTGCCATTTGCAATCACATGGATACATCTTGAGAATAACATGCTAAGTGAAATAAATCTGAAAGGAAAGTCAGGAACTGTATGCTTTCACTAATATGTGAGGTATGAAACTGAAAGTAACAAATGTACAGAAACTCATAGACACAGACAAAAGTATGCTGGTTACCAGAAGGAAGGGGGTTGGGGAGCAGCAAAGGATAATGGGTAAAACATATGGTGATGGAGGAAGAGTTGACTTTGGGTGAAAACACAAAATACTGATGATGTATCATAGAATTGTACACTTCGACTTCCAGCCAAGATGGAGGCATAGGTAGACACACTGTGCCTCCTTGCACAACCAAGATAGGGACAACAACAATTTAGAAACAAAATAACAACCAGAACTGACAGAGAATTGAAGTGTATGGAAGTCAGACACCCAAGGATTTAAAAATAGACACGTTCATCCAGACTGGTAGGAGGGGCGGAGTTGGCCCAGGAGGGACGAGGAGTGGAGAGCTGAGCAACCGGGGCAGCACACAAGTCCGCAGCAGGCAGACCCTGGGCGCACAAGCGGCGGTGGCTGGGGGGCCCCCCCGGCCAGGGGTTGGCGACCAGCAGACCCAGCGAGGCGGCCATTGTGAAGCAAGGCACTGTACGAAACTCAAGGTCCCAGCGCCAGGAAATAGAGCTTTGGGTCACTGACTGAAAAGGAAGGTCTCTTGGGGTGCACAGGCCCACCCACACCAGAGTTGGTGCCAGAGGGGCCCAGTTAGCTTGCGGAAAGCGGCAGAAGGGTCTGAGGTCTTACAGAGAGCAGAGCAAGCGCCATTGTTCCTTCCCAGACCCCGCCCCCACATACAGCAT
>CM052550.1:34469535-34516050 GCA_028533065.1 Trachops cirrhosus
GGGTCCAACTTCTTTGGGACTCTCTGAGCTTGCTGGACTTCCTGGAAGTCTATTTCCTTAGCCAGATTGGGAAAGTTCTCCTTTATTATTTGTTCAAATGACTTTTCCACTTGTTGTTCTTCCTCTTCTCTTTCTGGTACCCCTATAATTCAGATGTTGGAACACTTAAAGATGTCCTGGAAGTTCCTAAGTCTCCCCTCATTTTTTTGAATTCTTGTTTCTTCATTCTTTTCTGTGTGGTTGTTTCTTTCTTCCTTCTGGTCCACACTGTTGATTTGAGTCTCAGTTTTCTTCCCATCACTATTGGTTCCCTGTGCATTTTCCTTCATTTCACTTAGCGTAGCCTTTGTTTTTTCATCTAGTTTGCGACCAAATTCAACCAATTCTGTGAGCATCCTGATCACCAGTGCTTTGAATTGTGCATCTGATAGGTTAGCTATCTCTTGGTCGCTTAGTTGTATTTGTTCTTGACCTTTGATCTGTTCTTCCGTTTGAGCCATTTTTTTCTTTGTTTTGTCATGCCTGTTACATATGAGGGGCGGAGCCTTAGCTGTTCACCAGGGCAGGTCAACCCAGTTGCTGGGGTGTAATGCTGTATGTGGGGGTGGGGTCTGAGAGGGAACAATGGTGTTTGCTCTGCTCTCTGTTGGACTTCAGTCCCTTCCGCCACTTCCCCCAAGCAAACTGGGCCTTTCTGGTGCTAATTCCCGTGTGGGTGGGCTTGTGCATGTTCTAGGAACCTGTGGGTCTCTCCAACGAACTCTCCTGTGAGGCTGGGAGTCTCTCCCTGCGCCCCAACCCCCACAGGTGTTTTCAGTCAGTGCCCTGAGGCTTTATTTCCCAGTGCTGGGACCCTAGGTTTTGCACAGTGCCTCACTTCACAATCGCTGCCTTGCTGGGTCTGCTGGTTGCCACCCACACCCAGGGTCTGCCCGCTGTAATCTTGCATGCCTGGGATGCCTTACACACCTGGTCCCACTGCTCTTTGTGCCTCAACCCCTCTCTGCCCAGCTGCCCAACTCCACCCCTCCTACCAGTCTGGATGAACATGTCTATTTTAACTCCTTGGTTGTCCGACTTCCATACAGCTAAATTTTCTGTCAGTTCTGGTTGTTATTCTGTTTCTAAATTGTTGTTGTCCCTATCTTGGTTGTGCAAGGAGGCACATTGTGTCTACCTACGCCTCCATCTTGGCTGGAAGTCCACAACCTGTGCCTTTTGGTTGGAGTGTTTAAGATGTTCACTTTTAGTGTTAGTATTGATACAGTTAGATTTACACCTGCCATTTCACTTCTTATTTCTGTGTGCCTTATGCCTTTTTTGCTCCTCTATTCTTCCTTCCCTGCTTTCTTTTACATTAAGTGAATCTTTCCAATGTAGCATTTAACTTTCTTTATTAATTTTACTTCATTAATTTTTGAGCTATTTCCTTAGTACTTGATTAGGGCTTACAATGTACATCTTAACTAATCAGAACAAGCTTCGGATTTATATGAACTTAATTCCAGAGAGATATAGAAATGTTGCTCATCTATCAGTCTATGAACTTTCCCCCATTTTGTTATATTTTTGTTACACATATTAAATCTATAAATATTACCATGAATTTATTGTTATAATTATTATTTTATATAATTTTATATCCTTTTAAAGTGACTGAGAGAAGAGCACACATATATTTATAGTTTGTTATATCAACCTTCTCATTGTCTCTGGTTCTCTTTGTTCTTGTTCAAGTTCCCCTCTGGAGTCATCTCCTTAGCTCGCTGCAGCTTTGCTCCAACATACATTCTTTGTGCTGTTAGTGGCAATTATATTACAATTCTGTATGTTATAGGCCCCCAAAATGTGTATGTATGTGTGTATACCATTATTTCTTAAAATAATTTTTCTGTTCCTTTCTCACCTCTCCTTTTAGGATTCCCATTCCATGGGTGTTGTTTTCCTTTACGGTGGCCTGCCCTTCTCCGGAGCTCTGTTCTTCTTTCTTTGTTCTTTTTCTCCTCATTCTTTGGATCACGTGATGTCGATCTACAGGTGTGCTAACTCTTCTGTCCATTCAAATTCAGCCCTGAGTCCCGTAGTGAATTGCAGTTATGGTACTTTTCAGCTCTGGATTTCATTTGGTTCTATTTTATAATGCCTAACTTTTTAATCAATATTTGCCATTAGATAAGTCATTATTATATCTTCCTTTATTTATAAATCAAGATTACTTTTAGTTAGACATATTTATAGTGACTACTTTGAAAGCTTTGTCGGTTAAATCCAACCTCTTAATGTTCTCACAGGCAATTTCTGTTGCCTGTGTTTATCCAGTATGGGGGTCATACTTTCCTGTCTTACAGAACCCAAACCACTCCTCCTTCTGAACCAGCAGTGTCCAATAGAACATTAGCAATGGGAGACATGTACTATGTCTGCACTGTCCAATATGACAGACAGTAGCCAATATGATACTGAGCACTTAAAATGTGGCTAGTGCAACTGTGGAACTAAATTTTAAACTTATATTTTATTTGAATTTCAGTAGCCACATGTGACTAATGGCTACCTTCTTGGACAGTGTTATTCTGGACCAGGCTCAGAGTATATAGTTCTACAGAATCCCCTACTCAAGTGTTCCTGAATCTGTTGCTAGTACCTGTGTGGGTCTCTCCCCAGTCCATCTTGCACCCTGCACCATGGGTAGGCCATGCCAGTATGCACACATGCACATCATTCAGGAGTGTGCAAGGAGTGATTTGGGGGGATGGTCCAAGTTCTAACATGCAGATTAGGGTGTCCACATATATGCATGGGTGACCCCTCAGGGTTCAATATATAGATAGAAATGGAAAGAGAAGGGTATAGCCTAGGACCCACAAATGTTTGGGATGGTTTGACTGGGAAATCCATTTCTTAATGTGGTGGTGGTTGTATGTGTTCACTGTATACTTTTGTTTATGTATGTATATATAAATGCCTATGTATATATAAAATTCTGCAATTTAAAAAATTATTTAAATTTTTTACCACTATTAGGATAGAGTCCAAGTGCTTCTCATGACAGAGAAAGCCTTGTACGGTCTTCTGCCTATGTCTCTGGCCTACTCCCCTGCCATCCTCTGCCTCGATCTCAGCTCCAGCTACACTGACCTTGTTGCTCCAGCTAGCAGGCCAAGTTGCAGAGCAGTATACTGGAGGGTCATTGATTGGCCCTGCATTTAAAGCCATCTGTGCCCTGACTGGTGTCACTCAGTGGGTTGGGTGTCATCCTGCAAACCAAGAGGTCACTGGTTCAATTCCCAGTCAGGGCACATGCCTGGGTTGTGGGCCAAGTCCCCAGTTGGGGATGTAGGAGAGGCAACCAATCGATGTTTCACACATCAATGTTTCTCTCCCTCTCTTTCTCCGTCCCTTCCCCTTGCTCTAAAAATAAATAAAATTTTATTTTTAAAAAACCATTTGTATGAGCAGAGTAAAGAAATGCCTGTGATGGGGGAAGAGTGAGTAGGTGATGGGGGTTGGAGTGGACAGCTAGTGTCAGGAATGACGAGGCAACTGCAGCCTCCCAGAAGTTAGGAGGGAAGGTATCTGCTTATATAAGAAAGCTGGAGACAGTTCTAAAAGGGCTGTGGTTGAAGGAACCATCAATCAGGTGTCCTGAACAGGTGGAGACTGGGGCTACTCTCTGAGGAAGGCTGTGCTCAGAGCTCCAGTTACCAGCACAGAGAATTCATCTATCAAACTGATGCCAGAAGGGAGGGAGAGGAGAAGACAGAGGGCTGAGTCAGTGGAAAAAGTGAATCCAGAGCACCTGAGGTGACTGTAGTCACCCTAAAGGAAGCTGGAGACCAGTAACAATAACATCTAATTCACTGGTTCCCTAAGTGAGGGCCTTGTACCAGCATTTTGCTAGAAATGAAAATTCCCAGCTCCCTTTCATGAGGATTGAGAATTCTGAGCGGAGGGCCCAGAGGTGATTCTAATGTCTGACAAAGTTTGAGGACTATGGATCTAAGTTTAAAGAACACGAACTACATGCCACAAATTGTTTTGCATGATTCACTCACTATACTCATCGGTCCACAAAGAGCACCGTAGGAAATACATCATTTTACAGATGGGAAATGCAAAGCAGAATGATATAAGCAGCTTACCTAAAATCAGAGAGCCAGAGAGAGGCAGAGATGAAAACTGAAACTCAAGTTTGTGCTTTTATCTACTGCATGATTCTCTCACTTCATCACACAGCCCCCAGGTTGCTTCTTAAAACACTCTTGCCAGAACCCATTCTGAACTTGTGACTCACTAAAATTGGCTCTATTTTGCATTTCTCACGTGGCCCCAGGTGATGCTGATGTTCCTGGGCCAGATTCCACATGTGAGAACCGGTGTACTATGTTATACTGCCTTTTCCACATGAGAAATTAGTCCAGCAAATGGAAATGTTGAAGGATTGTTTTTTTCTGAAAGTCTGTGTGTAGATACCTGCTGGCTGCAAATGACGGAAAATGCAGTTCAAACTGGCTTACGGAAAGAGGTATTTATAAGCTCATCTATTGAAACAGGTAAATTTCTCCTCAGGCGCAGCGGGACCCAGGGTGGAGGAGGCAGGACTTCTCTTTCTCTCTGCATTGCTCACCTCTGCCTTCCTTTCTGTGTCATCTTCATTCTCAGGCAAGCTCACCATTGACACTGGCCCCCAGCAGCTCTGGCCTTGGATTCTACAACTGGGAAACCACATCACTAAAGCAGACCCCCTTCCCTACCATCTCAGCATAAGCCCACCCTGGCTCTCATTGGCCAGGCTAGGTCACAGGTCCATTTCTGAACAACCATGGTGGTCAGTGAGATGGAAGATTCTCATCAGACCCTGGTAATTCAGACCCTGGTAATTCAGGCCCTGGTAGTGGGCTCATCCCTAGAGAGTCTGTAGGGGACTCAGACCGAGAGTGAAGGGGATTTGGGGTGCTGTAACCAGAAAAGGGAAAGGACATTGGACAGGCCCATATAACCAACGTCCACTACACCACCCTCAGAGGACAAGAAACTGGAGGCTAAGATGGGAACCTGGTAAGTCTCTCACAAGATGGACCCAGAGATCGTGTTGAGAAAACCCAGAGGTTGATATATTTTATTATTTCATTTAGCTAAAGAATGAAGCAAAACTAACATAAGGTGTTGAAGTCAGCTTGGTGGCTACCCTTGGGGGAGAGTGGGTGTATCAGTTCTCTATTGTGGCATAGCAAACCTCCCTAACCTTAGGGACATAAAACATTGCTCACTGATCACTATTACCCATCAAGTTTCTGGATGTTGGCTGAGTTCAGCAAGGTGGTTCCCTCTTGGGGTTTCTCATGTGGTTAGATCAGATGGTGGCTGCAGCTGGGGGCCTCTTGAAGGCTTCCTTCCTCACATGGGGCAGCTATGCTGGCTGTTGGCCAGAATGCTCACCCATTAACCATCCACGTGGCCTGTGCTTCCTCACAGCACAGCAGCTGGGCTCCAAAGGTGAGCATTTCCATTTCTCTTAGGATGTCACACGGTGTCATTTCTGTCACACTCTCTTTGTTGTCCTAATCATAAATGTCTGCCCAGAACCAGGAGGAGTGGTCACAGACTTTATTTTTTGATGTGGGAGTGGCACATTGGAAGAAGAGCATGTGGAACACTGTTTTGGTCACTTTTGGAAAAGCTGTCACAGGGAGGTAATGACTAGGAGGGGCATGAGAAGGATTTGCAGGCTATTAATGCTGATCTGGATGCTGCTTACAGCCAGCTGCACAATTTTTGAAATTACTCAATGTCATTTACAGGTTCTTCTGCACAAGCAGCTCCAGACCTAACTAACCCTTTACATCTCAGCTTTACTGTCCTTTCCTTATGACACCCCACACTCCCTCCTGACCTTGGTCCTCTTAAATTGTCCTGTTTGTGTCTTATCCCCAGTCTGGACCGTAAGTCCCCAAATCTTTTTGACCACATACCCCATGAAAGTATATGAACATGCATCTCTAATATATGTAGATTTGAGTGTAATGGGTGAGTTGCAGTGTTAATACATACAATTTAAAATTGCACTAAAACAGAAATGCTTAAAGAATGATAGAAAAGTGGTGACATATTGACTTTTTGATATTTCTCTCCACCACAAAAGTTTGTCTAGAAAATCCCTAGAGAACCAGAACCCTCTTCAGAGACCACAGTGACTGTGAGTTTGCGAGGACAGGTGGAAATCCATCTTTCTCACCTCAGTATCATTGGCCCCTGAGCTGGCTATGGAAATTTATTCACCTAAACTTAGTATTTGTACACTTTACAGTACGTATTATTTTACTCCAGTAAGAAAGTTAACAAAAAAAGTAAAATTTCAAAGCTGAAGGACATTAGAGAGAAGTCAGGATAGAGCGAAGGGGCAGGAGACTTAAGCCACCTCTGGCCCTTCCAACAGAAGGCTCACTGCCAGGTGAAGGTTCCAGCCGAGAGCCCTGGAGAGTGGGTGGCACCATGAAGAGATGGGGAAGCAAGAAAAGGGGTTGGAAGCCAGGCATGTCTCGGTGATGAGGCATAACCGACTGCAAAAAGTCAATGTGAATACACACCTGGCATGGCAAGCATCCCAGCAAGGGTGCTTGGCTTGCTCTCTCCTTGAATCTAAGTTGGCCCTAGAGATTGACTCTACCAATAGAATGCAGAAAAAGTGGTACTCTGGAACTTCTGCAGCTAGATTATAAGAAGCTTTACAGTTTCTGATTGGCTCTTGTGGAAAGTTCACTCTTGGATTCTGACTCTGAAAACCCAGGGGAGGCCATGTATGGGCATTTCAGCCCACGGCTGAAGGCCACAGCCAGTGTCAACTGCCAGGGATGTGAGCAAGCCATCCTGACATCCAGCCAGTAGGGCCTTCAAGATGACTGCACACCAGCTGATATCCAACTGCAATGGCAAGAGTGTCCCTAAGCAAGAGCTGGAAAGCTGAGTCCAATCAGCCCACAGAACCAAAGGAGATAACAAGTTCTTTAAAGTCACTAGGATTCGGGGTGGTTGGTTATGCAGCAGCGGCAAGGAGACATGGATGCCTCCAATGGCATCTTAAGGTGAATAAGAAAACCTTTCCCTTGATCTTACATGTGACTGCAGTGTTGGTCTTCTGGAAGGTGATGGGTGGACACAGAAGTGTGTCTCAACCCAGGAGGCATCCAATGGATGGCAAGATCAGGCATGAAGATCTGTAGTCTCCTTTGGGGACACTCAGTTCAGTTCGATGGAGGATCTGAAACATCTCACAGGGATGTTGGGAGGATTCAAAGAAAGGCCTGACAGGTGGTGAGTTCCCCTGAAAACGTTAGCAGTAACTCACCATGTGGGTCAGCAGTTACGATGTGTTTGGCTGTGGATAAGAGAACCCAAATCAAAAGGAAATGCATTATTTCACAGAGCAAGAAATCCAGACATAGGATGTCCCAGGGTTATTAAATTCAAACATTGAAAAAATTTTAAGCTATACTTCAATAAAAATTTTCTTCAAAATACATTTATTTAGTGCCAACTAATTGTCAGGCACAGTTTTAGGAGCTAGAGATACAGCAAAGAAAGTCCTTTAGTTGGCTCAGTGACATTATCAGAAATGTGGGTCCTCTTCCTCTTCTGTCCTATCACCCTCGGCATGACAGCTGAGCTGCCAGATGGTGGCTCCTGCCCCCACATCACCTCCTTAAGCAACACATCCAGAGCCAGGACAAGAGCACTCTGGCCTCTCTCTCCCATTCACCTTATAATTTACGCCCAATAAAATACACCCATTTTAAGTGTACAATCAACAAATCCCAAAAGGTTCCTTTACCCCTTGTTATTTTAAGGTTAGGTTTTATCACACATTTTTGTACGCCTAAACAATATCTCCTTGGGTTGGTTTTGAGCTTTATAGAGTATCATCTTATATGGAGTCTTCTGAATTTTGCTCTATTCAGTCAACATTATTTTTCCTGCCTCTCATTGCTGTGAAGACACAATTTTCTTATCCATTCCCCTTTTAATGGATGTCAGGTTTTTTTGGTGTGTTTCGCTATCAGACAGTGCTGTCACAAACTTTCTCGGACCTCCCACCTGGTGGACATGCTCATTTCTTCTTAAGCAAGTATCTGGGCATAGAGATGTTGAGTATAAAGGACTCAAATCTTCAACTGAAATTTTCGGCATAATACCAAACCCTTCTCCAGAGGGCTGTGCTGATGTACATTCCCACCAGCAGTGTTTGAGATGTCTTGCTAACCCTCTTCCTCACTTATAGTAATCTAAGTTTTGTCCATTTGAGCGTTGCCACTTTTTTCCCTCTTTAGGTAAGAGCTGGCTTTTCATCAGATGTGTGGGATCAAAAGACATGGGAAGGAAATTTAGAGAGCGGTTGCAATTACGAATCTATGCTGGACAGGGACAGTGGGCCAGGTGGGGTGATAAAAAGGAGGGAAGTGATGGACAGGGAGAAAGCAGGACCAAAGGTCATGGTCACGGTGAAAGCAGGGGCTGCAGCAGGGGTGCCTGAACGAGCAAGCTGGAATGAGGAAGCTGATCTCAGCGAAGTCTTAACTGGTCTCTCCCTGATTACTGATGGGAGTTGAGCATCTTTTCATGTCAAGTTAATCACAAAATTACTTAAGCAATAGAAGAATCTTAAAGGAAAAGACCAACAGGCTATTTCTTAATGACTATTTTTTAAAGGCAATGTTTCTATGCAATTTTTTTAAAAAAAGAAAAAGAATTAGGGAAATCTCCAAGTGGGAAAAATATCAAAATCTGTGTTGGACTAATAACAGCTAATGCCAATTAACAAACACAAGTCCCCATTCAGAAAAGTGCGACTGGCAGATGCTGACATCACGGATGGTCAGGGCTGAGATGGGAGAATCCCAAAGACTGCTGGGAGCCCAGAACAGTCACCTGACTCAGCCTGGGGGGCCAAGTAAGGCTTCCTGGAGGATGAGACATCTTAATTGAGACCTGAAAGACGTATGAAATTATTGGTGAGAAGGAAGCTGAGAGGAAGAGAGGTACTCCAAAAAGGGGGGAAAACATGTGCGAATGCTTAGAGGTGAGAGGGTTAGGGTTAGAAACGTGAGAGCCACAAATGTAATTCTGAGTTTTCTGGTAGCCACATTAAAAAAAGTTTAATTTTAATAATATACTTTATTTAATTTGATATATCCAAAATATTACCATATTAACATGTGATCAATATAAAAATTGAGATATTTTACATTCTTTTTTGTAGTAGTCTTTGAAATCCGATGGGTATGTCACACGTGAAGTACATCTCGATTCACACCAGCCACATTCCAAGTGCTCCACAGCCACGTGTGACTGGTGGCCGCTGTCCTGAACAGCAGAGCAAGACCCTTGATGCTCACATCACTTGAGAGCTTATGGGAAATGTAGAATCTCAGGCCCCTCTCAGGCCCACCGACTCAGATTCTGCATTTTAACAAGATCCCAGAGGATTTTTATGCACATTAGTTTGAAAAAAAAATGGGTCCAGTTCTGCTTACAACACTTCTGCAGCTTCCTATTGCCCCATGACAAATGCCCAGCTATTGACCTTGGCAATCACTCATTCATTCATTCACTGTTACTGAGCACCTCCTGAGTGCCAGGCCCTGCACTGGGTAATGCTGGGGACACAGGAGGGATGAAGATAGACCTGATACCTGCCTTCATGAAGCTCCCAGGCAATTAATAGGCAAGTACCCAATCCCCGGTTTCATTCTGACCATGATAAATGTAATGTGAAGTGTGTGAGGAGGGTTATAGGGGGCCTGACCTGGTTTAGAGTGGAGGGGACATCCAGGAAATAACCCAAATATGGTTAAAGAACACCATCAGGGCAAAAAGCCACGAACAGATTAAATGTCCCACTGCAGGGGAGGGGCCTGCCAAGCAACACCGGCGCGTCCACGGTCACTGAGCAGGATCATTTTCAGGCTTCAGAGCAATGGGGATAAGCGCCTGGAGGATAGGGTTTCCAGAAGCCAGGGACAGAGCCAGGTGATGGCATCACACACACCACGCACAGATCGGTCCGCATTTGGAAAAGGAGTGGTGGAGGGGGGGGCGGGGACAGACAGCAGAGGGTTAGGAAGGTAGTCAACTTGCCAGCAAGGGGAGGACTTGGGGCAAGGAACTGCAGGTTCCCTTTTCTTTAAAGAAAGTGTCTTTTAATAAAACATGTGGAGTTGCATGAAAATAACTGAGTAGGGGAGAAAAACGTGCAGGACACAGATGGAACAAGCATGACCACATGCTGGTAACTGCTGGAACTGCATGACGGGGACAGAGGCCTTCATCAGACGTTTCTCTCTATTTTTGAAGTTTTCCGTAAAAAAAAAAAAAAAAAATTTTTAAAGCGTTTTTCTTTACAAATAATTTGGGATGCTGAAAAAAGATTTGTAGTAGCTGGAAAAGAAGTAAGACCTTCTTTCAAAAAGAAACTGCCAGATTGGAAAGGCGAACATCTTTAAGAAAGGAATCCAGGCACAGCCAGTGGAACCAACCAGGACTCGCGGGTTCCAGTCCTCCCGCTGCCGCGTACCAGCTGTGGAACCCGAAGCACTTGAGTGAAACTCTGAATGCCTCTCACAGAAACACTGGAAGAAGAGCAGAAGCTGCCTGAATCACTGAATTAGCCCATGGAAGGGACTTAGAACGGGCCTAGCATGAAGACGGTACCGGTAAATGTTGGCAGTTATCACTGGAGCACGTGCCAGCCAGGTGTAAAACCACAAAATGCCTGAAGTAGATGCACTCACTAAACTCACTGTCGCAAGTCACTGACATCACAGTGTTGTCCCCCTGCCATAGAGTTTAGTAGCTTTCCTCTACACACACCAAATCCTTTCATACATTCAGCTGTTCCAAATGCTAGTAAGACACCATTTAGACAAATGACACAAGTCACATCTACAATGATAATTGTGAAAATCCATGGTTGAAAATTCCCTCCGTTGACGTGACTCAAAAGGAAGCTTACAAGCATTCCTTAAAAGTGCGTTCCGGCAGTTTTACATCTGGCACTCTGTCCCAGCGTGCAGAGAAACACCCCTCTATGCTCTTCTTGCTGCTATAGAATTTTTTAAAGTAATAAAATGATTCCTAAAAGACTTTTTCTCTTAAACTCAAACACAATGTGATTTTTTTTCTTATTTAAATTTTTCTCCCTCAACAGCTACAGTGTTATGTTAGTATTCAATAAAAACACATTCGTTGCAAAAACTGTTTTAAAGTAAAGCACCCGCCCGCCCAATTTCCAACACTCAGCAATAACCACTGGTGACGCTGTATTCAGCATCCTTACAGATGACAGATGATGTCTGGGACTGTTTCAAAATAATATGAGTGGGAAGAAAGTGGGTATGGGGTACAGATGAAGCAGGATTGGCTGGGTGAAGATTGTTGGGACTGGGTGAAGACCTGGGTACCAGCCCAGGTGAGCGCATTGGCCACATTCAAAGAAACAGAAGTTCAGTGTCTCTGGAGCTCAGGCAGTTGAGGAGATGGGCTGAGGTGATGGTCAGGGCCCAAGTCACGCCAACCAAGCCTTCAGTCCTAGGAGAAGGAGTACCTTATTCTAAGGACACTGCAGAAACATGGAAAGCCTGAAGGAGGAAAGTCTAAAGCAGGAGGACATGATCAGATTTATGTTTCACAAATATCCCTCTCACTGCCAGGTGGGGGTGGGTGAAAGGAAGAGACGGGAGGCCAGAGGCCCAGGAGGAGGCCAGGCAGAAACAAGGTGGGAGAGGACAGGGTTGGACCAAGGTAGGGCCATGAAGGCGAGAAGAGGGCAGATGGGAGACATCCAGGAGTCCTAGTGGACAAAGCTATGGAGGTTGATGGGGTGGGCTGGGGGTGGGAATGGGGAAGGAGGCATCAAAGGTGAGTCCCAGTGCTATCTGAGAGCCTGGGGCAACCCCTGAGATAGACACCGAGAGGAACAGGTTTGCAATTTGGGACACAGTGTGTGTTAGGGACCCAGGGATCACCCAAGGCTGGGGGAGGGGGAGGGAGAATGGTGGCCTTCATGAGGCCTCAGGACCCCAGTCTGGGGCCCAGGGAAGAGGCAGGGGCTCAGGGCAGAGTAGGCTCATCAGCACAGAGACAGCAAACAAACCTAAAAGAGGATAAATGGCCCACAGTGGGGGGTGGGGGGAGCTGAGAAAAGCTCCCCCCACATATAAAGGATCATTGGAAACAGGAACTTCTTGCAAAGAAGCAAGACAGGGGAAAAGTCAGGGGCAGCAGCATCAGAGAAACCAAAGGGCAAGGGTTTTTTTTGTAGAAGGGAATGGCCGACACTGGTAATTTTTGCAGAACTGGTCAGTAAGATGAGCCCTAAAAAGTGCCCACTGAGCCAGGTTTCTCACCGTCAGAGAAAGCAGTTACAAAGAAAGCAAGGAGGGAAGGTGAGAAGGAACCTCCTGGGGCTGGGTTAGAGTCAGAAAAATCAGTATGGACTCATGTTTATTTTTATACACAAATATCCATATCTATGTGCACACACACAGAGAAATGCAGGTATGCGTGTGTTCCTGCGTCTGTACACATACGTACATTTCCTAGCTCTGTCAGCTGACAGGGACCAGAAACAGTGACACCCCAGGAGCAATGACCACACTCAGTGCCCAGACCTTGGTTTCTAACACCTTTCTCTAACCAAAGGAACCTGGGCTCCCTGGAGAAATGGCTGATTCCAGCGCTGGGACAGGGAAAATGCCAGGTAAGCCTGGAGCATCTCACAATGCCAGGGAGTGAGGAGGTGCTCAAGAAAAAATAATAAAAGAAGCAAATACTGTATTTTGCTGTGTATAATGTATACTTTTTTGCCCAAAATTTTTGAGGGAAAAATAAGGATGTGCATTATATATGGGTATAATGACTACATACCATGGGCATAATAATCCCACGTATGATGCACACAAAATGTGGGTGAGCATTATACATGGGAACACATTATACATGGCAACATATGGTAACACAGGAGCCAAAATGGGAATAATTGGAGTGAAAAAATCATGATAATACTGGATTACACCCAAAAAATAAAATAAATAGCCATGAGTTCATACTGATAGAAATTAATGATTATTCAAATAAAATAAATGGGGTAGAAGAGACAAATAATCCTACAGAAGAATACCGAATAATAAATGCAGAATAAATGAGGGAAGTCGAAAATCAACTCCAGAACACCACAGGAAGAAATATCGCAGGCAAGACAATGATGAATGTTAAAATCTGTGGGTAGAACTCTGAGGAGAACAGGATATTTCACAGCTTCCAAGTACCTTCCCATGTTAACTACTGTGGTGATTTTAACACGTGAAGACAAATTCTTTGATATTTTCCCCTACAGAAACTGGAGCTTAATTCTCCCCCCTTTGCATGTGGGCTGGATTTTGTGACTTGCTTCTAACAGAGTGAGGAGAGGGAAAAAACAGCGACATTATAGCTGAGCAACCTGGCAGACACCGCCGTAACATAGAGATCCAGGTTAGTATCGCCTGAGTGGGGTTCTTCCCTAACCCTACAATCCCAGTCTAACCATGAGAAAAACATTAGACAGACCCAGACTGAGGGCATTCTACAAAATACCTGACTAGTACGCCTCAAAACTGTCAAGGTCATGAAAAACATGGAAAGACCAGAAACTGTCACAGACGGAGACCAAGGAGACACGATGAATAAAGGCAACGTGGGGCCCTGGACCGGATCCTGGAACAGAAAAAGAACGTTAGTGGAAAGACGGGTAGGATGTGAATCAAGTCTGGAGTTTAGTTAGAATACTAATCAACATCAACTTCCTTCTTTTGAAAAATGTACCATAAACAGGTAAGATGTTAACTTTAGGGGAAGCTGGGTGTAGGCTATATAGGAAGTATCTTGCACCATCTTTGCAACTTTGTTGTAAATCTAAAATTATTAAATAAAAATTTTTTAAGTATCTACTGGCCTGGTTACAAGCAGTCACCTGTAGAGTCCCTGCCTCCCTTCACCCGACACTTCAGATCACACTTCAAGTGTTCCCCACTCCAGGAAGTCCTGCCTGATACCTGCCCTCAATACACCAACTGTCAGACACACTTTGGGACTATCTGAGGTGCCCAGGCCACAGCCCTTCCCAGCAGACAAACATCTCTGCAGGACCGACTACCTGCAGGGCTCCACCTCCAGTCCGTTGAGCTGAGCTCAACACCTGGCCCAGCGGCCCAGCGGCCGAGCTCCTGGGGAATCTGGAATGTGGGCAGAGGAGCTGTGGGGCACTGTACTGGAAGGTCGCATGGAGTCGGGGCACGAGTGACCGAAGACCAGCCCAGCTGCTTGCAAACAGAGGAAGCAGCACATGCGGAGAGGCAAGACCACAGCGCCCAGGGGGAGGAGGAAAGCAGAGCCGCTGTCCCCAGTTCTCACTCTCTCCTGTTTGCATGAGGCCTGGTCCATCTCTTTCTGTCATCGCCTACAACCCATTCTCTCTCGGTTCTGCCTTCAAAATGTATCCAGACGCCTGCTCACTACTGCCCCTGCCTGCGTCCACGCCACATTCATCTCTCACCTAGATTATGGTGCACCTTCCTCATGGGCCTCCCTGCCCATGCGCCCAGGCCTCCATTTCCACCTGTGCTTCCGGCCTTAGTGATCTCACCCTGGGCCTTCATACCACCAAAATGCAAATGACTCCCCAATTTATACTTCCAGTCCAGATCTCACCCCTGAATGCCAGACTCCCATGTCCCCCTGCTTGCTCAGCAAGTCCACTGGGATGCTTCACACGTCCACATTCACAGCTTCTTAGTCTCTCCCACATAGTTGCTGGCACTCCCTCCTGCTCGAGCTAAAACCCTTAAGAGTTGTTGACTCCTTTTTCTCGCCCCACATGTATACCCCAAATCCTGCCCACTCTTTCTCAAATTATATCTGAAATCCAACCTCATCTCCCCACTTCCACTTCTACTGCTGAGGCCAAGCCCCACTGTCTCTGGCTGGATTAGTGCAGCAGCCTCCTCACTGGAGTCCTGCTTCCACTCTGGTGTCCACAGGGCGGCCAGAGGAATCCCATCGACATGTTACATCACATCACTCTCCACGGAAAACGCTTTGATATTTTCCCATTCACTGAGAACCAAATTCAGGTCCTCACCACAGCCCAACTAATCACAATAATCACCCCTGCCATACCGCAGGTACAAGTCACCCTTGAACAACACCAGGGTTAAGGGTGCCAACCGCCCTCACAGTTGAAAACCTGCACACGACCACCGCTGGTCCTCTGCAGACAGACGCGGAGCCCCGGCTGCGGGGGCGACCCTTGAACAACTTGGATTTGAACTGCGTGGGTCAACTGGAAAAAATCTGCATGTAAGTGCACCTGCACAGTTCCAATCCACACTGTTCGGGGGCGGACTGTACTGACACTGCTCCTCAGAACAACTCTGTCAGGGGGCTGTTATTCCAACCTCCATTTTGCTGTGAAGACACTGGAGCCGCAAAGAGGTAAAGTGACTTAACTAAAATCACACCAGGGGTGAGAGAATGATGCTTTTACTCATCTTACACCACTTCTTTAACAATTGTGGACGTTTTAATGGTGAATTTGATGCCAATAAAAACAACTATCACACAGCGCTTAGTATGTGCCAACTATCTTGCTAATACTTCATTAACTCCTCTGTGCCCTTGTTTCCTCATTTGCATAATGGGATTAATGATATATTACCACACAGTATAACTGTGAGGATTAAATAAACTAATACATTGAAATGTTAAGATCTCCAAAGACATTAGCTTATTTCAGTAAGCTCTTGCTGGGTAACAAATCGTCCCAAAACACAATGGCTAAAGTAGCAACCATTTATTTGCTCATGATTCTGTAATTTCAGCAAGGCTCAGAGGGTGAGGTGAGTCAGAATGGCTCACCTCCATCCACAGGGTGCTGGCAGGGGGCTGGCCTAGATGGCATCACTCGTATCTGGCACATCGGCTGAAACAGTGAAACAGCTAGAGGACGGCTGGGCCTCTTTCTATATCTCTCTCCAGCAGGGTAGCTGGATTTCTTTATACAGAAACTCAGGGCTCCGAGAGAGTGAAGGCAAAAGCTGCCAGGCCTCTTAAAGCCCAGCCCTGCCCCATTCCCTACGACTTCCACGGCATTCCATTGGTCAAAACAAGTCACAGGTCAGCCCAGATGAAAGGGCAGGAGACCTCACCTCCTGACTGGAGAAACAGCAAGAATGTGTGGCCTTCACTAGCAGCAGCTATTCTAATCTCACAGTAACAGCCTTATCACTGATCTCTACTTCAGTCCTTCATCCCCTATAGTCCATAACCTATACAGCGGCGTAACTGACCATGCCTCCTTCCACTGTTTAATCTTTAATTGATTTTAGAGAGAGGGAGGAAGGGAGAGAGATAGAGAAAAAACATGAATCTGTTGTTCCACTTATTTATGCATTCATTGGTTGATTTTTTTTTATGTGCCCTGATCAGGGATCAAACCTGCAACCTTGGCACATGGGGTGATGCTCTAACCAACTGAACTACCTAGTCAGGGCTCCTTCCACAGTTTAAAACTCTTCTACAGCCTCCTACCACACATGGGTTAAGGGCACACACTCCTTATAGAATCTACAGTGTCTGACCTCTTACTCCCTCACTCTCATCCTCTAGGTTCCATCTCTCTCTCTCTCTCTCTCTCTCTCTCACACACACACACACACACACACACACACCTCAATGGAGTTAATGGCTACTCCTTCATGACCTCAAACCTTACTCCAGATTAGATTTCCTGTCAAATACTCTTATAGCACTTTCTACCTTTCTGTTATTTCATATATGTGTGATGAGTTGATGTCAGTGGAACTCCCACCCCTGAGACTGTGAGCGATTTGGGGGCAGGAAAACTATCATGTTCTCTGCCCTGTTCCCAATGCTGAGCACAAAGCTGAGGTGAGATGAAAACACTTGTTGAATATCTGAGACCTCAGAAAATATTAAGGCAGGGCCTTAAATTTCTGTGGAAAGGAAACTGACAAGTCTCTAGGATGCTGGCGTCAGGATCTGTGCTCTGAAATCATCTAGCCACCCATTCACTCCATAGAGAATTACTGAATCCCTACTGTGTGCCAAGAACTCTTCTAAGTGTCAGAGACAAAGCACGGATTAGACAAAACTCCTGCCCTCATGAGCGTATGGTCTGATGGGGAGGGGGGAGGGGGAAGGGATGGACAGCAAGATAAATAAATTATATAGTACGTTAAATAGTGATGATTAATGCTAAGGAAAAGTTCAGAGGACGTTAATCTATGAATGTTCGTGGCACAATTCTAGAAGGGTGCTCAGGGAAGATCTCAGCGGGGAGGTGACATCTGAATAAAGACCTAAAAGAGGTGAGGGTAGCCTTGACTATCTGGGGAAATGTCCCAGGTAGAGAGCAGCAAGCACAAAGGCTTGGAGGTCAGTGTGGCCGGAGCAGAGTGAGCAAGGAGAGGAGTAGATGATGTCAGACCAGGAACACGAACAGGTCACACAGGACCTTGCAGGTTGTGGAGAAAACTTTGGCATTTACTGTGTGAGATGGAGGCACAGGAGGGTACTGAGCAGGGGAAGAATGTGACCTGAGGTAGGTGGTCACAGCATCCCTCTGGCTGCCTGTGGGGAGCAGGGGAGGCTGCACTGAGGAGGCTGCCACGATAATCTAGGCAGGTGATGAGAGTGGACAGGACTAGCGTGACGGCAATGGCGGAGGAAGAAATGGTCAGGTTCTGGATATACTTTGAAAGAACTCGCTGATGGACCAGAAATGGGTATAAGACAAAAAGGAAACTCAAGAGCAATTCCAAAGCTTGTGGTCTGAGCAACTACAAGGATGGAGGTGGCATTTACTGAGAAGAACCTGGGAAGAACAAATTTGGGGGGCAAACAGTTCAATTTGGCCAAGAGTACTCGAAAGATGTCTCTCTATATCCAAGAAAAGAGAGCATGTAGACAGTCCTGGGTCATGGGAGAGGTTCTGGGCTGGAAACAGACATCTGAGATACACATTTCCATGCTCACCTGCTCCAAATTCCTTACAGAACCCACATGATGTGGCTCCTGCTGATGACTCAAGGCTCATCCTTCACCTGGCTAAGTCAATGGTTCTCACACACACACACACACACACACACACACACACACACACACAAACACAAATCCTGAGCCCTCTACTTCCCAGCTGTGTGACCTTGGGCAAGTAACTTTCTCTGCCCTCAGTGTCCTTATTTGCAAAAGGGAGATCATGATAGTACTGGCCTCCTAGGACTATTCATTCAATAAAGATTTTCTTTTTTAAATTAAGCTTCTAAAATATGCCAACCGCTGTCCTCACATGCTGGCGATATTCCTTTCCCGTCCCTCTCTGCAGGCTGGAAGCTGTACGTACAGCCTGTCGACTCAACCTGCAGCACCCTCTCCAACCCACACACTTTCTCCCCTCCCAACCAATACCCGTTCCCTGCTTCATCCCCCACGTTTCACGCCTTGGATCCTGTCATAGAGGCCACCCTGGGTTCCCAGACTCAAGTCTCTTTTTCATCAATCTATTGACTGATGGCAGAAAATCGGGCCTTTCCTCTTAGGCATCCTCTCGTGGGTCCTCATTGCCATCAGGACAAAGACCAAAATCCCTAAATAGGCAACAAAATCCTCCACAATCTAATTCATACAGAACTTTCAGTAAAACCTCCAACACCAGATCACCTGTTTCTCATCGCTGCCTTTGAGCAAGCCATTCCACCGCACTGCCAAGAACCCTTCCGCCTCAGGTCTCTCAGCTCAAGCAGCTCCTCCTCCACCCGCAGAAGTTTCCCAACCTGTGCTCCATCTGGGTTCCCTCGCGTTCGACGTTGCCATGGTTAGCGAACACGTGCACGTGCGGATGCGTAACGGAGCACCGCCCCCCCCCCCCCACTGAGTCACTCCCAGGAGCTAGGCCAGGTACAGCAGGTAGCGAGGCGGCCTCAGCACCTACTCCAGCTCAGTAACTACAAAAGCCTTACCTGCGCTCTCTTCAAAAAGCCATTGCGCCTCTAAAGAAAACGACACCTGCACAGCACCGCCAGAAACACCCAACCACGGCCTTCTCTACTACCGCCTCAAAGGTCCAGCGGCCGCCTGTTGATTGGCCGCCTGAAACCCCGCCCTAACACATGAGTGAAAAGTACTCTGGTCTTTGGAGTTCCCCGAGGAAGGGTGGGACAAGATTACTAAGAGGAGCTCCATTTCCCGGAAGGGGCAGCGCTCCAGTGGTGGAAGACTATGAACTTTGAACCAGCAGGCTCTTGATTGGCCATATGGGAGACACAAATTTCCAGTTGCCGGGGAAACAGGCCCACTTACCTGGAACCCTCGGGGATTTTGTTTTGCCTGAGAATCTCAAAACACCTTGCTCCACAATTGTTCCAAAGGATGAGACCAGACGTGGGGGAAGAGGGGTGTAAGTTTGTACCCTTTGCCTGCCTGCCATTCCCCAGGTGGCACCAGTAAGTCCTGTTACACATATTCAGCACCTACTGTTTGCTTGCGGGACAAATGGAACCACTCCTGCGCACTCTGTGGAAACCCTGGCTTAATTAGGGCAGAAACTGTTGTTTCCCAGAAACAGGCCAGAGCTGGGCTTCTACCCTTTCAGGGCCCAATTTACCCTGGAAAAGGCAAATGTGGCCTAGGATACTATCCAGGGTCTCTGTCTAGGATTCCTTAAGCCCAGACCCCCAGCAGCCCTGTGTTTGTACCAACAGCCTTCATTTCCCTAGGGTCACATCCCACAGGACAAAGCTCCTCTAGCACCCCCTCCCCAAACACTATTCCGCACCATGCCTCTGAGGGCCGGGTGAAGGGAGCCAGGGCCCTGCAAACGCTCAGCCGGGCATGTGAGAAAGCTCTTTACTGGGGGGTACAACAAGGAGGAGCAAGGCCATCTCCCCCTACCTACCCCCACCCTTTCCTAGGGCCGCAGAGTAAGGGGGGGGTTCTCCCCTTCACTGGGCCACCACTGTCTTTGGTACAATAAATAGAAAACAAGGTGGAGAGAGGGGGGGGGCCAAGGGTGCAGTCCTTTGTGGGGAGGGTCCGCCCAAACCCCTCTCCTTGACCCCCTGCCCCAGGCCCCAATCAGTGCAGGCCTCACCCACCCCAGCTGGGTAGCAGCAATTCCAGTCAAGGGGAGAGATGAGGATGGGAGCCCAGGGCCCCCACATGGGGGGTATGGCTTCAGGAGGGGCCCCAGGGAAGGGGCAGGGTCATGAACTGGCTGCCGTGCTCTGGGGTACACCACGGAGGCCCAAGCGAGGCCCCAGAGTGGCAGGGTCATCAGGGGGTGGGAGGGGTGGACGACCTCCTGTCATCCGAGTCCGGAGGGCTGAGGCAGCTGGATGCTGGGGGGCAGGCGCGGGGTGGAGTGGGGAGCAGTCTGGAGGGCTGCCCACCAGGCTCACATCCATCAGCTCTGGGGGTGGTGGTGAGGTTGGTGATGGAGGACGGCCAAGGCATCGGGGTGGAGGGGGTAACTGGGCCCCAGCCCCTGGCAGTGATGAGGCAGAGGCAGGGGCCTGATGTGTCTTGTGGGGCACATCACCCCCTGCCCAAGGGCGCATCGGCTGGGAGGGTGGGACCTAAAGAAGCAAACAACAGTGGGTGATGGAGACCCAGGTCCTGGTGTCCCAGACACCCTGCCACCCACATCCAAAGGTCCCAAGGCCCCAGTACCTGGGGGCTGTTCATCTCACAGTCAGTGATGGGGGGCCCAGGGCCCCCACAATATCGGTTGCTATAGCGGTAGGTCCGGTTGTCATTGGAGGAGCCGCTGGAGCCTCCTGGAAGTACCAGGGGAGGAGAGAAGAGGCCTTATGTGAGGAAAGGTGGTGGCTGGGTTTCCGAGTGGCTGAGTCTGGTTTATGGGGCAGGCCTGGGTTTGGGCTTTGGGTTCTGTGTTCATTTGAAGAATCAGGCCCGATTTTGAGATCAGGGGTCAGAGTTCAGTTTTGGGTGTTGGGAGTCAGAACCAGTTAGAGGTCTGAACACAAGCTGTTTCAGAAATCAGGTCAGGGCCAGCTGGAGCTCTCCTGCCCCAATCTTTAGAGTTCAGGATCATGCAGTTTCAAAACTCTATGTGAAGACCAATGGCAAGGTACCCCAGGTCAGGCCAAACCACAGCTGCCCCGACCCCTGTGCTACCCAACTGGGCACTGGACACCCACCAGAGCTGGAGATGGAGCTGGCGGTGCTGGAGGAGGGGCAGGTGTCGAGGGGTGCGGGCGAGGTGGAGGCACTGCTGCCTGCCGGGCCCGTGTTGGTGGCCTCATCAGCCGTGCGGCGAAAGAAGCCATGCTGCAGAGCCCCCAGTGGGCTGATGCGGGCGGCGGGCTCATACTCCAGCATGCGCAGCACCAGGTCCTGGAAGCGGAGGTAGTCGGCGGGGCTGTGGCCCGGCTCCCCCGCCCGCCGGCCCCCGGGCCCGCCCGTCTGCACGCCCAGCACCTCCTGCAGCCGCCGTGTCCCGGGGCCCTGGTAATCCTGGCAGGGAGGGGGTGGGAGGGGGGGCAAGAGAGTGGCCGTCAGTGGGCAGGAGGGGCAGGGAGACACACACGGGGGAAACAGAGGCACGAGAAAGAAAGTAGAAAAAGAGAAGCTAAGAAGAGTTTTGGGGTGGGTCGGAAAGATAGGGTGGATTGGGGAGGAAGGAAAAGACAGACCAGGGGGAGAGGAAGGAAGGGAAAGACACCAGGGAGAGGAAGCAGGGAGAGAGGGAGCCCCAAGTGTGAGAGAGTGAGGGGCCACCAGGGTAGGAGGAGCGGCGAAGGGCAGGGGCCGCACCTTCCTGAGTTCCTTTGTCCTTCGTAGAGTCCAGCCACCCCCAGGCAGCCGTTCAAAGTACTTGCGAGCCTTGGGCGCCTGGTCTAGCATGGGGGCTGGTGGGATGCCCAGCACCTCCACAATCCGGTTCATCTGGTCCACCTGTGAGCACGTGGGCAGTCAGGGTCATCAGACCAGCCAGCCCCAACCCCGCCCAGCACACCCCCTCCTCAAGAGCACACCTCATTGGAGCCACTGAAGAGGGGCTCGCCGGTGTGCATCTCCACCAGGATGCAGCCCAGGGACCACATGTCGATGGCCAGGTCATAGGGCGTGCCCAGGAGCACTTCGGGTGACCGGTAGAAGCGGCTCTGGATGTACTGGTAAATCTGAGGGAGGGGTGAGAGCAATAGTCAGAAGTTCAAGCCTCCCCTACTGGTGCCACCAACACCCCCAAAGCTAGGACAAGCTTCCGGCTCCCAAAACTGATGTTATCAGCACCAACTGCACAGGAGCCACTACCTCCACTTTACTCATCGGCCTCAGGAGCCTACTGACCTAGTCTCACCCTGATCTCCATCCACAGGCCTAACTCCGGGCCCCTCATAGTCACCAGTCACAGGTGGCAGTCTGCAAACCCAGAACTTAGCAACGTGCCACCTAGATGCAAAGTCAACCCAATTCCCCAGGCCCACGTCCCGCAGCCTCGAAACTGGCCCTGCCCTCAGGCTTCACTCTTCCCTTTCCTACTGGGCAGTATATATACCCTGTGGCCCTCTCCTTTAGCCCCTTCACCCACTGGCCTCACACTTCATACCCTCTGACACCCCGTTCCAATCACTATCCCTTAGGCATCAGCCACTTCAGGATGTACCCAGACAATCCCATCCCAGCACACTAAGGCCCCTTGCTCTCAGACCACCTGTTGGCCCCGCCCTTGTCCTGGCAACACCCACACCACTAGTCCTGCCCCTGGGGTTAGACCAGGCCCTACCCTCTGGCCAAGCTGACAGGAGCTGCCGAAGTCCACGATCTTGATGGCACTGCGCTTGGGGTTGCAGAGCAAGATGTTCTCGGGCTTGAGGTCGCAGTGAATGATGCTAAGCTCCGGCGTAGCCAGGAAGAGCAGCGCCGTACAGAGCTGCTGCGCCAGCTTCCGCGTCAGGTTCAGCGAGACACCACGGAAGTGTGTGTTGCGCAGGAGGTCATACAGGTTGTAGGAAAGCAGCTCAAACACCAGGCACAGGTGGTTCCGGAACATGAAGTGCCGCTTCAGGTGCACTGCAGGGAAGGGGAGCGACAGGGATGGATGTAGAAAAAAATGAAGCTCAGAGAAGGCCAGTGGTGGCCTGGGGAACACAGTAATCAAGAAGAGAGGCCAGAAGCCAATCCATGCCTCTGCTTCTTGAGCACCTGCCAAAGTGTGGTGTGCCCACGGGTACCAGCTGCCACTCAGGATGTTTTTATATGGTCTATCACTTGAATCACACCAAGAAAAAGACTGATTCTCTTGATTAAGAAAAATAAATTATTTCAAGTCTCTGCTGAACTGTCAATTAAACCAAAGAGAGCCCTGGCTGGTGCAGCTCAATGGATTGAGTGTGGGCCTGTGAACCAAAAGGTCGCCGGTTTGATTCCCAGTCAGGACACGTGCCTGGGTTGCAGGCCAGGTCCCTAGTTGGGGGTATGCCAGAAGCAACAGATGGATACTTTTCTCTTGCGCACTGCTGTTTCTCTGCCTCTCTTTCTCCCTCCCTTCCCCTCTCTCTAAAAATAAATAAATAAAATATAAATAAATAAATAAACAAACCAAAGGGAAAGTTTCCCTTTGTGCTGACAGGTCTTTAACACCATTCTACACTGCCTAATTTTTTTTTTAAAGATTTTATTTATTTATCTTCAGAGGGGAAGGGAAGGAGAGAGGGAGAGAAATATCAAAGTGTGGTTGCTTCCTGTGCATTCCCTGCTGGGAACTGGCCTGCAACCCAGGCATGTGCCCTGACTGGGAATCGAACCGTGATCTCTTGGTTCACAGGCCCGTGCTTAACCCACTAAGCTACACCAGCCAGGGGAGCCTCATTTAATTTTTAAAAAAATTTTTTTTTGTTTATTTTTAGAGAGAGGAGGAGGGAGAGAGATAGAGGAAGAGGAACATCAATGTGAAAGAGAAACATGGATCAGTTACCTCTTGCATGCCCCCAACCAGGGACCTGGCCAGGAACCTAACCAGTGACCTTTAGATTTGCAGGATGATGCCCAACCTACTGAGCCACACCCACCAGAGCCTGCCTCACTTAATTTTACAACATTGTTTTAAGGTCTCAGCCCTGGTGTTTTTTGTGTTTTTTTTTGTGTGTGTGTGGCAAAGGATGCTCATTTTCCATTTACTGTAAGAATTTATAGTAAACCCCTTCTTTATATTTATAGAAACATACTCTTTAAATTCTGCTACTTTTTCTGTGAGCAATCAGTACAGGTAAGAGGGAAAAGACTGGCACAGATGTTAAGAATGAAGGCTCTGGAATCCACTGCCTCGTCAAAGTAAACTCTACTGAGTACAAACTCTGTGATGTTATGCAAGTGCTAGCACCTGAATGCCTAGTTTCTTCACCTCCAAGTTGTGGGCAATGATGCTGTTTCCGTGGGGCTGTGGTGAGGCGTACATGAGCTAATTTATGTGAAGTGCTTACAATAGAGCCTGACCCCTCGAACCCAAGCTCTGACCAGCCTTATCTTGTGAACAGGATAAAAATCGTGACAGTGGCAGAAGCAGCACTGATGTTAGGTAATTACAGACCAAACCCTGCCCCGGGGACAAAGTCCTAGAGTAGGGGTGCCCCACCCCTAAGCAGCTCACACTGCCTTGGGCCTCACCTATGTAGTACTTCATCTCTGTGTCATGCTGGTTCATCAGCTCCAGCAGCCTCAGCTCAATCTGTGCCTGGTTCAGGAAGGCCTTTTTGTTCTTGATGATCTTGATGGCCACCAGCTCCTGGGTCTGATGATCATAGGCTTTCACCACCTATAGGGGCAGGGTATGTCCTAAAGTGAAGGAACTGGCAGGGGAAGGGGGTATACCGAGACAGAGCCAGGCACTACTGTTGTCCCTCCAGCCAAGGGGGCTCACCAACATCACTGTCAATGTTACTAACAGTAACTCAAACCCGAGTGCTCACCAACAGTCAGGTATAAACACTGGACATGAAATAACACAACCACCTCACATGAACAGTCCTGTTAATTGCAGTTTTTTTATAGAAAAGAAATCTGAGGCACAGGGAACCCAAATGAATGGGCTGGGGTGAGCGGCCACTGACCCACTGATGGTGTGAATTAGTACTAATGGACACCCATGTCCCCCGATCTCTGGATCAGGATGGGGGGACGTCCCGTACCTGGCCAAAGGAACCTTTGCCAATGAGGGAGTCAATCTCATAACGCTCCAGCCAGCGCTCGCCACTGCGCACTATGTAGTCATGGTTGTCATCGTCATAACCGTGGTTCAGGACCTTCTTCTCCTTCTTGGTGCTTGAGTCCTGAGGAGGCGCCTGCTGAGCTCGCCGCTTCTTCTTCGCATAGTAGACCTGCCCAGCCGGCCAGCCAGGAGACGAGAGGACTGGTGAGTGACCTGCGCCAGCAGCCAGGACCCCTCAGCACTCAGCCCGGGTTCCCCATCCCCTACCTACCTCGTTGATGTGCTTGTAGGTTTTGATGAGGTCCACGGAGAGCTTACGCAGTGGGGCCGAGGTCGCGTCCCGGAAGGCCAGGGGAAGCCTCCGAGGCAAGAGCCGCACATCAGGCAGTACCTGCTGGGCAGGGTGGGAGGTGGGCACCAAGGACAGGCCTTTGCCTCCAACCTCAAGGGGAAGAACTAAGGTGGCCGGCTGATCATTACCACATGCCTATTTATTTGGTCACTGTCTGATAACCCCACTAGAAGAGAAAGTCCCCATGGGCAGAGGCTATGTCTTGTTCTTGCTGTATAGCTCCAGTTTCTGGAGCAGGGCCTGGCATGTAGTGGGCAATCATGAAAGACTGGCTGAGTGAACGCATGATGAACTATTTTCCCTGACCTTTCACCTCACACCTTTATTCCTTTCTGAACCTCGGTGGGAGAGATCATATAGAAAACCTCGGCTCTGCCCCTTCTAACTCTTTGCCTGAGACCATCCATTTGGGTATCCCACCTTAAGGGTCCCCATCTTGCTTTACCCTCATTCCTTGGGGTGTTCACAATGCTCAACCCTGACTCTGAGCATCTTTGCCCAGTTATTTCACCCCAAGGGTCCTGGATCTGGATGCAGCACCCTGGACCTCTCATTACAAGCTCTTAACAGAGAGCCTTAACAGTCTCTACCTTTGGGGATCTTTACCCTGTACCCCTAGGCCCTGCTGGCTACAAGACCCCTGAGGCTCTACTTTCTTTCCCTTTCACCCCTTCCTGATATTTCACTCTGGACTCTTTTTCCTTAGTGAACATTTATTGTTTACTATGTGCCAGGCACTGCCCTCAACATTTTACATGCATGTCATTAACTGGTTTAATCCTCACAACAACCCTGTGAGGTAGTACCATTATTAGCCCCATTTTACAGAACAGAAAACTGAAGCATGCAGAACCTAAGTAATTTTACCATCACGCCTGAATTTGAACCCACACCCTCCAAACCCTGACTCTGCCAACAACTCCTCTATTATCTTCAACTCCCTTCATACCCCTGGGAGACTGTCCTAGGCAACCATACCATCTTTTGGTCCCGAGACCCTTCTATCCCCATCCTCTCCCTACCCCAGGCAGGTGAGAAGCCAGTTGAATACATACCTGTGTATGCTCCTGGGGCCCCGGGAAGCCAGAGAAGAGACCATGGCCCGGTGGGACGGCCATGGTGGGCTCAGAGGGCCGCAGGGGAGCGAGGCCTGGAGCGGGAGCCCGGCCAGGGGGCGCCTTCTCGCATCCTGCACCTCGGCTGCCACCGCCGCTGAGACCTGAGAGCAGGTAGGAGGCAGGGGAACAACAGGAAAAAGAGGATGTGTGCGACAGTGCCAGGCAGGAAAGAGGTGGACATTGGAGAGAGGGTAGGGCACAGAGGGCAGATGAAAAGGGTGCAAAAGAGCGATGGATGGGAATGGAGAGGGGACAGAGAGAAGCGGTGGGGTGGGGGGGAAGGCACAGCAGAGTCCCTCAACAAATGATGACCAAAACAATGAGGTAGGCGGCACAAAGTGGGGCACATGTGATAGGGAGTCAGACAGGAATATGGGCCAGGACAGGAAAGGACAGAAAGGCAGCAATAATTGGGGGGAGGAGGAGGAGGAGGAGAAAATAAAAACCACAAACAGCATAATAGGGAGTAGGGTTCACTCTTTTCTTCCCATTTCCCCTTGTGGCCCTCCCCCAGGGCCCCTCCCCCAGGATCCTGCAGTCTTCTCTGAAGCTTAGGATCTCATCTTATGGAAGGTCCCTTTGCTTCAAAATCTGTTCCCAGCAGATCCCCCAATCCAGAGAAGTCTAGGATGCCCCCGCCAAACCACATTAGAATCCTCTAGGCTCCCACCAAACCACAGCAAAGTCCTCTAAAACCCCAGCAGGGTTCTTGGGGACCTCCTGATCACACTGTTATCTGAGAACTCCCATATAACAGAGTCCTACCCCTATGGCCTTCTGGTCTTACCAGGGCACACCCTTCCCAGCAGACCTTCCCCACACTATGCCAAGACCTCTCCCTCTATTATTTCCTCCCATATCAGGGATCACCCCTCCAGCTAGTTCCTCTATATCGTACTCCAGTTTCCCCATGCAAATCTGAGCTCTTCCCAATATTAGGCCAAGGTGCTCCTCCCAATTGAGGCCCACTCCTCCTGAGGGGAGCAAAGGGGAGGTGTCTCTTCCCACGGTTTACAGTGATTGTCCTTGTCTTCCTACACTGCTGTCTACCAACCTCCTCCCAACCTCCTTTATCCAGTCACTCCTCTGTCCACTGGGGTGGATCCAAAACTGTGTCCATTCCTAGAAGGCTCCTACAGCCAAATTCCCCAATCGCTGAGTTCTTTCCTCTCCAAGTATGTCACACCAAAATCCTCTCCGCACCTGGCCTTCCCTCATGTCAGTCCTTTTCTTCTATGCCAAGTCTTGCCACTCCACGACCCCTCCTCTCTTGGAGCTTCCAGCCTCCCCCAACCTCTCTCCCAGAGACCCTCCCATACCAGGACAGTCTCCCCCAGTCCCTACCCCCTACCAGGGTCAGGACTGGCGCTGGGCCCACGGGGGGCTGGGGAGCGGTGGGGCCCCCAGTGGGGTGGGCGAGCAGCCAGCATGGCGGCGGTGAGGAGACGGCCGCCTGTCCCGGCAAGATCGGCCCGGCAAGCCCCGCGGCGGGGAGGGCAAGCGGGACAGGCGGCCTGGTGGGTGACCAGAACAGCCACCACAGGCGGGGAGGGGAGAAGAGGGTCAGCCCAGGGCACCAGAAAAGGGAAAAGCAGGTGGATGGGGGGAGGGGCGGGTTAACTCTCCACCCGCCGGCCCCGCCCCGCAGTCACCCGCCCCCAGGCCCCAGGGACTCCGATGTCCCGCCCCCCACCCAGGAGGACCCCCCTACGGCGGGGGCCGGCCTGAACTTGGCAGTCCACACCTGCCATGGCAACA
The DNA here is from genome assembly GCA_028533065.1 of Trachops cirrhosus. Classification (NCBI taxonomy): domain Eukaryota; kingdom Metazoa; phylum Chordata; class Mammalia; order Chiroptera; family Phyllostomidae; genus Trachops; species Trachops cirrhosus. Next base: position 34,498,040 of record CM052550.1, read on the forward strand.
ATCGTGCCATTGGCCGCTGGGGCCAAGAGCTCAACGAATCACAGCCCAGGGCAGCTGTTGCTAGGCGACGACGATGCAGCCAGCAGAGCTGAGCCCAAACAAAGGGCGGGAGCAGGGTCCCAGTAACCCCTCCTAGGACACCTTGCCTAAGGATCATACCCTCCCAGCAATCCTACTATGAATAGCCAGGCTCGGTGGCCTGAACCTGCTCGCTGCCCCACTCCTCTCCTCCCTTGGCCTCCTAACTCTCCCCAGGATAGGGGCAGGGCGGGTCCCCTACCACCCCGCTCACTGGAATGCGAGCCGCCCTGTCCATAGCCGCTTCGTTACCTGAGAGCGCAGGCAAGGGAACTCCAAACTGCTCGGGAAGCCCGAGCTCGGACCTGCCCACTGGCTGAGGGTATCCTGCGGACGCAGCGAGCCAGGGCCCTGATTACCCAGTAATGCAACCAGCAAAATGGCGACCACAACAAACCGCACCCCCACCCCGCCCCAGCTCCGCCCCCACACACCCTCAGTCTGCTCCCCCTCACGTGACCCAGGGCAGCACACAAACACACGGCGCCTGCGCTTAGGGGCGCTTACCAGTACACATGCGCAATGAGCTACCAACCCCGCCCAAGAGTCGACAGGCGGGTTGGGGTAACACAAAAGGCAGCTAAGAAAGGAGGTTGCGCTGCCTGGAGGAGCTTGCACTCCCACCGCCACTCAAGTTAACCAGGGGCGCATACGCCCTGTAGTCAACAGAAGTCGCCAAGCAATCAGCAGCAGAAACAGACCGGAAGGAAGGATGAGTCTTTTAATAGAAAACCACACATGTAACAGTAGCAACACAATCTCTCGCAATCCAAATGGAGCTCTGGACTTCAATTCTTCACCTTGGGGGGAGGCCTGTGAGAGGAAGGAGACTGTCACCACTTTAGGAGCTCGCCTAACAAGTACTGACCCGTGTCTCTCTGGGTGCAGGGGTCAGACACATCAGCCCTGATGGAGTACTGAGTCCCCCGCTCACCTGTACACACCCACTACTACAGCGTGGTCTCTTTCATACGGCTCTAAAGTCAACTGCTCCTGGGGCTTCATGTTCTCCTGTTGCATCTTTTTCACTTCAGAGGCGAACACTGCCTCAGCAGAGGCTGTGGAGTCAATGCAGTTGGCCTGCAGAGGGGAGAGGATTTGATGTCTGCAGCAAGGCTTTGGGCTATTTAACCTTTTCTGGGCTCTTTAAATCAGTACTTATTTTTACTGGAAAGGGCAAAGCTCAGGTTTTGGAAACTTTCACTTTGGTCTGGGTTTGGAACAGGTACCCTTCAATAGAGTCCTATTTATCTCAAAGCCAGCCCTAAATTTTACACTCGGGTTTTTTTCCTCTCTTCTGTATCCTCAACAATAATGCAGCTGAGAATAGGAAAACAAATGTAGCAAAAGGCTAACAAAATGGTGAATCTGGTTGAATGGCACACAGCAGAGTTCTCAGTATTTCAAAATAAAACATTTTAAAAAGTACACCTAGCATTTATCTAGTATTTATTCTATACAACCCTCTATTCTAAACACGTCACATATATTGACTGATATAAATTTAATCCTTACACAGATACTAAAAAAAATAGGACTAATATTTCTATTTTACAAGTGAAGAAAACAAGTACACAACTGCTCAAAGTCACACAGTGAGCTGGAATTCAAACTTGAATTATCAGACTCTGTGATCATATACTTGACTGTTACATTCTATTGCCTCTTTAAATCTAAAGCTTCTGGTTTTACAGACATTTTTCATCACGTGCTATTTGACTTGGGCCAGGGGACAGCTTGTTGGAAGCCGAGTAGGGATAAAGGCTGAGAATAGATTGATTGGAATAGGGGGGATGAAGGCTCCCTTGTTTTGACTGGCTGCTTGGCAGTTAATGGTAGAGAAGATATGAGCACCCCATCTTAGACTCCTCCAAGACCCGCACCTTAATGGAAATCACAAAGTGCCCTCCATTACGTAGGAAGGTGTGGGCATTCAGGGCTACAATCCGGGTCTGGTCTGGCTGGGCCACGTCGGCAAAGATCACATCCACCATTGCTAGGGAGAAAGAAGTGGCAGTTAAAAGCTGGGCCTACTGGATCTTCCCAGCTCCTCCCATGGGACCTGCAGACTCCTGGCAAAGGAGTCTTCCCTGCCTCCAGTCTCACTCCCCCACCAATGATCCCTCACCCTCCACTGTGACCCCAAGAAATCCACAGTCACACCATTCATTCACGCCACTTGTAAACCATGGTTGCCACCTACTCTGTGGCTAGCCCCGGGCTGGGCGTGGGGGAATGAAGGATGAGTCAGACCTGGACCCTGCTCTCCAGACACTTCCAGGTCTGGGGAGGGGAGAGGAGAGGGGACAAGGGTCAGGGGAGACAGACACACCATCAAAAAGGCAAGTAAAGGTGACCACTTACAGGCAGGGGTGTCTGCAGGACTGTCAGATAAAAATAAGCTGCATGACAAAGGGTATACATGTATGGGAAAAACTCACAGAAAGAAAAACCAGCAGAATGCAAAGGAATAGTTTTAAGACAGTATGATTAAAAGAAATCATCCTGCCTTAAAAAGGCAGTGAATGATCCTTAAAAAAAAGATGGAAAGATATTGTAATGAAACTGACTTTTTTAAATTGGGAAAACCAGACATCAAATTGTTCATGTAAGTTACCTCAGAGGATGACTTATAAAGCATTCCATTTTTACATTTTGCTTCTGAATTTTTTAAAAAAATCAGTCACTGATATTCACAATGGGCTCTTCTAGTCCAGGCCACACTCTTTGTGCTTTCTGGGTTATGATCTCACCAGACGATGATGATGACCTTTGAAGGAGGCTTTTATACATAAGCCAGGGCCAATGTAAAAGTTCCATATTTTACAGGGAGACAGGGAGTGTAGGGCGGCCTAGGAAGAGGGCCACAAGATCAGAGGAGAGGAGGCTGGCCCTCTGAAGGTGCCAAGTCTCCAAGATCCTGAAGCAGGACCACTATCTATACCTGGCTCACCCCACCATTTTCATTCCTGCAGACTCAAGAGGCCTCCTCATCCATTCCAAGTCCATCTGAATCAGCTATGGCCTCTTCCAGGAAAGCAGGAGAGGCCTGTCTTACCCCACCTGGGCCGACCCTGGAATCCCTCACCAATGAGCATGCGGTATTTGTGTGGGTGCCGAGCATCTTCAATGACAGGAATAATGTTGGTCCTCTTCTTGGCCAAGTTAATGAGGTCACGGCCAGAGCGGTGGGAGAACTCAACTGCATAGACCAGACCATCCTAAAAAAAATCAAATAATAATGACAATGATATTAGTTCCCATGTATGGAGCACCTACTGTGGACCCACACATTGCAGGAAGCATTTCTGCAAACCCCCAAATCAAAACCCAACCCGTTAACAACTGTTGCTATTATGTCCATTTTACAGAGGAATAAACTGAGGCCCACAGACATGACGCCACTGGCCAACGGTTATTCACTTGCACTCTGCCTGATTTGAAAGCTCAGGCCCCCCATATAGGCTTAAAACCAGGAAAGTAGGGCAGAGAGATGAAATCTTAACAGCTAAGAGTATTTGCAGTGGGCCATACATTGGTCTAAGCACTTTATAGAAATTAAATCATTTACCTTCACAACAACTCTATCTTCCAGAGGAGTAAACTGAGGCTTGGACAGATTAAATACCTTGCTGAAACCCTCCTCACTGTTAAAAGACCTCCACCACAGCCTCAGGTTTACAGTCTATAGTTATGTAGATGAGCTAGAGATCATAAAGTCAGATGCACAGATTCCCTCTATACGGGGAGTCCATAGAGCCACACAGAAATGCAGGCTCAGAAACTGAGATCTCCTGTTCTTTCAAAAGAAACCAGAAGATCAGATTATGGAGGCACAAATTTTTTTTAAGAGGGTAACCGAATCAGGTAGTTTGGTATCTATACACTCGACTCTGCGCCTGGCTAACTGGTTACCCCAATGCCCAGGTCCCTTTCCCTATGGGCCAAGGACTCAGGAGTGAAGCTGAATGAAGTTTTGGATTCAAGCTGCTCCTTTTTCTCACAGGCACTCTGTGAGAAAGGGACCTAGCTCCAGCCACACAGTACAGCACAGAGGAGGCGACTTTCTTCTTCCTCCCACCCGACCCCCACCTTTACTCATATCCAACCCCCATACCTCCCTCCACTCACCGGGCCTACAATGTCAGAGACGTGGGAGACGGTGGTGCCTGAGGCAGCCCCGAGGTAGAGCACCTTGGCCCCTGGCTTGATGTGGATCTGGTCCACACCGCCCAGGATCGCTGCTGCCAGCTTGGAGCGGAAGGGGTTCCAGGCACGGTACTCAACTTTGTCATCTCCCTCCTGGGCCGGAGAGATGGGGATGGCAGTCAGTGCCAGACTCTTCTGCAAGTCCCCACTGCCCTTCACCCAGGGGCCCTCAAAGGGACTTGATCATTATACAAGGATCAAATGTGGGTATGTATCAATGGCCATGACAGATGCAGTGTCTTCTCCTCTCATGGAAGTTACTGACTCAGGGAAAAGGGGCAGCAACAGACAATAAACAAAGACAAGAGCCTACCAGATAATGGCAAGATCTATGCATTCACTCCAAAATCATCTGCGGTGCCAGCACAAACTGTGTGCAGACCCTGCAGCGGCACCAGGGATACACAGCGAACGAGACAAAGACCCCTGCCTTGAAAGAGTAAGGATGCACTGAACTGATGGACACACAGACAGAGAGCGGTAACAGGTGCTAAGGAGAAAGGATCAAGCCAGGAAAGTAGTTGTGAAGTACAGGGAGCAGGGTAAAGGACAGGTACAAATGAGAAGAGGCAGCCAGGGAAGAGCCAAGTGGAGACCTGAAGGAGGTGAGGGGCCACTCAAGTTATCTGGGGGGACGCTCACTCCAGGCGGCAGGAAAAGCAGCAGAATGGCCCTGAGGCAGGAGGGTACCTGGCCATAAAGAAAATGACATGGGCTAACAGGACAGGGGATCAGTGGTGAGGGCTGTTTCTGACAGATGGAGTGGTGTAAGGAGACCTTTAAGAAAGGCAAGGTGACGCCTAACCAGAGACACTGGTGATGAGAGGGAACCAGCCCCACACAGAGCTAGAAGAGCACAGCAGGCAGGGAGAATGCACGGTCAGTGGGCTGGAAGACACTCAATCAGAAGGACAATGGGAGGAGGTGAGGCCAGGGAATGGGAAGGGGAAGCTAGAATGTGCAGGGTCTCCCGGGTCACACTCGATCATTAACCTGAAGGCAACAGGAGTCACAGAAGGCTTGGAGAAAGGACTGCACGATCTGACTTATGTATTAAGATGATGCCCTGGCTGTCCTGGGTAGGGCACATGGTGGAGGCAAGGAGACCACACTGTGGGTACAACAGCAGCTGGGGCCCTGGTGGCTTTGAGAGGGGCCCAGGTCTCACCGAAATCGAGACTCTCTTCTCTCCATAAACTGATTCTCCAGGGACCAGATTCTTGGTGACCAGTGCATCTTCCTTTCCTCGACAAATGAAAACACCTGGGTGAAGGGATCAGACCAGCAGTGAGGACTTTGGGCCCCACTCCACCCCACCCCACTCCACCTTAACCTCAGCAGGTTCCCTGCTTTTCTCACTCACCCTCATGCCGGTGAGGTTCCACCATCACATTTTTCCCTGACTGATTTCCTCTTTTTCCTCCCCGACCACGACCCCGGTTGCCACCAGACTGGAACCCACCACCTACAAGGGAGAGAGATGCAGTGAGAGAGGGAGACCCCACCCTCTTCCCTCTCCGATCTGCATGCCCAGGGAAAGCCTCCCCCCCCAGTCTCACTCACCTCTTCCTCCTCCTCCTCCTCCTCCTCGTCCACGGCCTCTGAAGCCTCCACCACGACCCCGGCCCCCACCAAAGCCACCTCGGCCCCCACCAAAGCCACCTCGGCCTCCACCTCGACCTCCACGGTCACCAAAGCCCCCTCGGCCACCGAAGCCACCCCCACGGGGGCTGAAACCTGTGGTGGAAACAGAAACAGGAATCAAGAGCAATGAAGCTTGAAAAGTTACTGCTATACCTCACAATTCTACTCAGGAGAGAAAACGGAGAAACACGCACCAGGAGGCACACACGCAAATGTCCACAGCAGCAGAAAAATCAGGACTAACACAAATGTCCACGATGGACCAAAAAAGGACGGGGCGGATGACAGTCACGATCAAAGTGAAAAGGACCTATAGTTACCTGCCAAAGATAGGTAAATCTTCAAATCAAAGTGTTAAGTGACAAAGCAAGTCCAGGGAAACCACATCCAACATAACATCCTTTTTATGATGTTTGATGTGAAACAACGCTACACTGTGGTGGTATGTGTGGTGACCCATGTCCCACCCTCACCCCAAAAGAGGCAAGAGAATGATAAATGCCAAACTTATGATACTGGGTAATGGAAGGGAGAAATTAGGGGGTTAGGATAGGGGAGGGGCACATAGGTAGATGTAGGTCACTGTCAATATTCTGTTCTTCTTGGATGGATGGCAGATTGATAAAATTTGTTCTATTTTCAATAGTAACTAGTCTGCTAAACGCTGAGTATGTGTGTCCTCCATGGCAGCAGGTTCCCGAGACCCTGGAAACGTCTTCCTGTCTTCCTACGCCTGACCTTGTGTCTGGAACAAAAGTGCCAGCACCCAAACAGAGAGGGACCCAGCACGACGTCCTTCCCACTAACTGATCTCCTGCCTCCAAAACTGCAGAAGTCTTTGCCAGCTCAGGGAAAAAAAAGAAGGGAAAAATAAAACGAATTGTGCTTTATGGATGGGCAACAGTCTGTGAGGAGTTTAGGGCTTGTGAACAAGATTGAAAGATTAAGAAAAAAAAAGAAAAGATTCAGAGACTTCATTTTCATCACTTCAGGACAGTGCGAACGGTCCTCACTGAGCACAAAACAATGTCTGAAGTGAACAGAGTTCTCCTGGTGCTAACAGATGCAATATCTGACTTCTGACAGTTCCAAAAGCTCTTGAAACTGTCAAACAGTAACAGTGAGAGAAAGCCACCCATTATAAAACTGCTGATTTAAAATGATTGGACCTGATCATCGTAAACTATTCAACAACAAACTTGCTCAAGTCTTTTGTAAAGATGTGTTATACTTACATCCTATCTATGAAAGCTTCGTGCATCTTAATGGTGTTAAAAGATGAATGTGTACAGCTTTTTAATGGCTATTCCTAATTTGATCCTTAACAATTAACAGTTTCAAAACTCCTACACGTAACCGAGAGTTGCTTACATTTTCTCCTCACCTCCCCCTACCTACTACTGTGTGTGGCAGCTGGTGATGCCTTACTTATTTATTTATTTACTTACTTTATTTACTTGTATTGATTTAGAGAGAGAGAAGGGAAAGAGAAACATCCATTTGTTGTTTCACCTATTTATGCATTCATTGGTTGATTCCTAATGTGCCCTGACCGGGAACAAGCCCACAACCGTGGTGTATCGGGAGGCCACTCCACCCGGCTGAACCACCAGGCCAGGGCCCAGTGATGCCCTTTATAAAACAGGGCACCAGATCCCATCAGCCCCCTCCCCAAATTCCATCAGTGATTTCCCATCACATTCCAATGAAATCAAAATTCTTTTTTCTGGCTCCCAAAGCCCTAAAGCAGTGGGTCTCACCTTTGGCTAACCCCTGGAACCTAGACATTCTTTTGTAATTGTCTGGGGTGGGGGAGCTTTTCCAAATTGCCCAGGTTATCCTAATGTGCAGCCCAAACTGACTCCCGCCATCACAGGGCCCCGCCTTCTGCCGATTTTTCTGACCTCATGCTCTTTACGATGCGCACCACGCTCTCCCTCCCCAAGAATTCACTCTCTAGCTTCTCAGCTTTTAACATCTTCTGTTTCCATGGCCTGGTCCCTGTGGACATCTGCTCGGCTCACCCACTGCTTTGCTGCACTCAGGTCTCTCATAAATCTTTCTTCCTCAAAAGGGCCATCCCTGGCTACCCAGCCTTTACCCCACTCTCTTTTTCTTCTTATCAATTACCATCCATGGCATTCTTAACATTAGTACTGCCTGCCTCTCCCATTAGAATCAAGCTCCAAAAGGACAAGGATGTTTAGTTGTTTTGGTCACCACTGCCTCCCCAGCACCCTGCACAACACCTGGCTCAAAGTATTAAGAACACCGCCTGCTGATGACTCTTAAACCTCTGGGTTCTGCCTCATGGAGAAAGCAGCCAGCCTGCTCACTCAAGAAGCAGGTGATTAGATGGTGATGGGAGCCCTGGTTCCTCCCCTCAAGGCAGTTCATTTGCAACCTAGAGAGAGGGAAGGTTCTTGGAAGTCTTGAAAACATCTCAAAGACAGAGATACAGGGATAACACAGTGCCCACCTCACAGACTTCAAAAGATTAAATGACTTAATACATACAAAGCACTTAATTCCTAGCACAGTTTGAATAGGCAATGAGTGCTCCCTCCTACTGAGGGGACAAACCACTAGGGCCTAAGACTCTTAGTGTAGGCCTGACAGAACAGAGACCTGGAAAGTAGGGGTGTAGCATGGGGTGCAGTGGGCACAAGAGTAAACTTTCAGCCCCAGATACTCAAAACCTATCTTAATCCATTTCAAGTCCTGGGGCTCTTAGAAAGTACCCATTCCTCACAAAAACAAACAAATAAACAAAAACAACAACAAAAACACACACACACGTTCGCACGCACTTCTAGAAGTTTTAGGTGGAGGGACCCACAGAGCTGCTGGTTGAAAACTGCTCCCTTCCCACAGCCTTCCTCATCTCAGAAACGGCAACTCCATCCTTCCAGTCACACGCACTGGAACCCTTAGTTGTGCCTGACTCCTCTCTCTCACACCCACACACAAGCTGTTGGCTCTGTCTTTAAAATCTATTCCCAAATCGTAATTTGTCAGCCAGGTTGACTGCCACCCGCCTGGTCCAAGCCACATCATCTCCTAGTGGACCATAGCAACAGACCTCCTCCCGATGTGCCTGCTTCCACTCTTGCTCCCCTAAAGTCTCTCACACACAGAGGCAAGAGGATCCGTTTAAAAAGTGTCAATCAAGTCTGACTGACAGCCAAGTCTGACTGACACCCCTGAGAATCTCCCAAAGACTTCCTCTCATTCAGACTAAAATGCCCATTGAAGAGCTGACTCCTGACAACTTCTCAAACTTCCTATCCTAACACAATGAAGGGAAGGGCTGGGAGGACTGTGCATACTCCATTCCTGGGAGAATCAGACCACAGGATGCCTGGAGGCTGCCAGGGTCTCAGTGGGAGATACACAGTCTAGCACCTCCCACCCCTCATCAACAGATCCCCTGGTGAAGAGAAAGAGAACTTGGGCGGGGCCAAGGATCCACAAATCCCCCTCACCAGATGACCCCATCTCTCCATAGGCTGAAAGAAAAACAAAAACAAAAAAAATGTGTACTAGAAAACAGATGCTGCCGCGACCAGGTGGCTCAGTTGCTTGGAGTGTTGTGCCACACACCAAAAGGATGCAGGTTCGATTTCCTGGCAGGGCACATATGGGAGGCAACCAATGGATGTTTCTCTGTCACACCGATGTTTTCCTTCTCTCTCTCTCTCTCATCAATTTAAAAAACATTTCCTCAGGTGAGGAGTAAAAGAAAAATTAAAAAGAAAAAAGAAAAACCAGATGCCTCTGGTCACAGTGGGAGATTTCCCCAACTCCAGTAGAGCAAGTTGGAGGGAGGGAGGGAGGCAGCCTGATTTAGGAAAAGCTGAGACCCTCCAAGGGGATCCTAATCTGTTCCCCTTGAGAAAAAAATATAAAGATAACACTTAGAGCCAATATTATTATATTGTAAGCACCGTGTAATTTTTCAACTTTATTGAGATATAATTGGCACAACACATTGTGTAAGTTTTAAAGTGTACGACCTGTTGATTTCATACACTTCTATCTTGCAAAATGATTACCACCCAGTGCTATTTTTTTCTTAACATTATCTTACTAAATTGTAACTGGGGGCCATTTTATTGAAGAAAAATCGGGGCTCAGAGAAGTAAAACCACTTGCCCAAGGTCACGAGGTAAGTTAAGAACCAGGGCCAGGATGAAAACTTTGAACTGAGGCCCTTCTGCTGTCAAAGCCAGGGTTCTCAGCATTCTACCATGAGGGCGATGTGATGGGTTAATCAAGCTCTGGAGGGAAATCAAATAGAAGCACTCCTGCCCTGAGACTACCTCCCTCCTCCACCTCACGCTAATCCTGCCCTGGGTTTGTGAAGTTTTACCTCACCCGGGATTTGAGAATAACTAGGCCTCAGACCTTCACTCCATGCTCAGGGACCCGCCCCCTTGGGAGAGTAAAGAGTGGGAAGGTGGACCAGAGGGCCACATATAATGAAGGCAGGAGTCCTCACCCTCTCCAGCCCTCTGGAGAAGATAGCTGGTTAGGGGAGGGGAAGGGTCAAGGGTGGCGGCAGCCCAGGAGGCAAACGGGGGACTTCCTAGACTCAGCTCCTGGATATTCTACACCTCCAAACCAAGAGAGATTTCCCAAAACCCACCCCCAGAGAGCAACAACACCAAATGCCTGGACCCAAACTCTGTGTCAGTAATGCCGACTGCAGCCCCGGTCTAATATCCAAGAGCCTAATGAAAACCTCAATGAGATGAATCCCAGTTCAGGACCCCCTAAATCCCAGGCCAAAGACTAGACACATGACCGTGACCTCTGAAACCAGTCACAAACCTCTAGACCCAACCCTAGGCTCAGGATCGATCGTAGGGCAGAACTGAGGCAGGAGACGGCATAGGAAGAACTCGGACACTGCAATACTGTCACTGGCCAGCATTTAGCACCCTGGTTGCCGGGAAACACCTTTTACCAATTAGGTAGATTAAATAGTAAACCAAGGCAGGGAGGAGGAAGGAGACAAGTCTCACATGCTAACTCAGCAGTCCTGAGCCTGGTCTGATAATATTGCCAGGTGTTCCAACATCACACACAAGAAACACTGTATTAGCAAGAAAGAAAGAAAGTCCTTGAAATTCTATGTAGCATTTCCACTATCTGGGAAAGAAAGCCTTGAAACTGTGCTTTCATCCCAGGACCTGGAATGCGGGAGCGGGTCCACGGTTCCCAATGAAGGAGCCCATAAAACAACTTTGGTTAATTGTCTACCTCTGGTCACTATCTGTTTTATGAGGGAGTCCCTGGTGCTTACAGAAAGAGCCCATAAATAACTTTGGAAAGTGCCCCAATTTTAATTAACTGCCTCCTGTCACGTATCTGTTTTACAACAAGATGAACAAATGGGGTCTGGAGCAAGATAAGGATTCGGGCTAACAGACCCCCACACATACCTAAGTTTGGGTAGTCACATTCCCCCAGGAAAGCTGGCAACACATTTACCCGTTAATCAATATGTAACTTTTTTCCTTCCTATCCCACCAACTGTATAAGTCCTGAGAACAAAGGTCTCTCTCTCTCTCTCTGGGGGGGTGGGGGGGGGGCTCAGGGTGCTCCTGGCTCTCGGGTCACAGGGCCTCTGGCCACCCTGCCTCAGGCTGCCCAGGGGCTTGCCACCCTGGTCTTCAGCCTCTCTTGCTTTTCTCACCCTGCTTCGCCCTGAAACTGCCTTTCACCCCCTACTCTACCCAGTCCTGTTCACTTCTATGGGAATGGACCACTAATAAACTGATTACATACTATTGGATTTGCTGATCTGTAATTCTTTACATGTGTTAGCAAGAAGAACCAGGTCTCTCCCGTCAACAGAACCAGGACCCCTCCCCCACAACGGAGCCGGGTCTCGGAACCCCCGCCCCCAAGGCAAAGCCCCGCACCCCAGTTCCCGCCGGGCCCCAGACCCTGATAACCGACCCCAACCCCCCGCTCTGCACCTGGCTTCATGGCGAGCGCGGAGCTGCGTGGCTCAAGATACTGCGGCGTCCGAGCCCCCACGAATAGAGGGCTTTTGCACGTGGAAAGAAGCGCACGCGCGCGGCGAGGTAAGATTACGTATTACGGCGTGAGACGTAATTACGTAGACCCGCCTCTTGGAGCCCCAGCCCAGCCCGGGATCCTGCCTTCTCCAGGCTGTGATTCACAAGCTCCTAGCGTTTTCGACGCGCTCGGCGCAGCCTTTGCTTGTACCGCGATCACTACGCTATGCTATGCTCCCTGCTTCCCTCTTCACCGATGTCGGCGCCCTATAATCGAGGCTCATCCCTAGGCCTTCGCATGGGCTGTGCCCTCTGCCCACCTTCTCTAATCCTAGTTAATTCCCTAAGGTCCCCTCTTCTACATCCAAAAGCTTTCCTTGACCCATTTCGACCCCCAAGAACGTGGACGACTCTGGACTCCCATTCGTACATTAGAAAAGCATTTACTGTGCGCCCGTCTGTCCTAGACATTGTTCTAGGCGCTGGGAATACAACAGTGAACAGGACACACAAATCCCCACTCTCCTGGAACTCATTTTCTGACGGGGAAGCAGACGCCAAACAAGTTAATAAAACAGGTTGACTGTTAGAAGGTCATCATGCTTTGGAGACAATAACAGCAGGGAAGGGGGATAGGAATCCTTTGGAGAGGGGTGAAATTTCTCATAGGGTGGCCAAGGAACGCTTCAGGTGACTTGAGCAAAAAGCTAAAGGAGGTGCGGAGTGAGGCAAGCACTTGCCCGGCGGAAGAGGGTTTCAGGGAAAGAGAATTACAGGTGCAGAGGCCCCAAGGCAGGAAAGGTAAGGAGGGTTGAACTGAGAAACTGAGGAGTGTGAGCGGGGAAGAGTGGGAGGAGATGAAGCAGAGAGGTGACAAGACAAGTTGTGTGGGGCCTCGTGCGCCGCCCCGTGGTGAGAACACAGAAAAAAAACGTGATCTGACATGGAGTCAGTCTGGCTGCATGTAGGAAACAGAGTGTGGGAGTAGGGGTGGGAACAGGAAGACCATGGAGGGGCCTTTCACAAGAGATCAGGTAGAAGACTAGGATGGACAAGATCAGGGTGCGGGCAGAGGAATGGGTGAGGAGTGAGCAGAGTTTGCATATGTATTGAGAATTTAGTGCTTTGTAGTTTTATGATATTAAAATCATGCTTAAATTTATTCCGTAAAGCAGAACAAGTGCTACTATGAGAAGTTACAAACAACTCCAGAAGAATCCACTGGTCCTTCACTGTGGTATCACTCCATACCTAGACAGGGCCTGGTACAGAGTGGGTGCTCAGTATGTTTTGAGTTCTCTGGGAAGGATGTTCCAGAGCACAGAAATATATTTTTTTAAGATTTCATTTATCCATTTTCAGAGGTGGGAAGGGAGGGAAAAAGAGAGGGAGAGAAACACCAACGTGTGGCTGCCATTCAAGCGCCCCATGCTGGAGACCTGGACTGCAGCCCAGGCATGAGCCCCGACCCGGAATCTAACCGATGACCTCTTGGCTCACAGTCTGGCGCTCATTCCACTGAGCCACGGCAGTGAGGGCATCATTCTTGAAAATCTGTTTAAATGCTAAGATGGAAAAATCTACTGAGTCTATTCTGGATTTCTAAGAGCTGTATTATAATTCAAATGGCTCTAACCAGGATAATGTTACACACTTCTTACAGATTTTACTGATTGCCTTCCAATTAAAACTTCTTTTTCTTAAAGGACAAAGATACAAAGGACTTCAGAGTACAGAGTACAGTGCAGATTTAAGGTTGCCAGCTCCAGTTTGTGGGATTCTGGCCCCAACTCCTGGCTTGGAAGTATTTCACCTGCCAGCTTGCTCTTCATACCTGAAACTGGCACTCGCAGGGAGTGATTAGTGCATGCCTTCTGGTCTGTGCTGGGGACAGAGTGTTGACTGAAACAGTCATAGGCCCTACCCTCCTGGAGCTGCCAGTCCAGTGTGGGGGACAGACCAGTCCCCAGACTGAGTCAGCCCAGAGTGGTCAGGGCTGGAATGGAGAAGACACAGGCAGAATGGTTAAGGCTGGGGTGGGGGAGGCACTGAGGGCTTTTCCCAATATCCCTCCATATCCTGAACTCCTTGTGAACCTTCCTTTCACCTTCCTGCTCTAATGATAACCTAGCTGTCTCTTGAAGCCATGCCTTTCACGAAGCCCTTCCAAGCAGGCGCTGTTTTTCTCCTCCTCAGCCCTGATGCCCACTGGGCCTTGCGTGGGATGAGATCTCTCTCCTTGCTCTGCACTGCCACTTCTAAACCATTCCCTCTGTCTCCTGCCTAAGCCCTTAACTTTGAAGCTTCTACTATAGCACCTTCTCCCATTCTTTTTCCCAGCTCTATCAACTCCTAAGTCACTTACATCATTATTTTAGCTCCAGGTTCACTGCCACTCCAGCTGCTCCTATTACAATTCTTGGTGATTTCTAAATTCAGGTAGATGATCCTTTGTGTTCTGGTCTCTTGGAACCTCTCCTCTAGCGATCTTGTCGTCCGCTCAATCCTTCCTTCTCATGGTTACACCTAGACTTTGTGCTGCGGACACAGTGGTGACTGTAGCAGCCCAGGGGTCCCAACCGAGTTGGGGAGAATAACCTATCCCCAGAAAAGGACAGCCCCCAAACCTGAGTCCCTACAGAATTTCAGTTACAGGTATCTCACTGTCCGCCCATCGCCTCCTATCTCTCCAGCTCACTCTCTCCAAAGCTATTGCTCCAACAACACCAGCCCCAACAATCCACCAAGCTGACCGCTCTCTCCCTGTCCCCACCCCCTCAGAAACACACTACTCCCACCACCCAGCCCAGCTCCCACCCATCATTGTCACCACTCCTTTGCTCACACCCTCACACTGTGTGCTCTTTTCTAACTTTGTCTTTTCCACCCCATGGAGTGCACTCTCCTCTGCAGCTGCACCCTGGCGGCTGAATGTGGGTGGAGAAAAACACACAGCCTGACTGCTTTCACTTTTTACTCGTGACCACAAACCCAAGTGGGGCCTCGTGCTGCCCAGCCATTCCGTCACATGTCCCTAACCCATTCATTTCCCATTTATTATTTTTCCCTATTAATTGTATTTGTAACCTATGTTGATTTTTAAATGCTTTATTAAGGCACAGTTTGTATGTCATAAAATCCACCTGTTTCAAATGTACAGCTCAGTGAGTTTTAGTAAATTTATACAGTTGTTCAACCATCACTATAATGCAGTTTCAGGACACTTCCATCATTCATTGCGTACAAATGGAATCATACACTGTGCAGCCTTTTGCGCCTGGTTGCTGTCACTTGGCATAATGTCCCACATTGCTAAGTGTTTCAGTAGTTCATTCCTTTTATCACTAAGGATTATCGCTAAGGCGTGGCTATGTCACATTATGTTTATCCATTCACCTGTTGATGGGCATTCAAGTGGTTTCCAGTTTGGGGAGTATTATGACTAACACCGCTATGAACATTTATGTACAAACGTTTGTGTGGACGGGAGCTTCCATTTTTCTTGAGAAGAGTCCTAGGAGTCGAATGGCTGAGTTCCGTGGTAAGAATACGTTTACCTTTTTAAGAAACTGACACACTGTTTTCCTAAGTGGTTGGACCTCTTTTCTGAAAAGATTATTTTATACTTTCTCCTGTCTCAAAAACCTCGCTCCCCCTCCTTTGTTACTCCTAGCTGATGACCTTGCTTCCTACTTGAATGAGGAGGTAGAACTTCACTGTCCTCTATCTGCCAGCCAACTGCACCTGTTCCCTCATATGCTGTAAAAGAAAACTTTCTGTAGTCACACATTTCACTATGACACCAACAGTGTGGTTTGTCCACACCAAGCAAATCTCCAAGTCTCTGAAGACTCCAAATGGTGTCCTACAATTCAGGTCAATTGGAACACTAACTCCCCGGAGTTAGCATGAGGCCTCACAGGTTAAGAGCTCAGTACAAGACTTCAGACACCCGTGGCAAGTGTAGCTCCCCACCCCCCATACTTCTGCCCGACTGGCTGTAAATCAGTTTTCATGAACTTCTTCTCTGTTCAGTAATTTGCTGGAATAGCTCATAAGACTCAGGAAAATGCATTAGGTACTTTTACTGGTTTGTTATAAAGGATACAACTCAGGAATGGGTAAATGAAAGAGATGCACAGAGCAAGCTGTGGAAGAAGCAGCATGTATCTTCCATGCCTTTCTAGGAGTGCCATCCTTCAAGCCCCTCGGTGTGGCCACCAGCCCAGGAGCTCTCCGAACCTTGTTATTTAGAGTTTTTACAGAGGTTTAATTATGTAGGAACAATTCATTAAGTCATTGACCATTAGCGATGAACTCAACTTTTGTCCCCCTCCCTTTCCCAGAAGTGGGAGGTGATGAAAGCTATAGCCCTCTTAGTCACATGGTTGGTCTTTCTGGAGGATATTTCAGCCAAACCCAAGACATCTCACACTGAACACAGAGTAGATGCTCAGACATATTTGTTGAATAAAAAATGGTCACAGCCAAGTCCTAAGGGTTGTGTTGCATACATGTTTCAGTGAAAAAACAAATTAGAACCAAGTATTCAGAACTCTTCAGAAACTGTCATGACTGCGACCTTCACAACTTACTTGATTAAAAATGTATTTTTAAAGATTTTATTTGTATATTTGTAGACAGAGGGGAAGGGGGGAAGAAAGAGAAGGAGGGAAACATCAGTGTGTGGTTGCCTCTCATGTACCCCCTCCTGCGGACCTGGCTTGCAGCCCAGGCAGGTGCCCTGACTGGGAATCGAACCAGTGACACTTTGGTTCGCAGTCCAGTGCTCAATCCACTGAACCACAGCAGCCAGGGCTAAATTTTAATACCCAGAATGAAGAAGTGGCTTATTTCAATATTTTCAAAAATCAACATACAGCCTGGGGTGTTCTGGATAGCACTGTCCAATCTAAATGTATGTGATGGAAATGACCTCTAACTGTGCTATCCAATGTGGTAGCCACCAGTTCCATGAAGCTGTGAAATGTTTGAAGTGTGGCTGCTGACACACATAGAAATGATACTATTTCGGATGTCTTGACTTAAATAAAATATATTTACATTTATTTCACCCTTTTATTTTGTCTATTTCTAACACGCTGATGTGCCCCCAATTCTATTTCTATCTTCTGTTGATGAAGCAGATAGGAAATTGTGTGGTCCCCTGACATCTTAAATTTCTCACCCGTGCTCCAGGTTAATGTTCCCCCTGGGGTGGGACTGGCTGGGGTGGGGGTCCTTCATATCTGGACCCTTCTTCTACCTAAGCTCATGGCCAGTGATGACTTGTCTTCAAAATTTTTTTTCATTGAATTGTGGTTTCAGTCTTTCATCCAACTTGCTTTGCACCTGTCTTTAGGTTAGGACAGCGTCACCCTTATATTTGGGAGCTCACTGCTTGGCAATGGGAATGGCATGTAATTAGGGCACATAAACTTTTTGCATTTTTAAGGTGAAATATCTTGTGGAAATAACAGCCTCCAATGCTCTCCCTCCCCATGCCCAAGGCTGAAGGGCGCCCCTTGTAGAGGGAAAGAACCTCTGCATCTGTTCTTCACTTTCTAACAAGATACCTGACAGAATCATGTCTTTTTTTTTTTTTTTTTGCCAAGTATTTTTTTTATTTTTTTTATTTTAGTTTATTCAGTACAGTTTCTATCCTTTATTCCCATTCCAGCCCACCCACCCATTCCTCCCCTCCTCCCTCCCCTTTCCAACACCCCTAGTTTTGTCCATGTGTTCTCTATATTTGTTCCTGTAAACCCTTCCCTTCTCCCCTGAAATTCCCTCCCCTCTCCCCTCTGGTCACTGACATCCCATCCTCCATTTCAGTGTCCTTTGTTATATTTCACTTGTTTCTTTGTTTTGTTGTTTAGGTTCCTGTTAAAGGTGAGATCATATGGTATTTGTCTTTCACTGCCTGGCTTATTTCGCTTAGCATAATGCTTTCCAACTCCATCCATGCTGTTGCAAAGGGTATGAGTTCCTTCTTTCTTTCAGCTGCATAGAATTCCATTGTGTAAATGTACCATAGTTTTTTGATCCATT
>CM052550.1:34516550-34543626 GCA_028533065.1 Trachops cirrhosus
CACAGTTATTAACAACCACACCTAAAACAAAAGCAAAAGAAAACTAAGCAAACAACTAGAACAGGAGCAGAACCACAGAAATGGAGATCACATGGAGGGATAGCAACAGGGGAGTGGGAGGAGGAGAGAGGGGGAAAAGGTACAGAGAGTAAGTAGCATGGATGGTAGGTAGAAAATAGACAGGGGGAGGGCAAGAATAGTATGGGAAATGTAGAAGCTAAAGAACTTATGACACATGGACATGAACTAAAGTGGGGGAATGTGGGTGGGAGAGGGTGTTCAGGGTAGAGGGGAATGAAGGGGGGAAATGGGACAACTGTAATAGCATAATCAATAAAATATATTTAAAAATTTATTGATTTTAAAACTTTTTTTTTGAAGTACAACATGCTTACAGAAAAGTGCATGTAACTGTGCAGCTCTATGAATTATCACAAAGGAGATGACTCACATGACCACCACCCAGGTCAACAAACAGGACATCTCCAGTACTCCAAAAGCCCCCTTGCCCCCTCTCAGGTCTCTTCTATTAAGTGCGCTGTTCTAACCTTGCTTTCTTTACCTCACAATATATCCTGGAGATGACTCCAGAATAGTGCGTCTAGAGATCTTTTATATTTTTCATTCATCTGCGCAGTTGTTCATCATGTAGATGAAGTGTAGTTTATCCAACCAGTCCCCCACTGATGGACATCTCAGTTGTTTCCATCTTTTTCCATTATAAAGAGCGATGCAAAGAACAGCCTTTACATCCTTTTATTGCCATTCTATCTTTGGGTCAGAGTCTTAGTGATGAGAGTGCTGGGTCAAGAGAAAAATGCATCTGTCATTTTGCCAGATTCTGCCAAATTTCCCTGCACTGCACTTAGGCACTTTGCATTCTTACCAGCAACGTGAAGGTATTCTTTCCCCCATACCCTTCTCAATAAAAATAATGTTGAGTTTTTGTGTTTTTGCCTATCTGATAGGTGTCAAGTGGTGTCTTGGGATAATTTAAGTTGCTTTTCTCTTAATATGGGCAAGATTGAGCATTTTTCATCTTTTTTTTAAAGATTTTATTTATTTATCTTCAGAGGGGAAGGGAAGGAGAGAGGGAGAGAAATATCAATGTATGGTTGCTTCCTGTGCATTCCCTGCTGGGACCTGGCCTGCAACCCAGGCATGTGCCCTGACTGGGAATCGAACTGTGACCTTATGGTTCACAGGCCCGCGCCCAATCCACTAAGCTACACCAGCCAGGGCTGAGCATTTTTCATCTTAAAGGACTCTATTTTTTTCTATGAACTGTTTAGATCCTTTGTCCACTTTTCTATTGGATTGTTGCTTATTCTTCTCTATTTTTAGGACATCTCAATTATTTTTCTTGAAAGGAAATTGATACTGGGTGAGACTCAACAGCAGGAGTCACTGATAAGGACTATCTTCAGTGAAATACGTGGATTCAAATCTGGGCTCCATCATTATCAACTCTTTACCCTTGGGCAAGTTATTTAACCTCACTCCACCTATTTATATATATCTATACTAATTTTGCAGGGTTGTTGTGAAGCTCAGCATAACCTGGCATATTAAATGCATTCAACATATTTAGATTTCTTTTTCTGTTCCTTGCTTGTTTATAAATGGAACCATTTTTTTTCTAACTGGGTTTTGTTTACTAATTGTTGTGGTTTTCTTATTGACTTGAAGGAGCTCTTTTTAAAAAGATTTTATTTATTTATTTTTAGAGAGGGGAAGAGACAGATAAAGGGAGAGAAACATCAATGTGTGGTTGCCTCTAGAGTGCCCCCTACTGGATACCTTGCCTGCAACCCAGGCATGCACTGGAATCAAACCGACAATCATTTGGTTTGAAAGCCGGTGCTCAATCCACTGAGTCACACTAGCCAGGGCTGAAGGAGCTATTTGCATATTGTAGATAATAAACCTTTATTAAGTGTGTTGCAAATCTTTCCTCCATGTTTGTTGTTGGTCACTTATTCATTCAATAAATATGTCCTGGGCACCTACTATATGCTAGGTGCTGGGGATAAAATGGTGAATGAGAGAGTCTCTGCCCTTGAGTTACTTCTAATTGGGCAGAAAGTCAAATAAAAGTAAATTTAAAGTAAAGGAAGGAAGGAAGCAGGCGTCTGGGACCATGGGTAATGGGAAGGAATCTACTTCAAGTGAGGTAGGTGGTCATGGAAGGCCTCTCTACATAGCAAGAAGCAGACATTTGAAGGAGGAGAAGCAGCTAATCCTGTGATGAGTGAAAGGAACAGCATATTGCAAAGGGAAATTGGGGAATTATTGAAGTGAGAAAATTAGGCATGTTCAATACATTAAAAGATCAAAATCCCAAATCATAATTAATAAGGAGGACAGTGATAGGAGGTAAGTCAGGAGAGCTTGGCAGGGGTATTTTAGGACAGGGTAAAGGAATTTGATTTTATTGTAAGAATTTATAGTAAATGGTTCTATTTATGTGTTAAGAAGAGTCCTCCAGTGGCTGTGAGAATGGAATGCAGGCAGGGAAGAGCAAATGGTAGGCTACAGGTGCTGTCCCCATGAGTCAGGATGGTGGCTGCACCCAGTGGTGATGGTGATGATGGTGGAAACAGTGGGCATGATCAGAAAGACAGGCAGGTTTCAGGTGTGTTGATATAATCCAGCAGGATTGGTTGACGGACTGAGTGGAGGGCAAGGAGAAGGGAGAAATCAAGAATAATTGCCCATTTTCTAGCTGCTAGACTGTGTAGTACTATTCACTGAGGTGGGAAGGCTGTCATGGGAAGGGTGGGGACAGGTCTGAGAGGGAAGGGAAACCTCAATTGTTGCCTAGTGGATTGCATGAACATACTAAACCCTCACTCCAGCCCTGTGTGATAGGTACTAGTTTAAATACGATGCTATTGACTGTTTGTGTCCCCTCAAAATTATTTTTTTGAAATTCTAGTTACATTTTTAATAAGGAGCTAAAGTAAGCTATGAAAAAAACAAAAACCTTGAACACAGTAAAGTAGCTCTGTGTTTATAAATTATCGAGTTATATTTCAAATGAATACCAAACCACACTGAAGGGAGAAAAGGAACTAACCCAAGTAACTTTTGAACACAGAACTTTGACGTACTGTATACCCATAGTCTAAAGATGAAAAGAATGGCAAACGAATACTGAACTCTACCTAAGATGCTTGTTTTTCCATAGCGGCATGGATTAGCAGTTCTGAAATGCTCTCCATGGATTGGAGGGTCAAGTAAAAGACAAAAATGTGTTGAGGATGTTGAGAGCCAGGTCTCTTGCTGTTATCAAGGGAGATGCAGATATGAAAATGGGGGATGGCCAATAGCGCTGCAGTACTGGGCTGGAACTGGAGGGATCAGCCAGAACTCCCGGACTTGTATTTATATGTGTATGTTTCCTACTTCTGTCCAATGAAAGGACTCAGAAATAATGGCCTTTGGAAACAATTCAAAATTCTTATGTGGGAGCCCAATCCCCAATGAGATGGTATTTGGAAATGAGGCCTTTGGGAGGTGGTTAGGATATTAGAAGGTGCCTTCATGAACAAGATTAAGGCCTTTGTAAAACAGAGCACAGAAAATTCCCTTGCCCTTCTGCCATGTGAGGACACATGAGAAGACAGCCATCAGAGAACCAGGCTCTAGGCAGATGCTGAATCTGCCGGTGCCTTGCCTTGATCTTGACTTTCTAGCCTCCAGAACTCTGAGAAATAAATTCCTGTTGTTTATAAGCACCCCCAATTCCATGGTATTTTGTTATACCTGCCTGAATGAACTAAGACATATGAGGGAACTGAGAGAAAGAGAAATTAACTTGTTGGGTTACAAATGATAAAGCTAGAATCTATTGATCTGTCTTGCCATTTTCTGTTCCTCTTTCCATCTAATCATTCATCTTTTCATCCACCCATTCTTCTAACCATATATTTCCCTATCTCCCCATTTTCTCACCCATCCCTCTCCCTATCCACACATTCATGTCTCCATCCATCCATCCATCCATCCATTCATCCATCCATCCATCCATCCTCTCAGCCCCCAATAAATATTCATCATGTGCCAGATTCTTCAGGCATCTGACCCCTACTGTGTGGGCAGGAAAGTCAGGGATAAGACACATGGGCATGCAGCTTAGCTTAAGATATTTATTCAATTTTCCCACAGTCAGCCCCAGCGGCTCAGCAAAGGGGGACAGCAGGAAGGGACATACAGTGACACAGCACATCCTTTAATTATTGCAACCTCCAGGGGGATCAGGTCCTGAAGTCCTCTTTTCCGGTGGATGACTGATCAGTTACGACTGCAAGAGACAGATACTTAGCACTTCTGCTTATGGACTAAGCACCCACCCCAAGTGCCTCCTTCCCATGAGGACCCAGGGCCTCCCCACTATATCCTCACCACGGGGAGAAGTCCTGTGCTTGCCACTGTTCCACTGTTGTATTCCCCTGGGAGTCATGCCCATCATTGGTTTTGTCCCCATCAAAGTTTCCGCAGGCGCCACACAGTATCCCAGCATGGTCACTGTCGACCATCACAACCAGCTGCCCATTGCTGCCCAGCTGCACCCGGACCCCTGCCTTCTGCTGAACGAGCAGGGTGCCATCACGATTCTGACTCACAGACACAGATGTCAATACTTCAGCTGGGAGATCCACTCGGAGGCCATTCACCTGGTGTGGGGCGGGGTGGGGCACACAGGTGAGACTCAAGCCATAGAAGAGCCCTGCTATTACCAGGATGGAGACCCCAAGCACGATAACAAGTTCAAGGAGCCAAAGCAGAGAGGCAGATGCTGAAAGAGATGAAAACCTGGAGGGATGGAGAGATGGATACACAAGCTATTTGGAGATTTGGACAGATGAATAGAAGACTAGAGAGAGTAGATGAAAGGAGAGCGGGATCAGTGGATAAATGGGCACACACACAACATTCCAAGGGAGGCTGGGGACAAGCGGGTACTTTGTACCAGATAGACAATCAATCAAATCCCAGTGTCATCCTGTGTGGTTCTAGTTTTCAAAGTCAAAGAACCCTTGAGCATGTTGTCTAAGTTACCGGTTCCCTAACAAAAACAACTTCATCCTTTTTTTTTCAATATTGATGTCTGAAGCTAAGTGACCTAGCAAACATAATGATCATGTGAGAAAATTACTGTTTCTCTATCATAGGCTGTGGACTCAGTTAATTTAGTATCTTGTGAGTTTTTTCTTTTAAATAACTTGTTTGTTTTCATTAATGAGTTAATCCTTCTAAAGTTAAACTCCTTAGGGAACCTTGTTTGAAAGAAAAGTTATTTTTTTTCTAAATGCTTTGATATCTAAGTCTTCCTCTGCCAGATGACTGAAGAGCAAGGTAGACAGAAAAGATAAGTAAATGGATCTGCAAAGAAGGATGGATGGATAAATGCATTGATGGGTGGAAGAGAGGAAGGAAGGAAGGAATGGAGAGAAGGAAGAAGGGAGGGAGGGAGAGAGAGAGGAAGAATTGAAAAGAGAGATGAGAAAATGGATGGCCAGATGGAGGAAGAGAAGGAGTGGGGATGGATGCAGTGAAGGAGAGCTGGAGGTGAATAGAAAGTTTAACCAGGGTGCAAGCTTTGCAAGTCTGAGGACTGGGTCTGAGTCATCTGTGTTACCCAGCACATGGACCGTGCAGAGGGAACAGGGCTGAATGTATTCAAAAAACCAAACTTTTCCTGGGTACCTACGAGGTTCCAGGCCCTGATCTGGGTACTAGGGACAAAGTAATGACTGAGATGGACAGGACCCATGCACACCTGAGGACTATATTCTAGTGATGAAGGAAGGCAACAAACATAAACAAAGAAATAATGGATAACTTCAAATAGTGATACGAGCCTTGAAGGGAAGAAAAGAGAGAGTAATAGCATCGAGGCTGGGACAAAGAGGGAGAGCATTGCAGGTAGTCAGGAAAGGCCTCTCTGTAGAGGCAATGCTGGAACTGAGTGAGACCAGCAGGATGAGAAGGAGCCAGCTCTGAAAGGATCTGGGAGAAGTGCGCTGCTGTAGTGGGAACAGCAAATGCGAAGGCCCTGAGGTAGGCACAAGCTTGGTCTGCTGTACAAACAGCATAAAGGCCAGCTTGGCCTGTTATTAGCATAATGAGGGAAGGAGTGGTAGGAAACGAGGTTGGACAAGCAGTTGATCACACAAGGCTTGTAGGCCACGGAAGAGAGTTTGCTTCAGTTTGGAATGCTGTTCTGGAGAAGCCATTGTAGAGTGTTAAACAGCAGAATGACCTGATCCGTAATTACAATCTTAGGACCTCTACTGGCTGTGTTTCTTAACAGAGGAGCTGTCTGTTAACTGAATTATCAATCAAGCAGATGGCCAGAGAAAAGGAGTGACTGGTCTAGAGCAACCTAAAGACAGAACTCCAGGCCCTGCTTCCACCAGGGCTGAGTGTTGGACCATTGCCATGCTTGGTGGAAGGATGTGGACCATCCACTGGGGGAGGGGTGTGAGGAGCATTGGCTGTCTCTCCCCACTGGACCTGGAAGACACCAGTGGATGCGTCTGCACTCAATAAACAGATTGTGGAAACAGAGATGTGCTCATCTGGGAACTTTAGTGTGACCTGACATCTGTGTTTGGGTCTTGGGCTCTTTCACATGAGCTGTGAGTGATGAGACTGAGTCAGCATCAGCCCTTACTTAGGCCAGACAGATTCCCTCTCTCAGAAATTTGGAATTAAGGTGATGAAACCAATTGGGGGTTTGGCAAATAAAAGGCAGTTGTATGTGACAGGAATTCAAGGGGCAGAATGGAGGGGGTACTGGGGCTGGAATGGAGTCATGATGTAAACAATAGGCCTGAGGGGCCTTTAAGAGAAAGCAGAAGGACAGTTGAGGGAAGGATCAAGTGGCCCATAATTGACAGTGTCCAGGGAAAGTTTCCACTGAGAACCGTACTTGGAATCCACCTTGGTCCCTTGTACCCACACAGTTGCCACCAGCACCCATTCCCATCAAAGTGGTTAGGAGCACGGGTGCTGGTGGGTTCAAGCCCAGATCTCCCAGGTATTCTCTGAGTGACTTGAGTAAACGACTTCACCTCCTTGGGCCCTAGGTTCCCCTCTGTGTAAAATGAGGAGAATAACAGTTCCTGTGTCGTGGGAATGTTGTAGAGTGTCAGAGAATGGAGCTGATTTGGAAAACAGCAAGTCTCAGAGATGAAGGCACAAATCCAGACAGTACTGCCAGGGCACCTGGATCCAGCCACTCCTGAGGCTCTCTCCCTGCATGTACTAGTTATGTGGGCCAATGAATTCATTTTTCTCAAGACAATTTGAATCTGGTTTTCCATCACTTGCAATGAGGAGTCTTGATTAACATTGACATCAAAACTAGTAAGCTACTTGAGTGTGTTTTTGCTCCTGAAGAATTCAGCCACAACAGAAGGAATATGTTTGAAATATCGAGACAAATAAAAATTTAGAGACCAAACTGCAGAGATCTGGATAAAGGAAACAGCAAGACAGACGGGCAGCCAGGAATGGAGGGACACTGCAACAGGAAGACAAAGCCCAGGCGAGACATGCCCCGTGCCCAGGCTTACCCATACACCCCTGTTTGGGGTCAGAGTCACCAGCCCACCCTGGAAGAAGATGTGAGCCTGCTTTACAGCTTCAACTTTGCCATGGCAGGAGTGGACATCAGCAAGCACACGGTACCAGGGGATGTTCTTCTGTATTCCTGGGCAGCGGAAAGAGAGCTCGTAGATGCCAGGGATGCTGATGGCACCGTGGACCCCATCAAAGGTGGTGAGATTGGTGCTCCCAGAGAGGGAACAGAGACCAGCGGGGACCCAGCAGTCCCGGGTCCCCGCCTCGACCTCGCATACACGACCTAGAGGGCAGCCCATTGGCTGGCACGTCAGGCCGGTGCTTGAGGAACAGGAACAGCGCTCACTGCAGTCTGAGCTCAGCAGGGAGGAGTTCACCTGTGCACAGAAAAGCGCCAAGTTACAGTGGTGTGGTGGATTGCAACAATGGCCACAATCCTTCAGCCCTATGGATCCAAGCAGATCACTTTGCAACAACACCCATTAAGAAATGGAGTTCATTTCCCCTTCCCTATGGATCTAGGTTGGCCTTAAAACTGTGCTTTGGTTATCACAGTGCAGCAGAAGCAGTGCTGTGCCACGTTCAAGTCTAGACCTCAAACAACACGATAGCCTTTCTCTCTCTCTCTCCTTCCTGGCCACCATGAGAACAAGCACGGGCCTGCCAGAGGACAAGACACCCCATGTAAGAGAGACAAAAATCCCCACTGACGTCACTCTAAACCAGCCCCAGCTAGACTGTTTTGCTAAGTGAAATAAGCCAGTCAGTCAAAGACAAATACCATATGATCTCACTTATGAGAGGAATCTAATGAACAAAATAAACTAATGAGCAAAACAGAACCAGAGACGCGGAAACAGGGAACAGAGTGAGAGCTGCCAGGGGAAAGGGGGAAGAAGGGGATGGTGGAAAGAAGGGGAAGGGAGTAGTTAAAGAACATGTATGAGTGACCCATTACCATAGACAACGGTGTGAGGATGGACTGTGGGAGTGGGGGGGATGGGCAGGATGGAGGAGGGCAAAGGGTGAAAATTGGGACAGTTATAGCAGAATAAATAAGAATGAACAAATAAAATTTTAAAAATTAAAAAAAAACAACAAAATAAACCAGCCCCAGCTGACCCACTAGGGAACTAGAGATATGTGAGCGAGTGAGCCCAGAGAACAACAGAAGAACCACCCAGGTGAGCCCAACCCAAATTGCAGGGTTGCGGAATTGTGAACTAAACAAATCGTTGTTTTAAGCCACTAAGCTCTGGGGTAGTTTGTCACCCAGCAAAAGCTAATGGACACAGGTCGGGTGGGCAGGAGACATGTCCCAGTCTTGGCACCCGGAGTGCAGATCACAGGGGCCCTGGAAACCCAATTCCAGGAACATTTCTCCTGTTTTCTTTTCTTTTTTTCCCTACCTAACCAGTTGCTCTTTCTTCACCATGTTTTCAAGTTCCTCCCAAATTCGTAATGCTTCCTTGACCAGGGCTCAGCCCTTAGACCTTCTTTTTTCCATCTATATTTATTACCTTGTGATCTCATCAAATTTCATGAGAACAGAAAGTGTCTGATCCTAAAACGGACTCCGACTCTGGGAGGGATGATTGTTACAGAGGACATTACAGGGGCAACTGGTGAAATTAGAACTAATCTTCAGATTACATAATAGTATTGAATCTGTTAATTCCTTGAGTTTGAATTGTACTGTGGTGGCATCAAATGAATTTCCTTATTCTTAGAAAATTCCTGCTAAAGTATTGAAAGGTAAAGGGGCACTGAGGCTGTGACATACTCTCAAATGGGTCAGAAAAATATGCCTCTGTGTTTACACAGAGAGGACGATGAATGGTGACGTGCACACGGCGCAAAGTTAACAGCTGAGTTCTTCGTTCTATTCTTGCAAGTTTGAAGCCTGAAGGAAGAAGTTGGGCATCTCCTTCCCCAGAAGTCCTGCACTTCCAGACCCTGTAGCCTCCGTTTCTGCCACTAGTAAAACTGGGATGAAGGAGGACGGATGTGGTAACGCACCTTTCTTTTATTTAATCAAAGAAAGTAGGATGCCCAGTAGCTCAGAGGGTGAGCCCGGGCTGCTGGGGGTGCATCCCAGCATCGCCACTTGTTAACGGGTAGCCTTGGGCTGACATCTCTTTATCTCAAGTTCCTTATCCGTAAAATGGGGGAAATAATGATGGTACCTGTCTCCCAGGATTGTTGTGATTATTAAGCGAATTAACGCCTGTAACAAACTTGGTACGTAGTAATAAGGCAGGTTAGTAAGAAACAGGGAAAATTCCCTGGCAAGTGGAATGAGGAAACTGAGACCCACGGTTGAACAAAGGGCCAGAATGGCTGAGCAATTAACAGCAACTAATAAATCACAAGACCCTATACTTCCCTAACTGAAGATGCCGAAGAACAGATGGTTTCAATCACCCTAGTCAGGAAGGTAGATAACGAAAACCAATTAGAGCCAGACTAACTCAAGACCGAGGTAAAACTGACCAGAAAATGACCGCAGACCCCATTACATGTTATTTCAATATATTGAAATGACACACTGACATACTAAATGACACACTGCAAATCTAACGAATACTGTTGAGATCCTCCCCTGGGGCATCCCCTAAAATTCCCATCTATGGAAAGTAGATAAAACCCCTCTAGTGCTTTTCTTTGAACACGCACACGCCCCCTTCCTCAGGTATATACTTTTGCTTTTCTTATCCTAAGCTCTAAAGGTTTCCATGAGACTTGTAACCAGGGGAGCACTGGGCAGTGGCAGCCCCTGATCCTGTGTCCAAGGGCCCTTCTTGGGCCTCACTGCCCTAAGCTTTAATGATGTCACTGTCACTTTCACCTGGACTTGCATCTTGAATTTTTTGCCGCATGAGTCAAGAATCTAGAAGTCACTTGACATGCAAAAGTCCCGGGACCATGCTAGGGCAGGGCCGGCCCCTGGCATGGGAGCAGTCTGGGAACAGTAAGAGCTCAAAAAACATGAATAATAAAAATAAATCAACTATAACAAAAATGAAAGAACTTCCAACACACATTATTAAACTGTTGTTAGCTGTGCTGTCCACTGTGCTGTCGTAAGTTTTACCGAGTGAGGAGGACAAGGCTCACTGCTCTGTGGGTGCCTTTCATGTGCAATTGCCCCCAGTCCTCAAACTTCTGTGGTGCAAGGAGGGTAAATCCCATTTTACAGATGAAAAACTGAGGCTTAGGGAAGGCACTGTAGCAGGTGAATAACAACCCCCCAAAGATACCAAGTCCTAATGCCTGGAACTTGTAAATGTGACCTTACATGGGAAATTTGCAGATGTGATTAAATTAAGGGTCTTGAGATGAAGAGATTACCCTGGATTATCTGTCTGGGCCTTAAATGCAACCACGTGTATCCTAAGAGGGAGGCAGAGGGAGATTTTCTGTTACACACAGAAGAGGAGGGGAATATGACGCAGAAGCAGAAACGGCAGTGGTGTCACCATAAACTGAGGAATGCCTGCAGCCACCAAAAGCTGGGGGTGGGGGCAAGGAACGGATTCTCTTCTAGAGCCTCCGGAGGGTGCCGCCCTGAGGACATCTGGATTTCGGCCCAGTGATATGCTTTCTGTTTTATGGCTTCCAGAATGGTGGGAGGATACATTTCTCTTGTTTCAAGCCACCATATTTATGGTCATTTGTCCCAGCAGCCAAAGGAAACTAGTACAGCAATGTCACCAGCACTGAGTCACGCAGCTGAGAGATGCTGGCAGCTCCACTGTCCCCATCTTTAAGGGGGTCAGCACAGAAGCTCTGATTCTCCCTCCAGCCCCTCCACCTGCCCACCTCAGGTTCCTGCTCACCGGCAAGTATCGGCCATCATGGGTGCAGCCACAGTCCTGGACAGGGATGCAGATGCCCTGGGAGAGCAGGAAGCGGTCATCACACTCACAGCCCTCAAAGCAGCGGGAGGTGCAGCCGGTGAGGCCAGAGAGAGCCGCACAGGAACCCTGGCAGGAGTGTGTGCAGCTGGAGTAGTGGCTGTTGGTGGGGCACTGGAGCGCTGCAGAGAGAGGAGGCAGAGTGGGGTCACACCTGCACACCCAGCCCTGGCAACAGGAGATGGAGACAGCCCCTGGCTCTGCTCCGGACCTCCTATCAGCGGGATAAATAGTGTCAGCCCAACGTGATCAGGGTTGCACTGAGGAGTACAGACAGAGTGGTCAGGGCCAGGATGGGGCAAAAACAGGGAGCTGAGGACCCAAGGGAAGCATCCAGGGTGGGGCACTTGGCTCTGGCTGAGCAGCTGGTGGGTGGTATGGCTGCCCTGAGAGGGCAGATAAGAGGATGAAGTCTGGGATGAAATGCTAATGTCACATGGGAGCACAGCAGGTGTGAAGGACCCTAAGGACACCCAGGGGGAAGTGTCCAGTAGGCTGCTGGACCCCTGAGGCTAGCAGTCAGGAGAGAGGCTGGGTCTAGAGACAGTGCCCACGCTCAGCACTGAAGACAAATCTGCGGCCGTGGAGGTGGATAATGATCCTGAATGTAGGTTCTGCCCTGAAGAGGATGAAGGAGACATGGTCCTGCCCTGGGGGTTTGAAGGAAACAGATACCCATTGGCTGGGGGGATCAGAGAGGTAGAGTTCTGGGGGTCTGTGGGGCTGCAGCCTTGTTCTGAGGGATGTGAGGGGATATGTTCCCATGCTTTGGGGTCTGGGTTAGTCACAGACTCAGGCTTTATTGTGTGAACCAGATCCTCGAACCCACCCTCCCAGGTCACCACAGAAAGGGTCCAGGAAGAGCCCTAAGGAAGAAGTGTGTCTGAGGTTTCAGAGAGTGGGCCCCTGAAAGGGGTCTGAGAAGGGCCAGTTGGCAAGCGGGCCGGCCAGAGGGAAGCCAGCAGGGTGCACTGTCGGAGAAACTGAGGTGGGGGATCTTCAACAGGGAAGAGGCTGCCCCTAAGATGCAGACAGGACTGGGAGCGGATCAGGAGGCATCCCCGAACCTGGTTAGAATCCTCTGGGGGGACTGTGGGTACTCACGGCAGAAGCTGTTTGTCCTCCAGGGCTTCACGGCCTTGCCGGCTGCCTGGCAGGATGCTGTATAGGCAGCCAGGCTGCGGCAGAGGAAGGTGCTGTTGCCCTTCTGGGCACACAGGTCAAACACGCACTGGCGGAAGTACTCAGAGGGGCTCAGCACCGCATGGCAGGCCGCGAAGGGCCCCTGGGGGTCCCGGAGCTGCCCGCAGGCCTTGACGCTCTCATATGGCGCTGTCTCCTCTGCTGAGCACACCGGCCAGCCCTGGGGCCCGACGCCCTCGCCACAGCCCTGGGAGGAGCCCGGCGCCCGCCACGCAGCTCCAAAGGCATCCACACTGGGGGCCACAGTGCCACTGGGCAGGACAAAGTCATCACTCCAGTTGCCATTGAAGTTCCCACAAAGGCCACAGAGACGGCCACGGAAGGAGCCAGGGACAGATATGAGGATGTGGGCATCACCATCGAAGAGAAGCCGCAGCCCCTTGGTTGTCTGCAGAATCATGTTCCGGCCCTCAGCGGTCACCCGCACGTGGCCCACAGCCACAGGCAGGGCCACAGCCTCGCCGTCCACAGTGACCTGTGTGGAAGGGTCAGGCGGGTCAGGGACCCACAGGTAAGGCAATCCCTTTAGACTTCCAGGGTAGAGACGTGTCCCTTTCAGCCCCTCTGGGGTGGGGACATATCCCCTTCAGGCTTCCCAGGGCAGGGTTGTGTCCCCTCAGAGTTCCTAGGGCAGGGCCACATCCACTTACCCGCGGGCCCTGAGCCAGGCTCACAACCTGGCCAGCCACAGTAACTATCAGGCGCTGGGGATCTCCAGCCGAGTTCTTCTCAAGCACAATGGCAAAGTCCTCGTCCCCAGGCTGTGGGTGGCAGACTTGAGCCAAGATATAGGAGCAGGAGCCATGCATATCATAGACACGTCCATCCAGGGTAACATAGTGGATGCCCCCACTGGCCAGGCAATGGCCACAGCCTTTAGGGTGACATGCCTGGACGCCGTCCTGTATCCGGCACTCTTCATGCGGCTGGCAGGCTGTGCCCTCCTGGCAGGTGACTTGGCCGCCCGGCCCACACTCACAGCGCCGCTCGCACTCGGGGCCTGGGTAGAAGGCCTCGCCCAGTGGGTAGTAGTGGCCCTCATGGAGGCAGCCACACTGGCCCAGAGGCACGCAGGTGTCGCCGCTGAGCACAAAGCCGGCATCGCAGACACAGCCTTCACGGCAGGCTGGTTGGCAGCCCTCGGGCGCCGAGAGGCTGGGGCAGCTCACAGGGCAGGAGTCACCGCAGAGCTTGTAGTGGCTGTGGGCAGGGCACTGGAGGGCTGTGGGGACAAGCAGGAAGTGAGCTGGGGCGGGGCCGGGGGGAGGTTCGGAGTGGAGGAAACTGCCCAAGTGGATCTGTGTGCTCTGCCTGAGCACAATGCATGAGCGAATCTGTCCAGGGGTCTGAGAGGGGTGTGAGACCCAGCGAGTCTAACTGGGGGGTTCGGTGTGGGGCTCTGGGAACCAGGGCTCTCTGACCAGGTTGTGGGTCGACCTGATCAACTTGACCACGTGTGACTGACTAAACTGTGTGGGTCTGAACCGGCCGCGGCACTCAGGGCGTGCATCTGACTGAGGCGTGGGGCCAGACGTATCCTGGGGTGTGACTCCCTGTGACTATGTACGTATCCGCATAGGGCTATGTCAGGGTCATGATTCTGCCTGGGCGTGTCTGCCCAGTGTCTCTAACCAGAGCCCCTGTCTGACGTTATCGGGCCAAGTCCTGTGTATTTCAGTGTCTGCAACAGTCCAGGGGCATCTGAGCAGGTGGAACTTTCTAGGTCTCTCTGACCAGGGGTACCTGAGAGAATCTACTTGACCAGGTGAATCTCACTGTCTAGCTCTGACGGTCTGCCAACCCACTTCATCTGGCTAGGATACCGAGTACATGCTCCCCGACAGTCTGCCGGACCCAGGGTTCTGACCAGGTGTGTCAGTCTCTCTCATTGCAGTATGTACCCTGGTGCATTTAGTGTGTGAATGCCAAGGTATTTCTCCGACAGGAGATATCTGGCTCAGGGCAGGCAGGGTGGTGTCTAAGGCACACCTAGAAGAAGGCTCTTGTCTTAGAGTCCTGTGGGATGGGGAGACCCCCCACTATGTGGCCTGTGCATGGGTGAGTACTCACGACAGAAATCCGGCCGCCTCCACTCGCCGAGTTGGGCCCCAGCGGCCTGGCAAGCCGCCACATAGGCGGCCACAGCAGGGCAGAGGCCTCCGGGATGGCCCTGAGCCTGGCAGGCGTCCAGCAAGCAGGCCTGGAAGTACTGCTCAGGAGGCAAGAGGCGGTGGCAGGGTGCCAGCGGGCCGTCAGGGGCCGAGATCACGCCGCAGGCATCGGGACCACCGAAGGGCTCCTGCTGCTCCGGCGTGCAAGGCGCGGGGCACGGCCCGGGCACGCACTCTCCGCAGCCCTCGGCGCCGCCCACCTGCCAGTCGCCCGGATTCCCGCCCACCTCCTGCAGGTCGTCGGCAGAGTCCCCGTTGTAGTTCCCACACAGGCCACAAAGGGCGCCTGCATACACTGCTGGCACGCGCAGGCGCACGTTGCTGTCTCCGTCAAAAGCCAGTGAGAGCCCTGTGACCGTGGTCACCACCACGTCGGGGCCACTCAGGTAGGCGCGCAGGCGTGAGTCCAGCTGGAAGGGCAGCGCCACGAGCTTGCCGTCCACCTGTGGGCGTGGGGCAGAAGTGGAGGTAGTGAATGGCCAGGACAAAGGTCCGAATCCCATCTCTGCTACCTAGTGAGCCCTCCTCTCAATAATACTAATCTTTAGACACAATTTCACTGGCTCTTCACGCTACCCTCTGAAGTAGGTGCTTTTCTTAGGCCCATTTTACAGAAAAATAAACAAAAGCTCAGAGGCGGGGAAGCCACTGCTCCAAGCCATCTGGCTCCAAGACCTACACTCTGAACCCCTCCATCATGGTCTGGCTAACCTGTGAAAGGCAATCAGGGGAATGGCACACCACCAATCCCCAGGCAACTCAGGGTTGGCACTACTCCTGCCTTGACCACGGACCCCTCACCTGAAGCTGTCGGGGCCAGCGGGCACTGAGGGTCAGGTCGTGGTTGTAGATGTGCAGGGTGACGCTGCGGGTGTAGCTGACGGCCTGGCTGCCTCGGTGCTCATTGGCTACAGTGACAGTGAAGTTCTCAACCCCCGCAGGTAGTTCACTGCAGGGTGTACTCAACAGGTACTCACAGGTACCTTGGAAGTCGAATCGGTGCCCGTCCAGGGTGATGTAATGGGGGTCACCCCAGGCTTGACATTCAGCCGTACTGACAGGTTGGCAGCCATACTGGCCTGAGGGCAGCAGGGCACACACCTCGCCTAGCCCACACCTGGCAGGCTTGCAGACCAGAGAGCCACCTCCAGGTCCACATTGGCACTTCTGGGAGCAGGTGGCATTAGCCCAAAACTCGCTGCCTGCCTCGTGGTAGGTGTTGTTGACCCAGCAGCCACAGCCACCATCCAGAGGAACACAGCGGTCTACGCTCAACACAAAGCCCGAGTCACACTGGCAGCCCTCGGCGCAGGGGCCCTCGCACGGGGCCGGGGTCGTGGGCGGCGCAGGGGATGGGCAGCTGGCAGGGCACAGTGGGCCGCAGAGCTCGTAGTGGCTGTTGTTGGGGCAGGAGATCTCTGCAGGCAGATGAAAGAGTGGGAGGGGGAGAAAGAGAGAATGGTGTCAGAGGGTGGGGTCTGAGGACAGAGTGGGAGGAGACAGGGAGAGGGACAGACAGAGGGACTGAGAGAGACAGAACAAAAGACACAGAGAGACAAAAAGAGAGAGAAACAAAGACCCAAACAATGATAGGAGTGAGTGAATGAGAAACAGAGAGACAGAGAAGCAATCAGAGGGAGACAGAGATAAACACCAGGACAAAAACAAAGAGACATAGAAAGAAACAAAAAGGCCC
This sequence comes from Trachops cirrhosus, assembly GCA_028533065.1. Classification (NCBI taxonomy): domain Eukaryota; kingdom Metazoa; phylum Chordata; class Mammalia; order Chiroptera; family Phyllostomidae; genus Trachops; species Trachops cirrhosus. The sequence continues at coordinate 34,533,131 of CM052550.1, forward strand.
AGAAGAACTGGGGAACCAAACCAGCCCTGCAGAGACAGGATCCCCACCCCCAAGTCCTGCCCAGTTCATCCTGACACTCACCACAGCCAGCCTGTGCCCTCCAGTCTTTGATGACAATGCCAGCAGCCTGGCAGGCAGCAGCATAGGCCGCAAGAGCCTGGCAAAGTATGTCGTGGGCCCCACCGCCCAGGCAGACATCCAGAACGCAGCCCTTGAAGAAGCTATCAGGTGCCACATGGGCATGGCAGGCAGCAAAGGGGCCTCCTGTGCCGGCAGCCAGGGGTCCACAGAACCCAGGGCCCTTGTACTCTTCCAGTCGGTCCTCAGGGCATGTTGGGCAGGACCCCTGACATTCGTCCCAGCACAGTGGGTCCCAGCCTGGGGCTCGCCAGCTGCCACCCCAAATGGGTATTGAGGGAGCCAGGGTGCCGTTAGGGAAGGCTTGGTCATTGCTGGGGTTGCGGTCCATGTTCCCACAGAGCCCACACACTGCGCCGTGATAGCTACTGGGCAGTGTCACTTCCACTCGCCAATTCCAGTCATAGCTGACCCACAGCCCGAAGTCGGTTGCCAGCATTGCTTTTGATGAGCCCTGGGTCACTGAAAGCCTCCCACCAGCCACAGAGATAGGCAACGCTGTCAGCACACCATTCACCTGGAGGAAGGGGAGATCGGGGGTGGGGGGCACAAACAGAGATCACTCGAGGTGTGGAGGCTCAGCTCTGGCCTCTGCCTCCCTCACTTGGCCTGCTAAGGCCTTCCTCACGACTGACAGCTATAGAGTCACTTAACTAACATGGACATCGGCTGCAGTCCAGGCCCTGGGGAATGCAACCTATCTCTGCTGCTTTTTCTGAGATCCTCTCTTGATCTCATCTCCCTCCCTTCCTCTCCCCATTGCCTCTCCCTCTGTCTACATCCAGATCTCTCCCTCTTTCAGATTTCCCTTTCTCTGAATCTCTTTCCCCACCACCCCACACTGTGTGTGTGTGTGTGTGTGTGTGTGCTCTCTCTGAGTCTTTCACCCACTTGCTCCCTCCCTCCTCTTTCCCTGAGCACTTCTGCGTGTCTGGGCATCTCTCCCACTCACCGTCATTTATGGAGTGCCCGCCTTGTTCTGCACTTCCCTCTCCCCCTGTGGGCTGCCCTTCGTCTGCATCTCCATTACCCTGGGCAGAAAGGGTGGCCCTTCTCTCTCTCTCTAGTTCCCTGAATGTTGCTCCACGTCAGAGTGTCAAGGCTTTGCTCACTTGTTTCCTCACAGACATTCACGGTGGCTTCCTGAGGTCTGACCCGCAGCCGAACACTTGACTGCACCACCTCACTGCGGGCAGAGCCTGCTATGATCCCTGTTCCTAAGATGAGGAAACTGAGGCCCGCCAAGTCGTCACTTGCCCGATGTCACACAGCCAATATGGAGAACCTGGATTCAAACCCAGTTCTCTAAAAAGGCAAAATGCTGAAGTCCTAGGTGAAAGCCCTTTGCAAAGAGGTGAGCTCATTTAATTCCCAACAGAGGTTTTTGCTGTAATTATTGTTGCTCTGCTGCCATTTTGTTTAAGGTCTGGGTGAAGAGGGAGAGAGCACTGAGCTCCTAACTGTGGCTGCCAGGACCCCTCCCACCCAACTGGGAGCTCAGGGGACCATCCTGTGGGACTTACCCGGACTTTGCCAACCTCGCCTTTGTGGATGGAGATGCTGGTGTTGAGGGTAGTCACAGTGACAAGCCTCACGTAGGACACAGCAGGGTTGCCCCGGTTCTCATTCTTGGTGGTGATGGTAAAGGGTGTCAGGCCCTGGGTGTCATTGACCCCTGGGCAGCTGGTTGTTGCCAGCACATAGTTACAGGTGCCCTGGAAGTCAAAGTTCCAGCCATCGAAGGAGTGGTAGTGGGGGTCGCCCCACAGCCAGCATGTGGCCTCGTAGTTAGGCACACACACACCCTGGCCATTCTTCTCCTGGCACGTCTCCTGTGGCCGACACGTCACACCAAAGCAGGGTTCTGGGGGCAGAGGAGAGAGGACCTGGAGGGGCTGCCTGGCATGAGGCCGGCTGCTCCCCAGCATCTGCCCCCAGGCTCTGGGGTCCCCAGGCTTGAGATCACAGCCCCAGGGCACTCAAGTTTGAGACCAGAACCCCAGGGGTCCCTGTGTCTGTGCGGCCAGCCTTGAGGGTGTCCATGAGGGCATCCACAGCCCCACGGTTCTCTGTGTTCAAAACTTGGGCCTAGGTCCTCCCAACCCAGCCACCTGGCAACCACATCTGAGACCCCAATCCTGGAGGTCTCTGTGCCCAAGACCAAGGTATTGAAGGACCTTTCTGGTGATCTAACCCCAGAGGTCTCAACATTTGAGACCCTCGTCCCCATATCTAAGCCTCATGGTCTGGAGATCCTTTTGTGCAAGACTGTGTCTCCCTGGGGTTGCTGTGTCTGAGACCCGAGCCATGGGGATCTCATTTCTGAGGCCCTACCTCCAAGGGTCTCTTTGTCCAAGACTCTGTCCGTATGGCCATTATATCTGTGACCCTAGTTTTTGGAAAGCCTATGCCCAAGACCCCAGCCTTGAAACTTCCTCCTCTCTCCCCCTGTGCCAATTTTCAGTTTATAGACTTTTAGCTCCAAACCCACTGATAGAGTTAGGCTTTGTCAGCAGGGGGCACTGGAGGGTCCCAACAAGAGGAAAGGGACCCCTCTGGATTCTAGCGGCTCTGCTCTCCTTGTCTCCTGCTGGCATGGGGGGCTAGTGGCATGTGGGACACCCACTCAGCAGTGGGGTTTTCCTGCTTGCCAGCTCCAGCCTGCACAACCTCTCTGCCATCCAGTGGGCTACAGTCACATTTTCCAATGAGACCTGCCTCTCAGCCTTGGGGTGGGGGCCCTCTTCCCAATTCCTCCTTTCCTTGCTTGGGTGCTGTACTTTCACTTTAGGGGCAGGGGCCGCTCCTTGTATCCGCTTTGTGTTCCTTATCATTCTTTGTGTTCCTTAGTGTCCATCCCCTATTCAAGTAAAGAATTCTTTCTCTCCAGCTTGCCCTGTTCATGCTGCTGTGTGGTTTCTGTCTCCTGATTGGACCCTGACCAATATACCACCATCCCTGGGAGTCCCTGTTATCCTGTCCGTCAGCCCTGGGGGTCTCAGTTAGTTCTGGAGGTCCCATTTCCTTATCCTCAGAAACAAGGAAATTATTTTCTGTCCTTCACCCTAAGAAACCAGTCTTGGGGTGGCTCTGTGTCTTAGACTTAATCTGGGGGTCCCCATGTCTGAGACTTATCCATATAAATCTTGGTCTTTCACTCAAGGGGAACCCTGTATCCAAGACCCAAGACTTCATGGGATATCTGCTTCAGACCTCAGGCCTCTGCCCCTGCCCCCATGGGTCTCAGCCTCTCAAATCCCTTGGGGATGGTGCCCGAAGCCCTAAAACTAATCCCACATACCAATGGTCAGAAAACTATGGCACCACCAGCTGCCTGTTTTTGTAAATAATATTTTGATGGCACTATGTCCCCTACTTATCTACTCTATGGCTGATTTTGTGCCAAGATGGCAGAGTTGAGTAGCTGTGACCAAAGCCGTGTAGCCTGCAAGTCTAGATATTTACCATCAAGCCCTTTAGAGAAAATGTTTGCCTGTCCCTCCCTCATGCTGAGGGTCTCTGACATCTGCCCAAGAAACCCAGCCCTGAGGGCCCCCACAGCCTGGACTCCACCCTGAGGGTCACTGCCTCCCTGCCTGGAGGGCCCTGGGAATCGCAGCCAAGAGGTGCCCAGGTCAGAGACCTCAGTCCTCAGTCCTCTGTGCCTCCCACCATAAAGATCCAGGTCACACCACCCTCAGCTCCAAAGTCACTGTCCTCTGTCCCCAGCCACACCGGCCCCAACCTAGCCCAGCACCTTTGACGCAGCTCAGGATGCCTGCCGTGGTGTGGCACACATGCCCCGGTTTGCAGGTGTGGCTCTGGCACACCAGGCCTTTCCCAGCGCGGCACACGCACTGCTGCTGGCAGTTGTCAATGAGTACCGTCTGCTCTGGCTGTGGGGACAGAGGGCACAGCCATCAGGGTGAGAGTTCACTCCAGGACCTCTGGGGTCCGGAGGACAGGAAAGGGACACCTTTCATCAGGGTGGTCCCTTGTCTGTGAAACTAAAGCACAGCATGGCCTTGGGGTTCCATTCACTCATTCACTCACTTGCATTCATTTGCTCATTGTTTATTCCAAAATATCCACTAAATGTCTGCTGTAGAGGATAAACGGTGTAACAGTAATTAAGAGCAAAGGCTCTGGAGCAGATTGCCTGAGTCTGATGCCTTTTCCTGCTATTTGCCAATCACATCATTCTGTGCAAATTACTTAATCTCTTTATGCCTCAGTTTCCACATAAATTGCAGATAATAATAGCACCTACCTATGAAAATGTAACCAAGTTAGTAATACCTATGAAATACGGATGAAATGAAAAGGGATTTTCTTTAGATTGACCAGATTGAAGAGAAAATGAGAGTGGAGATGAAACAAGATTGGGGAAATGCTGATTTCTTTTTGAAGCTGAGTGATGGGTGCATGAATATTTATTACATTGCTCTCTTTTGCATATTTGAAAGTTTTCATAATAAAAAGTTTATATATCATAGCATAGCACTTAGAGCAGAAACCTGTGCATAGTAAGCACTATCTGCCTATTTGTTGTTATTACTATTATTATTCTATAATAGAATGCTGGAGATAAACGGAGAGCCTCCCTCCCCAGCCCCGCCAGCCACAGTGCTTGTAGTGCTTTGAGAAAAACAGACTTCAGACAAACATACTCAGATCAAAGGGAAAGGAGTAACTGTGAGCGTGGGAGAGGGAAGCAGGGGGAGTTACCGCTGGTATAACAGAGACAAAAAATGGACCCAGATACAGAGCCAAAACTTGACCTGAGGAGTCAGGGGAGGGTGTAAAGTTGCAGGAGCTACAGTTATATTTACAAAGATCTTTCCCACTGCCATGGGGACAGTGATCGAAGGGAGCAAAAGAGAGGGCTGGGAGGGAGCCAGGTAGGAGGGGACAAGCTGGATCACAGTGGGGTCATGGGTTGTGGAGGAGAAGTGGGTGGGAGGGATGTTCAGGAGGCCTAGTGCACAGTCTGTGGGGCTGATGGGCAGTGGGAAGGGGTCCAGGATGAGGCCACAGATCTGTTGGGGATGACCAGGTTCCTACCTCATAGTAGATACCATCGTGGTAGCAGCCGCATTTCTGGATGGGCACGCAGGCTTGGCCATCACTGAGGAAGCCAGGGTCACACTGGCAGCCCTCGGCACAGGCATCCGGGCACTGAGGGGCGGTGCTGAGTGCAGAGCAGGTCAGGGTGCAGGTGTCTGCGCAGAGCTCATAGTGACTGTTGGGGGCGCACTTCATTGCTGCAAAGAAGGGTGTGGGTCAGAGGCCCTGGAAAGGAGGGGCTGCAGGGTCCAGGGTCTGCCCCTTCTGTATCTCAGCCTCCCCCACTCTGCTCCTTGGTGTCCCCCGTCTCTGCCCCTTACTCACGACAGAAAGATTCGGTCCTCCAGGGTTCCACGTGGCCTCCAGCTGCCTGGCAAGCACTCACATAGGCATGAATGTTGCTGCAGAGAATGCTCTGGTTTCCGCCACCGACGCAGAGATCAAACACACAGTCTTGCAAGGGACCCTGGGGATCCAGCAGCTTGTGGCAGGCAGCCAGTGGCCCAGTGGGGCTGGTGAGGAGCCCACAGAACTGTTCCTGCTGGTACTTCTCCTGCAGCTCAGGCCCGCACTCCTGAGGGTGGCAGTCTTCCCCAGGCTTGCAGGTGGGAGGCGGCAGGCAGGGAGAGCCGGGCACTGCCTCCTCCCAGGAGTTGCCAAACTCATTGGGGCTGTCTGCCTGTGAGCCGTCGGGCTTCTGGAAGTCGTCCTTGGGGTCACCGTTGTAGTCCCCACACAGGCCACACAACTGCTTGTAGTAGTTGCCTGGGACTGTGACCCGCACATTATACACGAGGTCGTAGACCACACGCAATCCAAAGTCAGTCTTGATCACCATATCTGAGCCTTCCTGGAAGGCTCGGACCCGGCCCTCGGCCAGCACCACAGGGGGCTTCATGTCTACACCGTTTACCTGGGAGGCAGGAGATGCCATGCTTCAGAGGGTACACTTTGAGAGGGCAGACCCCAGTCAAGGCCCCCCCCGGACACTGAAGATCTGCAGGACCTTAGTTTCTATATTTGTAAAATGGGTATAATAATAGGGTCTTCTAGTGGGTTGAATGGTGGCCCCCAAAAGCTATGTCCACTCAGGACCTCAGAATATGACCTTATTCAGAGTAAGGGTCTTTGCAAATGCAAGAGGATAATGACCTGGGGATGTGATCATCCTGGATTAGGGTGAGCCCTCTGTCCTGTGTCAAATGTCCGTGTGAGAGCCAGGAGAAGAGAAGACACAGAGATACCAGTGAAGGCCGTGCGAAGACAAAGATAAAGAGGGAGTGAGGCAGCCCCGGGCCAAGGAGCACCTGGAGCCACCCAAAGCTGGAAGGGGCGAGGGAGGGCTCTCCCCTAGCACCTTAGAAGGGGTGCAGCCCTTGCCAACACTTTGGTTTGGACTTCCGGCATTCACAACTCTGAGGAAATAAGTTCCTGTTGTTTTAAGCCACCACATTGGTAGCAACTTATTACAGCAGCCACAGGAAATTGATCGGGGTCTCAGTGGAATAGCAGCCTTACCAATGGCCGTTTAATCATCACTTAACTGCAATGGCCAGTAATGTGGTAACTGCCTTTACACCTGCCTGGGTTCAAACACGCCGAAAGAGTAAGGTGTGGGGGTTACACACACCTTACTCTTCCTGTGACCTTGGGCAGGCGAGTCACCTCCCTTTTCATGTTTCCTCATCTACTGAGTGGGAACGCGGTGCCTACCCCACAGTGTTGTCGTAAGGATTCAATAAATTAGTGTTTGCAAAGTGCTGGCACATGTATCAGGCATAGAGTGGGTGTTCTGGGAGCACTTGTTATTGTTATTAGCTATGACTGGGTGTTTTTATTTTGAAGAGTAAATGGGTGTGAAGGGTTTTTGCCTTAAGCATCCATCAGTGGGTGGAAAGTCAGGCTAAATTTCTGGAGAAATGAACTTCCAAGTCCATGAGCCAAGAACCCACGGTTTCAGTTTAAGGCACCATATAGCCATGTAAATCCACCCCCTGGTTAACACGCTTGCTAGGCCTCCCTTAATACAGACACAACGAGCGTTCGATGGTTTTGGAAGCGTGAGGAATCAGAGAAGAAGACAGGAGAAGGATATGCTCCTGGATGAGTCTCCTAAAAACAGTCTTCCACCGTCCTTCCCGAGCAGGGATGGATAGCAGTTAAGGCCAGGTGACTTAGCCCCTGGGCCTCAGTGTCCTCATCTGTAAAGTGGGGACATTGATAGTTTCTACCTCACAACATAAAAACCAACAACTCTTATGTATTTATAGCCAATTATATGCCAGGTGCTATTCCAGGAGCATGGCTGCATCAGGGAATATATTTAAACATCAAATGCATGAGCACTTGAAAAAGTCAGCTATTCAACAGCATCCTAATCAATATCGCTACTAGTACAACAGTCAGGTGCCTGAATTTTAGTGGGATCTCTGCAGAAAACCCTCCAGGGCAAGTGAAATGCCCATTCCCCTGTGAGAGTAAACCCGTCTCGGTCTGAAAGCACCTGAAGCCCCAGGGTCCCACATGCTGTCTCCTGGTACGCCATCTCGGGTTCAAGTCCCGCCTTTGCTGGGGGACTGTGGCCAGTGATGGGGCAACCCCCTTTAAAAACGAAAGCAAATCAAGGCATTCCAGCTACTACTATGAGGATAAAGTGACACTTGGGTTTGAAGTGCTTAGCAGCCAGGGTCTGGGGTCAGCTATGCAGAAGCCACATCTGCTGTTATTGTGGTTGTGGATGTTCAGGAATGGTGGAGCTACCCTCGGATTGTCCTCCGTCCTTGAGCCTTTCCCATCCCGGAACTTGACCAACCTCTGGTTGCATCACGTGTTGCCACAGGCTGGGAGACCAGGGAGGTGGCTGGGGCAGGGACCAGGATGGAGCAGGGGATGGAGGGAAAGGGAGCAGGCTGTGGGAGAGGCGTTCTGAGGGGGTAGTCCAGGGAGAGGGGAGACTGAGGCCACGTGGGAACAGATCTCAGCTCCCAGGGTCTTCTTGGCTCCCCACTCTGGGTTCTGATCAGCAGTCCCTCTCCTTTGGGACCCCATGCCTCTCACATCCACTCTGAACCCTGTGTCTCCTGCCCCTGGGCTGAGCACTGCTTGGGTCCCACCCACAGATGGCCCTCTATCTCAGCCCCCCCTTCAGGGTCAGCCCCTGCTCTCACCGTGACCTTCCACTTATTCTGTTCCAGCCGCAGGGTGAAGTTAGCCACCTGGACAGTGACCACCTTGGTCACACTGACTTTCTTATTGTTCCATTCCACGTTCTCCTGCAGGACGGTAAACTGCTCCAGGCCGGGCCGGGTCCCACAGGTCCGAGCCAGCACATACACACAGGTGCCCATGAAGTCGAAGCGGCGGCCGTCAAAGGTGGTGTAATGAGGGTCTCCTGATGCCTGGCAGGTGACAGAGCCCACAGCCACGCAGCCTAGCACGCCACCAGATGGCTGGCAGGCCTCATGCGGGCCACAAGTGGAGGGCTCACAGGACACCAGGCCGCCCTCCTGGCAGTGGCAAAGGGACTCGCACCCAGGTCCAGGATAGAAGGTCTGGCCTGGCGGGTGGTAGGTGCCCTGGTACAAGCAGCCACAGGAGGGCAGGGGCACGCAGGACTCACCACTGAGCGCAAAGCCCTCGTCGCACACGCAGCTCTCGTGGCAGTCAGAGCCACAGCCACCGGGCACCGGGAGGTCCCCGCAGGTCAGCGGGCAGCCATAGGAGCAGGCCTCATAGTGACTGTGGGGCGGGCAGGTCAGCACTGCAGGGAGAGTGGCTGTCAGGGCTGGGAGTCCCTGACCCCGGTGAAACAGTAGACCTCCCGACACACATACACGTGCACACATGCACATGCACATGCACACACACGCTCACACACAGTCGCACAGAAGTGGTCCAGCTGCAAGGAGCTCCTCTGCTGAGTGGGGCCTGGGGGACAGGTTACGTCACAGTTAATCTGATCCCAATTGTGTTCTGCCGTGCTCTGGGTTATCTGGAATGTCTTCAGCGGGCGTGTTGAAGTTGTTAGTAAGGCGTGGTTATGCCACATGCACTTTAAACATATGTCTGTGTAGCAAGTGTGTGTGATCTCTGCAATGTGTTTGTGAGTGCAGGACTCTTAGCTTCTTCATTCTGCAGTAGGAGTAATGATTCTATAGATTAAAATATTTGTCCATGTTGTAAAGAAAAAATAAAGAATTCCTGTTCCACTCTCCAAACCCCACTCACTCTAGATTAGAAGACAGACAGTTTTGCCCTGGCTGAGTGGCTCAGTTGTTTGGACCATCGTCTCATACACCAAAAGTCTGAGGGTTCGATTCCCAGTCAGGGCATATACCTAGGCTGCAGGTTTGATCCCTGGTCAGGGCACATACAAGAGGCAGCCGACTGATGTTTCTTTCTCACATTGATGTCTCTCTCTCACTTTCTCTCTCTCTCTCTCTCTCTCTCTCTCTCTCCCCCCTCTTCCTCTCTCTCTAAAAATTGATAAACATATCTTTGGGTGAGGATTCATTAAAAAAAGACAAGTAGTTTCCTCAAAAATGAAACAAAACAAAACTGAACCAAATCAATCTTCTATCTGTGTGGCCCAATATGACAGTCACTTGTGGCCATTTAAATGTAAATTTAATTAAAATGAAATAAAACTGAAGACTTAATTTTTTGGTCACAACAGCCCCATTTCAAATGCTCAATAGCCACATTTGATTAGTGGCAACCATATGAGATGATACAGCTCAAATATAGAACATTTCCATTATCACTGCAGTTCTATTGAACAGCAGTATTGATCCAGTTTAAAAGAGAATCTGGCTGGACAGATGGACAAGTTAAGTAACAGTATAAAGAAGCAATTAGCCCTGGCTGGTGTGGCTCAGTGGATTGAGCACCGGCCTGTGAACCAATGGGTTACTGGTTCGATTCTTAGTCAGGGCACATGCCTGGTTGCAGTCCAGATCCCCAGTAGGGGTCATGTGAGAGTCAACCACATATTGATGTTTCTCTTCCTCTGTTTCTCCTTCCCTTCCCCTCTCTAAAAATAAATAAATTAAATCTTTAAAAAAAAAAAAGAAACTTTAGAAGTCAGAATAGTGGTTACCACTTGGGGTATAGTGCTGGGAAAAGGGAATGAAAGGGCTTCCAAAGTGATGGGGGGCCCAGTATGTACTTTTTCATGATTCTTGGGACAGGTTATGCAAACCTGTTGTTCTCTTGTGGAAAACTGAACAGGCTTCTACTTATTATATGTACATATTTTTGAACATGTGTATTATATTTTAACAATAAATTTT
>CM052550.1:34544126-34569420 GCA_028533065.1 Trachops cirrhosus
GGTTACCACTTGGGGTATAGTGCTGGGAAAAGGGAATGAAAGGGCTTCCAAAGTGATGGGGGGCCCAGTATGTACTTTTTCATGATTCTTGGGACAGGTTATGCAAACCTGTTGTTCTCTTGTGGAAAACTGAACAGGCTTCTACTTATTATATGTACATATTTTTGAACATGTGTATTATATTTTAACAATAAATTTTAAAATGTAAAAATTGGGTGAAAGGATGCATGACTTTCTAAACTCCTTTCATAGGAAAGCAAAGACATCTGAAGACCATTCATTCCTGCACCCGCACCTGATGCAAGGGTCTCAGAGTGACTGCCCAAGGGGCTCAGCAGATGTTTTACATCAGTGCAGTAGATCAGGTGGGGACCAAGCAGAATTGGAGAGGGTGCTGGGCCCCCTCCAACAGCAACACCACTGCTCATCTCTGAATGACAACTACCATAGGGAAATCAGACCCAGGACCACCAGGTATATTACTGCATCTGTTATTTCCTAGCTGTAAGGATCCCGGACATGCAACTGATGCTTTTTGAGCCTCAGGCTCCTCATCTGTTAAATGGGCAAAGCCACAGTCCCTACCTCATAAGGCTGTTACAAGAATTAAATGAATTAGTGATATTTACATGTTAATGACTACACGTAAGGCTGAGACCCCAGTTTTCACCACTGATACTCACGGCAAAGTTCCTCGCTCCTCCAGGGGTGCACAGTGGCCCCAGCGGCCTGGCAAGCATCCGCATAGGCGGCCAGTGCGTCACACAGAGGCCCAGAATGGCCTGGCAGCAGGCAGAGGTCGTAGACGCAGTCTCGCATGGCGCCCTGCGGGTCCAGCTTGTGGTGGCACTCCCGGAAGGGCCCCTCAGGGTCGGCAAGGATCCCACACTCCTTCTTACTCTGAAGCTGCTGGGCTACCAGGGAGTCCAGCTTGGGACAGTCACCTGGCTCGGCTGCTCCACAGCCTGGCCTTGTCTCCTCCTGCCAGCTCTTCCCGAAGGCCAGGGCGTCGGCGGCTTGGCCCCCACCCCGCAGGGCCAGGTCATCATCTGGGCTGTCGTTGAAGTTTCCACAGAGTCCACACAGGGCCCCAGCATAGCTTCCGGGCACCTTGGCAACCACACGGGCATCCCAGTCGTAGGTGACGGTCAGGCCAAAGTCCGTGCGCACCACAGCGTTTTGGCCCTGGCGGAACACCTGCACCTGTCCATCTGCTGCCTGGAAGGGCAAGTACTGAAGGATGCCATCGACCTGGGCGGAGATGCAGGAGGGCCAGGGGGTCAGGGTGTATTCATGGCTCTGTGACCTACCCCTCGTTCACTCAGCTCCTTGCTATTCTCTTGAGCACATTATTCTTGGTCCCACCTGAGACCTTGCACTTGCAGATCCCTCTGCCTGGCATGCCCTCCGCCTCTCTTCATACTTCAAGTATCAAATTAAATCCAAATCCCTAACTCACAGCCTTCAAAGCCTACAGCGCCTGCCTCCCCATTACCTCCCTGACCTCACCTCTTCACACCCTCCCCCATGCTCATTTTCTTCCGGCCACATTGGCTTTCTTGATATTCCTGTAACTCTCCCAGTTTGGTCTAACTCTTACGGCCTTTTGCCTTTGCCAAGAACAGCATCTAGCACTTTTCTCCTGGCTGTTTTCCCTTCACTTGGCTTAAATCCAAGTCCCTACTGTAGAAAGGTCCTGCTTAACCTTGGCTCTCTTCACCTTTGTGCCTGCATCACCCACCACATCACTCTCTTAGCCTCCTTGCTAAGAACATCTCAAGTGCACTCCCACCTCAGGGCCTTTGCACTTGTTTTGCACTCTTCCCTTGGCTACCTCTACTTCATCTTTCAGGTGTCAGCTTTGATCCAAACCCCTTACAATGGCCTAAAAGGCCCTAAATGATGTGAGCTCCACTACTCTCCAACCCAGCTCTCCAGGGCTGCCCCATTCCCCACCACTGAAACTCCAGCCACACAGGTCTTCTGATATTCCCCCGAACTCACCCAGCTCAGCCCAGCGTCAGGGCCTTTGCACTTGCTGCAGCCCCTGCTTGTGACCTTTCTACCCTCTTCCACATCCTTATTCTTTGCCTGGGTTCCTCCCCCTCATCTTTCACCTCTTAGCTTAAACTCAAACCCCTCTACCCACCAGGCCCTGCTTGTCCCCACTTCCTGATCTCACCTCCTACCAACCCTTCCATTGCATCTTCCCAGTCGCACTCTCTCAGGGGCGGCCTCATGAGCCCCATGCTGTCCTGCACTCTTCAAGCTCAGCCCAGCCTCAGGCTTTGCCTCTGTTGTTCCCCCTGCCTAGGAATAACCACTCTTCACCTTGTGGTCTCCTCCTCATCCTTTAGGTTTCAGCTTAAATCAGAAGCTCCTACTGCAGCCATCCTCTGCATCATCCCCTGCCTTGCTCATTCCTCTCTCCCTCCACTCCAGCCCCACTGGCTTCCATGCTGTTCCTCTGCCTTTCTTGTTTGTTCCCGCCTTGGAGCCTTTGTGCTTGCTGTTCCTTCCAGCAGGAACACCCTTCCATCCACTTATTTCCCTGCCTGTTCCATCTCTGCTTTCAGGAGAGGCAGTAGAAGATAGTGATTGAGAGTATGGGCTCTGGAGACAGACTGCCTGGCTTCGAATCCTGTCTCTGCCACTCATTGGCTGTGTGTCCTGGAATAAGGGACAACCTTTCTGTGCCTCAGTATCCTCTTCTAACAAGATTAGCTATTTCACAAAGTTGTTGTAGAAATCAAATGAGTTACTATATGTCAAGCATTCAATACATAGAAATAACTTAATATATGTTGGCTATTATTATTCAAACCTCAGCTTAAATGTCATCTCAGAGAGGTGGGGATATAAATATTAATGATTATGTCCTCTGTTTATCGAGGAGCTTCTCTATGTCAAACACGAGGCTTTATGGGCAGAATTTCCTTTACTCCAAGGTCATTCTGAGGATGAAGAGTTAAGGGCTGCAAAGGGTTTAGCACAGTGCCAGGCATATGGAAAGTTCTCTTTCTTTTCCATTTCCAATTCATCTTCCTCCTGAAAGTATGGGCCACTGTCCCAAACTGCTCAGTAATAATTATTAACTAATGTTGTAAATCTTACAACAACCCCACGGTTTTTTTTTTTTAAAGAGTCAATCTGTGGTTCTTGACTTCTGCTGGGTGGTGGGCCATCAGAGAACCCTCTTCCCAGAACCCGCCATTGTTTGGGCTCTCTACCCCACCCACTGCCCCCAAAACACACACCTCTAGTTTCTGATCTTTTACAGGTCACCTTACTATCTGAAAATCAATCATCTTTCAGAAAATGCACAAATCTATAACTTTAGAGGGTTCATATCAATACAATATGAAGTCAACATTTACTGGGCCTCAAGGGGTTTTTTTAAACACCCTACAAATACTAACTGGTCAAATTCCCACAACCACCCTGTGAAGTGGTTTCCACTTTAGGTGCCCTCTTGTTATCACATTTGACAGAGGACAAAACTAAGGACCCCCTGAGAGCCAGTCACACAGCCAGGGAAAGGCAGCAGGGCCCTCCTTGGGGACCCTGGCTTCCATCACTGGCCACGGGTCTTCTAGCAGCTCCACCCACTCTTTTGGAGGGTTATTCTCTGCATCGCCCCCCTCCCGCCGCTCCACCCGGCCCTGGGTGCTCCTCCTCACCAGCACTTGCCCAGGATGCTCCCTGCGCACCGCCACCGTCACGCCACGGGCCTCCACGCGCACGGCGCGTGTGTAGCTCACAGTCGGGCTGCCCCGATGCTCATTTTCCACCAGTACCCGGAAGGAGGGCAGAGCCGCGTTCTGGCCGCAGGAACCAGACAGCAGGTAGGTGCAGGTGCCCATGAAGTCGAAGCGCAGGCCATCGAAGGTCACGTAGTGCGGGTCCCCAGACGCCTGGCAGCTCCCGAAGCGGTCGGGGTAGCAACCCAGGAGGCCGTTCTGGACGAGGCAGCGCTCGCCGGTGGGACAGCCCTGCGTGTCACTGCAGCTCACCTGATGGGTCGCGCCGTCGCAGGTGCAGCGACGCCGGCACTGCTCGTCCGCCCACACCTGCTGGCCGGGCGCCAGGGGGCGGCCCTCGTAGGTACAGCCGCAGGACGAGGCCTCCACACAGGCGCCGCCGCTGGCCACGAAGCCCGGGAGGCAAGTGCAGCCTTCCACGCACGGGCGCTCGGAGCAGTTGGCTGGCGCAGCCGTCGGATTGCAGGAGGCTGGGCAGGCGGGGCTGCAGGGCTCGTAGCGGCTGTTGGCGGGGCAGGACATGGCTGCGGGGAGACAGGGACTGGGTCAGGCTAGCACAGTGAGGCCCTCGAGGCAGGCTCGGTCAGGAACATGCCAGGACTTCCCGCCCGGAACCCTGCACCTCCTTCAGAGACCCCCTTCTAATTCAAGGCACTTCCATTCTTCAGGAGCTCAGGCCCCCAAACTCTGAGACATAGTTGACCCCTCCCCAATTCATTCCCTGGACTGTCAGTAAATCCTGTGGGTTCCATATTCAAAATCTACCCAGAATCAGCCCCTTTCTCTCACCACCATCCCCACCCTGGTCCTGTCCATCCCAGCAGCCTCCTGCCTGCTCTCCTCTGGTTCCCCATCCCGCCCCTGCCTACTGTAGGTTCCTTACATGCAGCCAGAGGGGCCCGTGAACACCTGAATCAGATGACATTCCTCTCCTGCTCAGAGCCCCTTTGTGGCTCCTTCCTGCTCTGGGTAAAAGCCAGAGTCCTCCCGCTGGCCCGTGAGGCCCCACACCACCCGCCCTCATGACCTCTCCGTCCTCCTCTCATTCTCCCTCTGGCTCACTCTGCGGCAGCCACAGTGGCCTCCGGGCCGGTGGCCACACTCTTGGCTCAGGGCCTTGTCTCTGACTGTCCCCTCTGTCTGTGTTGACCTTTTCTGGAAAGGCGGTGCAGCTTGTGGTTGAAAGAAGGCTCCAGAAACTCAGAAGGCATGGGTTCAAATGCTGTCTCTCCCTTCTTAGCTGTATGGTCATGAGCAAACGATTCCAACCCTCTTGTGCCTCAGTTTCCCTGTCAGTAAAGTGGCATAATAATAGTACTGACCTCACAGGGCTGTTGTGAGGAGTAAATGAGTTTATCCGTATACAGACACCAACTAAGCACCTTTATTATTATCATTATTATTATTATTATTAGCTGACTGTGTTGCCTTATCCCCAGTCTCTGCCCCAATGTCACCTCCTCAGAATGGTGTTCCCTGAGCACCTTCTTCATGAGCATCCCATTGCTCTTATTAAATGAACTTTATTTTTTTCCTCTCTGAAGATACTCCATGGTTTACTGCTTACTGTCTATCTTCCTAATGGTTTATAAGTTCTTGTGAGAGAGGGGACCAGGTCTGCCTCAATCATAGCTCAGTCCTCAGCACCAAAGACAGGGCCTGGACCAGTGGATAGGTGAACTGGCTGGTTTTTCCTTTTGCACCAGGCATTAGGAACTCTGGCGAAAGGGGTAAGAACTGGGTAGTGAGGACACAGCAGTGAGCAAGACAAACCTCAAATGTCTCAGTGTCTCCCCCAGATGTACTCTCCCTCCAGAGTCTGTCTCAAGCCTTGGGCCTGGGCCTGGCCCTGGAAGCCTCTCCTCCCCCCGCCCTTCTAGCCTTTCTGCCTCTTAAACATTTTTCTGGGAGCTTCACAGGGGCAGGGACAGGTGGGCGTCCATCACCAGCATGGGGACGGGGCCAGATAAGGGCTCAAGAAATGCCTGTTGAATGAATGAATAAATGAGTGAAAGAAGGATTAAGGGAATGGGCACCTGCCTGGGGAGCTTGGACTTTATCCAGAGGATGTCGGGGAGTCACAGAAGGGCTATAAATGGAGAAATGTTCACATAGCTGCTGTGGGACTCTGAAGAGGACTTCTCAGGCCAAACTTAGCACATGTCCTTCTTTCAGACCAGAACTCATTTCCTGTTCCCCTTTTCCTGTCTAGTTCCTAGTCCTCCTATGAATTGCAGATTGGGCATCCCTTTCTCTAATAATTCCTTCTTAATCCCCAAGGCTGAGTCTGAAAGCTTCTTTAGTGTCCCACAGGCTTCTTTGACCTCTCCCATCCTGGCCCTGACCACTCTGCCCGTGCCTCCCCCAGCCCAGCTGTGACCCCTCCAGACTGTCGCGGTCAGATGGTATCTGCCTCAACCTTGGGCTCACAGTGAGGAAAACCTGGCCATCTCGGCTATCTCCCTGTCCCTGACATGATCCAGCTCCAGGCTATACCGCAGTAAGGGCTCAGATGTTGAGCAGGTATAAGGGGTCCCCTGCCTCCGGTCATGTGCTCCCATCTCTGACCAGGGCATCACTCACGGCAGTTGGATGGTGACCTCCAGTCCTCTATAGAGATGCCGAGCTCCAGGCAGGCTTGGGCATAGGCGCTGAGGCCACGGCACAGGCTGGACCGGTCCCCGTTGACCACACACAAGTCGTACACACAGTCCTCCAGGAAGGGCCGGGGGTCCAGGGCATCATGGCAGGCGGCAAAGGGGCCATTGGGCTTGGCCAGCATGCCACACAGACGGTCACCCTCATAGTGCTGGGCCTGGCCTGGGGTGCAGGAGGGACAGTTGCTCTGGCAGCCATCCTCACACAGGTAGTCCCCATCATCCAGCTTCCAGCTACTGGCAAACTCCTCAATGTTAGGAGCCTGCTCCCCGTCAGGTGTGAGGAAGTCGTCAGTGGCGTTGCCATTATAGTTGCCACACAGTCCATACACCTGGTCTTGGAATCGGGCGGGCAGGGTCAGTGCCAGCTGGCAATCCCAGTTGTAGGTGACCACCAGCCCGAAGTCCAGCTCCACTACGGCCTGCATCCCGCTCTGGTACACACTCAGGCGACCGTTGGCCAGTGAGGCAGGCAGGCGCGAGCGCTGGTTGTCAATCTGCAGAGGGGTAAGGAGGGAGGGGAGTGATCAGATCCTGTGTGTTCTGGCCTTCAGACACTCATCTCCTCCTACTCACTTCCCTGCTCCAGCTGCAGTAGGGTTCCTCCCTCCTGTTATTGCCACCAGCCAAGCCTCAAGATCTTTGTTCTTGCTATCCCTGTGGCCTAAAATGTTCTTCCTATAGGTGCACACATCACTCGCTCACTTCCTCACCTCTTACAAAAGCTTTGCTCAAAGGTCACCATCTCAGGGAGGCCATC
This sequence comes from Trachops cirrhosus, assembly GCA_028533065.1. Lineage (NCBI taxonomy): Eukaryota > Metazoa > Chordata > Mammalia > Chiroptera > Phyllostomidae > Trachops > Trachops cirrhosus. Next base: position 34,551,305 of record CM052550.1, read on the forward strand.
CCTGACCACCCTATTTTATATGGCTTTTCACTCCCCTCATTCCTACTTCTCACTCCCCTTTTCTGTTCTGTTTTGTTCACATAGCTTCTAACTTTCTAAAATATCATTTGCATGTACTGTCTGTCTAACTCCACAGACTGTCAGCTCCATGAAAACAGGGATCCTTGCCTGCTTTAGTGCCTGCTTCATCCCCTGTGCCTCGAACAGTGCCTCAAACGGTGCCTCATGCAACAGCAAGTGCTCAGTGAGTGAACGAAGGCACTGTTGTGTTAAATAAACACTCCTTGGGCACTTGCTCTCCTGGCCTGGGCCAGGAGGTCACGGAGATCCAGGCTGATTAAGACAACACTGGCCCTGCTCTCACAGGTCTCCTAGTCCAATAACAGAGACAGACCTGTCACTACACAGTGACACATCAGAATGGACGGGGCTGGGGTAGTGGAAGCACAGGAGGCTGTGGGAGCCTAAAAAGGGGGCCAAACCCCAAACTTGCAGGTCAGGGGAGGCTTCCTGGAGGAAGTGACAACTGAGTTGAGCTGTAAAAGACCAGTAAGAAAGAATCATGAAAATAGGGACAGGGAAGGGCATTCTTTTGTAAATGTTCCAGTGGAGAGAGGGTCCAGCCAGAAGATAAAGAGTATGACTCTGTCCCCTGGACCCATTTCCTCTTCCTGAGCATCTCTTTTTTATTCTTTCTACACACAAGTTCATCTTAGCCAAGAGGATGGAGTATGAAAATGGAGTAACAGATAGAGTAAACAACATGAGTGATGGTCTGAAGTTATGCTAGATCAGTCAGTCAGTCAGTCAGCAAGGCCTCCGTGAGCCCTACTGTGTGTCCAGGTCTATGCCAGGCAGTGCTGTGGACACAACAGTGACCAAAACAGCCTGAGGCCCTACACGTACAGTTTGTTAAGAAAAGGGAGAGGTAAGGGTGTATGTTTGTGGTTGCTCATATTGGCATAAAAAACCCTTCATGGACACCCAGGGCATCACTAAATGTCCTTACTTGTGGGGAGTGGAGAAAGGTTAGAAGAGGAGAGGCTAGAAACAAGACCCCCCCCAAAACATGCCTTCTTTGTTTTGAGCTAAGTGAAGACTTCCCTTATTAAAAAAATCAGTTGCAGCAACATGGAAGAACCTCCAAAGTATTATGCTGAACAAATGAAGCCTTACAAAGAAAGATTCTTATACTCAATGATTCCATTAATATGAAGTTCTTAAATGGGCAAAACTAATCTGTGGTGGGAAAAAAGTCAGAACTGTGATTGCATGTAGGGTGGGTCGGGGATTGTTGGGGAAGGGACATGAGGGAATTATCCACAGTGAAGAAAATATCCTGTGTCTCAATGCAGGTTTGGGTTGCACATTTGTCAAAAATCAGTGAACTGTACAGTTAAGGTTTGTGGATTTTATTATGTATAAATTTTATTTCAAAAGTAAGCAATAAGAAGTATAAAATATTGTATTCCTGTTATGATATGGATGTCACAGTCTTTAGGGGTGAAATATACTGGTATCTGGAACTTACTCTAGTGCTTAAAAAATAAGATGGATTGTTGAATGAGCAGAGGGATGATACCAGTGGGGCAGATGGTGCAAGTGGGATAAATCAGGAACAGTATAATATTTAGAATCTAGGTGATTGGCATAAGAGTGTTCACTGCACAGTGATTTCAACTTTTCAGACGTTTGGACATTTTCATAATAACATGGTGAGGAAAAGGGAATAATTGCTCTAGGCTCTTACTGTATTGACCGAGTAGCAACCCATTTGCCAGAGGCAGAAGGACCTAGAGGTTAAGAATTGTGACTCGGGAGCCACCCTGCCTGTGTTCCCAGCTCCATGGCTTATAGCTTGAAGCCTGTCAGAAGTTACTCATTTTTCTGGACTTCAGTTTCCTCATCTAAAAGTGTTAATAACAACAACAACAACAACAACAACAACAACAGTAATAATACCTGTCCCACAGATTGCTGTGAAAATTAAGTGCCTTGATACCTAAAAAATGTTAAGAAACAAATCTGGCATATAGTAGATGCTCACTAAACTTAGTGTTTGGTCACTTAAGAAATTCCCCATTTTTGGACAATTTGTTCTCCTTTTTTTCTCCCTTCCTTTATTTTCTTTTATTTTGTTTTTGCCATTACAAACCACATTGGCACAAACTTTTCCCCTAACCATGTCTCTGAGCACCTTTAACATTTTTAGTACAACTGCTGTACAAAAGGGGTTTAAGGTTCTGCCCTGGATTTTCAAATTCCTTTTTTCCAGACCCCACTCCCTGGGCTCACTTCTTGCACCCTCCACCCACAACAAAGAGCTCAGGTTGGGGGCTTGATACCCAGGCTTTGTGTCTTCCTTCTAACTGATGGGCATTAAGTTCTGAAGACTCTGGATACTTACCCGGGCAAAGCCAACTTCCCCACGGGCCAGCGACACAGAGTGGCTGTAGGCGCGCACGGTGACGAAGCCCACATAAGAGACGCGGCGGCTGCCCCGGTGCTCATTCTTGGCCTCCACGCTGAAGGCTGGCAGGGTCTGGTCCTCGCTGTTCAGCTCCACCATCGTATATGAGCACGTGCCCATCATGTCATAGCGACGGCCATCGAAGGTGGTGTAATGGGGGTCACCCTGGGCTCGGCAGGTGGCCATGGATCTTGGCACGCACCTGGCCTGCTCATCCACCACCTGGCAGAGTTCGGAGGGAGCACACTGCACACCTTGGCAGGAAGGCTTCTCTGCAGATCCCTGGGCTGGGGAGGGAAGAGGGGTGGTGAGAGATAAGCAGTTAGGAATGTGTCCATGTGGGTGGGAGTCCTGGAACAATGCCACTGCGGAGAGTTTGGGCAGTTTGCTCACAACTACCCATCTTAGAAGTGGGAAGACTGAGGTCTGGAATCTCACAGGGAGAGAGCTGCTCAGGCCTGACTGGAGCCCAGGCTTCCTGATTCCCTGGCTGAACCCAGCTCAGCCCAGAAGAACTGGAAGGTAGTGTGGAAGGACCATCAGGAATAATCATGGCAGTCTTAAGTGGTTAATTTCCTCTCCCAGTTTCCCCCTCTCCCCTACCTTCTCACTCAGGTCAAAATGCTGAGGCATCTTAGGGCAAAAGATGGAAGACAGAGATTGTTCAACAGAATGGAAATGATGGTGGAGCTAGGCTGCTGGGGTTAGAATCCTGGCTCAACCAACCAACTGTGTGACACTGGACAAAGAATGTTAAACTTTCTGTGCCTCAGTTTTCTCATTGGTAACATGGAGGTGACAATAATACCTCCTTCACAGAGATATTTGGAGAGGAAGTGCTACCAGGTTTGGAACGCCCCCAGGTATTCCCCATTCTACTATTCAAGCCAGAAGTGACCCTCTGAAGTTGACTGGCTTTTATGCCAGGGAGGGGAGCGGTGGGAGGGATACTTCTGCCAGTTCTGGGAACCCCAGTGTTCTAAGGTCCTAGCTTGAGGAGGTGGAGGGGGAGTTCCAAATAAGGAGAAACAGTTCCTCCTCCTCTGCTTCCTAGTTTTCAGCAGCTCTTGCTTTCCATCTGTTTATAATAGCAACTTGGCCCTGCTCATTTGCCAGGTGCCTCCTAAGTGCTTTACAAATGTTTGCTCATTATACCTATGAAGAGGGTGAAGTTATTATCCTCATTTTACAGGAGTGGAGACTGAGGCCCACAAAGGTAAAGTCACATGCCTCAGGTCACACAAGCAGAAGCAGGATTTGAACCCCAGAAATCTGGCTTTCACATCTGTGCCCTCAAGCACTGCCCTGCCTGGGACAGCTTCTCAATGCACTGAGCCTGAGGTTACACATAGGGCCAGGTCCTGGAGATGAACTATGTTAACATGTACGAGACACCTAGAATGGTCTCTGTTGTACTGCGGGATAACTCCCCTAGCATGGTAGGCATCATTATTATTATACTTTTAGACCTCCTGAGTTTGGGCATAAACATTACAATATCAGTTGTGAGAGAGCTTCAGTTAGCAACTGGCATAGTTGTGTATCAGTTGCTAAAATATCAAAATATTTCCAAAAGAATTGGTAGAAAGCGGCTGACTCAACCCTGCCCAAAGATTCCTGCTTTCGGCACGTTGGCTCTCCCCTAGGATCCTTCCCTCCCATCTCCCCAAAAGTAACAAAGTGCTGATGCCAGATGCCACGGGGGCTTCTAGAATGCTGCTTCATGCTCTGCTGTCACTTCTGCCTAATTGGGACCCTGGATCACATCCATTGTTAAACATTCAGAGTTTTGTTCCTGGGGTGGGGAGGGGAGTGTGGGTAGGGAGGGTCTGGGAAGCCTTGAGGAAAGGAAGGGTGGATGGCAAGAAGGTTGGAGGTGGTGGTGAAGAAAACAGCCCAGTCAAGCCAGAAGCCATAGAGGAGCAGGTGGGTGGGAAAAGGGCAATGGCAAGAGAGCCCACAAAGGGGACACCTGGTAGATAGGGCCAGGTATCATTTCCCATCACTCACTCTGGATGCAGGCCGCTGCTGTCCCATATCCCCCAGACTGGACCAGCCCTAAGGTGAGCATTCCGAAGTCAGTAGTGGCCATGTTCATGTGGATCAAGTTAGTAGTGTTGAGGTCCACTTCGGCATACGAGAACTCACTGCCTGGTACTTCTACCCAGCTGAGCCTCGCCCCCATCCTGCGCCCATCCATGGTCAACTCATCAGCAGCCTTCGTCGGTGCCACCATCACGGCTATACCCTTAGAGCCTGGGATGCTACTGACCACATAGGCAGAGCAGTAGGCTTCCACATCTGGGATCAGGACCAGGTAGGTGTTATAGGTCACTTTGTCCCTAATGCCACCTGCTCCAAACAGCAGGACTTGGATGCCCACATCTGCAGACAAGTAGAGTGGCTGGGATGGCCGTACCTCAAACTCAATCACGTCACCCTCTTGGAGCACTCTGACTTTGCTGGTGCTCCCATGGTAGTAGGTCAGCTTCGTGGCCTGGCTGGCCATGACATAGGCCAGATCAAAGCGGACCTGGGAGGCCAGAGGGGGCACCACATAGCGGGTGCCCCAGGCAGACGTGGGTAACAGCTGTTCCACAACATGGTTGCAGCTTGTGTGTTTCCAGGCACAGGTGTGGCCGGAGAGAACAGCCACGGGGCTACTGGCTGTGACCTTTGACCCTGAGAGATCAGTCTCGCTCTGTACCTGGGCCACCTGGTAGGGCTTCAGAGTCACACTAAGGACACTGCCGGCTGGGTAGATCTTGCCCTGGAATGTCACTGCCCCCTTCAGCTGTACACTGATGGAGGCACCTGATGCACCAGCCACCACAGCAAACTCCTTGACATTCTTGGCTGAGTTGCTAGAGGTTGTGAACACAAAGTACTCAGTTCCCAGGGCCCAGACAGGCCGCAGCAGCGTCACCTCCCCTGTGTTGGGCTTAGTGTTTATGGCCTGCACTGAGATGGTGTGGTCAGATTTGACTACCACTGCATGCTGGAAGATGTCGCTGCCGATCATCTCAGCCTTGGTGCTGATATTGACTGTGACCGACTGCCCAGGCTTCACTGTGACATCCTGTGAAGTGTTGTCTGCCTGGCTGAAAATGGAGACGGAGGCAGTGCTGTCCGACAGACTGGAGAGGAGGAGTTTGAAGTGGAGGTGGTTCTTCTTGAGCCCTGGCTGGTCGTTTTGCAGGAAGGCTGTGAGGAATTCCTCCCCTCCAGTGTTGCTGGGGTCTGCTGAGGCCTCCTGGGTCAATGCTTGGGTGGAAAAATGCGCTAGTGGGTCCACTTATCCATCAGAGAAGTAACCCCCTGCCCTGGGCCTGGATAACGTGTTAAATATTAACTTGAGCTTTCCCCCCTCTTCTCTTTCATTTCTCCTTTTTTGTGCAGCCTTCACCTACCAGCCTTTCTGACTTTTGTCTTCCAAAGGCCTGAGTGCTTTGGACAGGGATTTCAAACTCGAATACGGACAGGGCCAGGCAACAGGAAAGAATCTGGGTAGTGATTGTAAAAACGGAGTATTTATACACCATTGAAAGTAGGGTGTTGCTACTAGTTTTAGCCTGTTGTTATTTTGATCGCTTATTGGCTCTTATTTCCTTTTTTTGTGCCAGATCTTACCATTTTTCAAGAGAAACCAGCTGTCTCAATTTCCATGTGAAATTTCCAACCCAAAATTGTTTTAAGCACTATGGGGCCCAAAGTGGCTGGATTCAGTTGCCAATTTGTGGTTTCTGTCTTAAAAGAATTGGGGCGGGGGGACAGTGTGAAGTGGGTAAAGGGAAAGAGGGGGTTATGGGAGTGTGGACAAAATGTCTCCAAGAAACAGAGAGCAGTGGGTACTTTTCCACACCCTCAAATAGGAAGAGATTCTCCAGAAGAGAGAAGAGGGGGGAAGGGGAGGGAGAGAGAGAGAGAGAGAGAGAGAGAGAGAGAGAGGGAGAGAGAGAGAAAGAGAGAAGCTACAGGCTCTTGCGGAGAGTGTGGGAGTTACAGAAGGAGTGTCTGCTGAACAAGGGGAACCTTGAAGGGGATCCTAGTGTCCCACAGGGCCAAGGGATCAGGTGTCCCGTCCTGGTGTCCCATCCTTTCCCCAGTCCCTTAGCTTTACCTAAGGCCTTGGACATAACCCTGAAGAACTGGGCGCCAAGCCCTCCAAGAATAACTTCAGTGAAATTTTCCATCAACTCAGCAGAATGAGGGTTAGGATCTAAACTTTTGTTGAGTTGCAGAAAATCAAGGGAGTGGTAGTTTTTGCATCTTGAATGTGAGGATAAGGCATTCACCTGAATTCTACCACATTTCTCTGGAGAGCCCAAGGGGCTTCTCCGCCACTGCAGCTAGCCTGGGGTGACATTGGGAGAGGGGTTTGTGGAAGGGGACACAAAAGGTGGTGCTGCCCAAGGCAGTCAGAGTTCCCAGACTGGAACAAGGACAGAGATGGGATCTTGGTCTTACTTACCCCACAGGAGGGTTGCTCCAGCCCAGAGAGTCCACCAGCTCCTCAGGAAACCCATGTCTGCAAGTGGGGAAAGAGAGAGCGTCATAGGAGGCTGGTCTGCCCCTCCTGCCGGAGACTGTCCCAGAGAGGACAAAAGGGCCCAGTCTCAGGACAATGGCCACCTGGGCAGCAGGAAGGAGGAGGTGGGCTGGATTCAAGGGCCAGTGTATGTGTGTATAGGGTAGTTGGATATCCAGTGGGTCTGGGGGTGGGGTGGAGAGGGCAGGAAAGGAGCAAAGATGGAGAGTTGGATGCCCATTGGGTCCAACGGTAGGGTGGGGAGGCCTGGAGTCAGGGGCAAGAGTAGGGGATCTGATGTTCCACTTCCAAAGGGAACCCAGTCTCTCTCACCTGCAGGTCCCCAGAGCTCCAGGGTTAGCCCCTGGGCTGGGCTATATAATGGAGTTTTTTTGGCTCCTTAGGCCACACCCTGGGCCACATGCCAGGCCGATGGTTCCAACTTCCTGGAGGAGGCTGCTGATCTCAGGACCAGGAGGAATGGGGACCCTGAAGATTGTGAAAGGTGAAGGGTAGAGAGCAAGCCTGGATGCTTGGGTCCTGAGCGAATGAGAACAGCTGGTGGCTATGCCCTGGGATCATGCTAGGAACTTCAGTCCTAGAAGGGTGTTGTCCCTGAGGGAGACAGCTGGGGAGCAGGGTCCTCAGACCCTGGGTCCTTGGGGACTGGGGAGTAGGGCGGAAGATGGTATTTGATCTTGTTTGCTGAACAGAAGCTGCCTGCAGATTTTTCCTTTGGCTCCTGCCAGGAACAATTGGAAAGGACCTGCATCCGGGTCCTGGCTGCTCCCCAGTCCGTATAAGCTGATCCCTGGTCCCCAGCCATTCACATCCTGTTTCCAGGCACCACTAGGGGGTAGGGTGCGGTGTCTGAGATAGGGAGGTATCTGAGCACCTTACTTAGGCCTGTGGAGTGAGATGTAGTACCTCCACCCTCCCCGACCCCCATCCCATAGGGACTCCTGGGGACCTTGGCTGTGAAATGGAATCATTAAAACTAACCTCACTGGACTTATTTATCTTCCAGAGGACACACTGTAAACTAAAGGACTGCAGGGGGGAGGCAGGCTCCTCTGTGTGGAAACTGGGGGCTGGGGCTGTGTGCAAAGAAAGACAGAGGCCTCTGTTTCCTGGTTCCACGCAGACACCAGGTTCCACTTCCTGGAGAATTATTTGTTTTCTGGGAGGCTTTCTGGCCCTGAAAAGGGACTGGCTGAGCAGATTTTGAGTGACTCTGTGTCCCCCATCACCCCAGAACCTGCATGGGATGGGGGATGGGTCTAGGTCACACACAGGGAGAAGAGACCATTGAAAGGTGGCGTGGGCTTTCTCAGATGGAGTCTTCTCCTCCTGAGGGGCTGGCCTGACCCACGCCCTGCTCCCCTCCTCCTGCCTTGGGACTCACTGTTTGCTGGGGAGTCTCCTTTGGAAACAACAGCTGCAAAGCCTGGGTGTCCTCTTAGACAACACCAAGCAGCTGCTGCCCCAGGACCCCTCCTCTCTTATCACCAAGACCTGGACCTCAGGGCAGCCATGCTGGGTGGGGGTTCTGATACCCCCTACCCAGGGCAGGATCCCAGAGAGAGAGATAAAGGCTCAGAGTTGACTGGGACCCAAAGTCAACCAGGAAAATGAAGTAGAGTAAACAGGAGACTGGATAAAAGCCAGAGCTATCAAGAAACAGGCAGGGTTGGGGGATCTACAAGGGGTGAGAACTTGGGGGACAGGGGTCTCTGAGCAGTGTGGGGGATCATCTGAGTCCCTGAGGGAAAAAAGTGAAAGGGGCTGCTGGGATTTTCAAGATGAAAGCAGCTATTGCAAACCAAAGTGTCAAAATCTATATCAGATACCCTTCTTGTAGTCTGAGACACTCAGAAAAATGAGAGGGGGAGAGAGACAAAAAATCAGGGTAAGTCTCAGGGGTGATTTTGCCCTCCAGTCTCCTTCAAACCTCGAGGTCTCCCTCACTGACCCCAAAGAGAAGCTTTGCCCCTTCACAATCTGTCATTGCTCTCTGCAGCCAGAGTCCTGAGAAGTGAGGAGGTGGTGGGAAATCTTTTCTATTTTGGATTTGACACCTCAGGGACCTTCTCAATCTTTTCAGGGTGTGTGTGTGGGGGAGGGGATATGATGCACCCTGTGCTTTAGTCCACATCATATCTATTCTCAGAAATCCCACTGATGGGGCAGAGATAACCTGTGGGGATACTTCCTTATGGTCAGAGAAACTACATCCATCCCACTACTAGCAGCCTTTCTCAGCCCAGACAAGGGGTGGCTGTGTATCTGAGCCTTCTGGCCTCTTTCTGCAGGCAGGATCTGCAGAGGGCAGATCTTCACCGGCCATACCACTTGAGACCCCTGGGACCTTCTGGCTTGTCTAGGCTTTAAGCCTGAGGGCACAGCTGGAAGGAAATGTGCTCTCCACAGCTAAATTCAGATTTGCTGGCAATTTCTAACTTTATTCTTTCATGCTCCAGATTCTACAAGGGGTTTCTCTACCCTCTTGGGGAACTCCCTCATCTTTCGTGGTCTGCCACGAATCTTTCTGAGGTTCAACCTTGATCTTGTTCCTCTTTTCAGGGAAGCAAGAATATTTCATGCTTCTCTGTCCCTGTGAATGCAACTGCACACTCTGGGCAGGATGATCCCAAGCCTTGATGCTCCATTTCCTGCACCGCCCACCTCGCCATTGCCCGTGCACTTCTTTCCACGTGGCAAACCCTTCCCCACAAGTTATCTGTTAACTCCTTATCTGAAATCCAAACACCACTTTCTGTGTGACTCATTTGCTGAGGACCCAAGCTGAAGTTAATCTCTTTTATTTCTCTTATATGTTGTACAATAACTAACTGCTCTCACACTTAATGGAAATCCCCCTTGGATCTGAGAGCCCTGCCCCGTGTGCTCTGTTCTGTATTGCCCCACTGATCTCCCTTCCACCCTCCACGATCTGGATTCCAGGTGCATTAAAACTGTCTTGCTAAACTCTCCAATGGCCTCTTACTTGTCACTTGGTTCTAGCTCCTTCTCTATAATATTTGATGTGAACACTTCCTCCTTGAAAATTTCTAAAGCCTAACAATTTTTTTAAAAGAATAAATAAATAAAAGAAAAAGAAAATTTCTAATGCCTTGGCTCCCATGACATCACTTTCCTTTGGATCTTGTGTTACTTTGTTCTGTTTCCTACAATAACGCCTTTAACATTGTGGTTCTCAGATTCTCTTTTGCTGCTTCTTTCTCTAACTGCCTCTTTCTCTAGAATATCTTTTCTATGTCCACCTCTGCTGCCTAATAGAACTTTCTGTGATGATGAAAATTTTCCATATTTGGTGCTGTACAATGTAATAGGCAACAGCTACACATGGCTATTAGCTCTTGAAATATACTGAAAGAACTGAATTTTTAATTTAATTCTTTTTTTATTGTTTGGTTTTATTTTATTTTTCATATTTCTCTCTCTTTTTTATTGTTGTTCAAGTATAGTTGTCTTCATCCCCCCCACTCCCCTCCACCCCAGCCATCCCCACCTCCCACCCTCAATCCTACCCTCTTTGTCTTTGTCCATGTGTCTTTTATACAAGTTCCTTGATGACCCTTCCCTCTCTGCCCCTGTTATCTCCTCCCACCTCTCCTCTCAAAAAACTATGGTACATTTATACAATAGAATACTACACAGCAGAAAGAAAGTAGTAGCTCCTACCTTTCACAACGGCATAGATGGAACTGGAGAGCATTATGCTAAGTGAAGTAAGCCAGGCAGTGAAAGAGAAATACCATATGATCTCACTTATAATTGGAACCTAATCGACAAAACAAATAAGCATGCAAAATATAACCAGAGACATTGAAATAAAGAACAAACTGATAATTTTAATCTTTTTTTTGTGGCCAGAAAAGTAAAGGTCTATTAGTTGAGGAGATGACATCATGCCTGGAGTCACAGGTGAGATGTAGTGCCCAAAGACTTGGCTCCCAATGGCTCTCAGGGCCCGGGTTATCTATATGGGGTAAAATCACTAATCCTGGCAGCTAAGGGAATTAGGGCCACGGTCAGGGTTGTGGCCTCTGCTGATTGGTTGGTGCTAAAGTAGGGGGTAGCTGGTCAGTGCATCTGATCCTGTTGTCAGCCATGGCCTCGCTTAGTAGGGGTTTTTTCTCCTTCTTTGATCTGAAGTTGAAACACAGCTGAGGCTTAGACGTGACTTATAGTTTCATTGAAAACTCTGTGTCTGTGGTTAATAGACCCTTTGTTCCTAAGTTTCTTCAATATTGTACAGGGAGGGCCTCATTGTCCTGAGGACTGAATAATTAAGGGGGTGGACGTGCAAAGGAGAAAGAGATAGGTAAGTCTGGGTGCTGGAGACCAGTGTGAATCAAAAGGAAAGAAAGGGAAAAAGGTCATATTTAAAAAATTAAGTTTCTGCATGGTTACAGTTCCCTCCTTTCTTTTTGACCACTCCTCAATCTTGAGGAATATAGGGCAGCTGGGCCCATGTTCAATCAAGACGGCGGGTTAGCTCATAAGACGGAGCATCTTTGCCTGCCCATCGTGCCCCTCTTTTCTGGCTCTTACAATCTGACATACCCGCCACTTCTGAGATGGTCTCTGAGCCTTAGAGGGGGCATTCCAGGTGTTAGATTTATAAACAGAAACTACAGCAATGGTAAAAGAAACAGCAGGCCAGGATACCTGTACCCTAAGTAAAAATCAGAGCGAAACATAAGTTAGTCTCTGAGTCTTTAAGACTGTTAGCAGAGAGGACCTCTACATGAAAGGCTCAGAGCTTCATTCTTGCTGGAATAAAGGCAGGCCATGACAATCAGACAGGTTCTCCTGGCCCTCAGTCCGAATGTCCCTAATGATGACCAGGTGCTCAGGCAAGCTCTCTGTGGGGCTTACACTGTATCAGTCACCAGAAACATCCAAGCATGAGCTGTTGTGATGATTTCTCCAAAGCTGACATTATGCCCTCTGGCTGGGGTCTAAAATTGCAAGGCTCAGAAAAAAACAGAAACCGTTTTAGTTTTCAATAATTCAAAGGCAAAGAATGGGAGAAAATGAACACTAAGTCAGAGGGCTGCAGCCAAACTCTTTCATTTAAAAAATGTACGATCCAGTCCAGTCTACAGGTGGAAAATAAGATTTTAAAGACAATTAACTGAACTAGAGCCTAATATCTACAATTAGACATTATGGTTTTTATTGAAACCATAGTTTTTTCCCTCTAAAATCACCCTCATTTTATCAAAGGTTGCTAAGTAAAGACTAATTTGTTGTGTAAGTCCAGCTTTAATAAATTTCGCCTGTAATTTGTATGAATATGACAAGAATAGTCTGCTTTGCTATAATCTCATAAGGAATCTCTAGATTGAACTATAATCAGTCTCTTGGGGCTAAGAAGCCAAGCCACATGGTTGCTGTCTGCATTTGCCTGCAATACCTATTGATTTGGGTGAATTTCTCAGGTTCTTGAGGTTCCTCCAAATGTCTTGAGGTTCTTTCTTTGTTGTCTCCCAGGAAAGCAACCTTCACGCCTTACCTGGAAAGACTGCAGTGAACCTTGAAAGTAAGATATCAGGATGTTTTTCCAAGGGGTTTTTATTGATCTCCAAAGTCTATCTTAATTTCTTAAGGCTTTCTGATGACATCTGGAGTCTATGCATGTCTCTCTGAGACATGGCATTCCAGTCAAAGTCTTGGTAATACACCAATTTCCAATTGTGTCCTGTTATAACAAGAACTGATTCCTATTGATTTATGCAAACAACCATATTGCCATCATCATAATACTCAGAGTCTCCAAACTTCTAGAGCAATCAGGTAGGGAGAAAAATATAAATGTTTCAGTATTGTTTATAAAGGTATATTTTACTAAATTTCTCTAAGTCATAGGTAGTTTATGAGAAAACAAATTACCTTATTTTGTTTTTATGTTACCCTAAGACATCTTCAATTTCCAAAACCAGAGCAAATTCTAATTCTCGGCTTTTTCAATTCCTTGTTTGTTATGCTGCAAACAGAAGCACTATAGGTCAGGGGCATTCAGTCATGGACCACCATCCAGCCTCCATGTCAGGGACAATGGGTCTGGCAGCTGCTAAGCAGAGCCTCGTGGCAATCCCTGGGCCTCATGTCCCCAAGTCCACAGGCAAAAGTCAGCCTCATGTTAGTCACCAAAATTATTATTGGTCTAAAGGTGTTGGTTGGTCTGCACACATCAAAGCCCAATAAGACATGATCAGGAGTTTGCTGCCAATAAAACAAGGTTTATTAGGTGAGGAGATAGTGCCATGCCTAGAGTCACAGGTGAGCTAATGCTCAAAGACCTGGCTCTTTAACTTTTAATGTTAATCAATTTACGCTTAAATCAACTTCCAACCCTATTCTTTTCCTTCTCTCTTCTTGTTACTCTTGATACAAATGTTAACTATTTCATAATTGTCCTGCAGGGTCTCTGAGGCTTTGTTAGTTAGTTGTTGTTTTTTTCCAGTCGAGTTCTCTCTGATTTTTCTAGACTGAGTGATTTATATTGTGACTATCTCCAGAGTTACTTATGCTTTTCTCTGTCATACTCATTCTGTTCTTGAGTCCTTTTTATTTCCATTATTGCAGTTCTCAGTTTTATCATTTACATTTGGCTTTTTTTATATTTTCTATTTCTTTGGTGAGATTATCTATTTTCTTAATTTGTTTCAAGGGGGCTGATTTAACCAATAGAATATGGCAGACATGATTTTATGTGACTTCAGATACTGGGTCATAAAAAACATGCAGCTTTGCCTGGTCCTCTTTCCAGACCCTTCCTTCTGGGGCACTTCTTGAAACACAGCTTCTGTGCTGTGAGGAAGACCAAGCCACACGGAGAGGCTGTTTGCACGTGTTCCAGTCAACGGTCCTCTCTGAGCCCGGGTGCCACAAATGTAGTGACCTGAGCTATTTTAGTGTTCCAGGTTAGGCCCCAGACATCATGGAGCAGAGACAAATCAGTCCTACTGTATCCTGTCCAAACTCCCAACTCATCGAATCTGTGAGCAGAATAAGTGTTGCTTTATACTACCAAGTTTGAACTGGTTTGCTATCTAGCAACAGAAAATTAGAACAGTGACCCAGTGATTCAAACCATAAAGAAAATACAGGGAAAAAAATTTGTTCCAAGGGCATTTGTAATTGCTTGATGAAGCATTTTTATGATGGCATCTTAGATCTTTGCCAGTTAATTCCAACATCTAATTCATCTCAGTGTTAGCATCTGTTGATTGTCTTTTCTCATACGGGTTGTGATTTCCCTGGGTTTGGGTAGGATGTGTGATTATATTATTACATCCTGAAAATTTTGTTAGAAAAGACAAGGGTCTCAAGGTCTGGGTAATCCTAAATATTATTTCTTGCTAAATGTTAAAATGCAGCCTAGTAATTTTTACATGCAGCTGTAAACAGGATGAACTGACAGGAACTCAAAGTGAAAGAAGATAGTCAATAGCAAAGAGTAAATCAATATGGAATTGATCAAATAGTGTATGTAAGCAATGGCTAAGCCACCCTTGGGATGTGAATCTCATCTCCTTTACTTGCTGCAAGTAAATAAAACTACCTTGTAACCACTACATCTCATTTTTTAATAGACCCCCCCAAGTGGTGAACCCCTTGAGTTTGGTAACAATTTTAGGTAGTAGGATAGGAGGCTCTGGATCTTACTTAACTTCCATTTTAGCAGGCAGCTACCCTGTTTAGGTTGAGTGTGCAGGGCCGGGAATAGTTTTGTATGCTGTGATTCCAATGACAGTTTAGTTTTCAGAGCCCTCGCAGTGCTATTCCTGTCTGCTCAACTCTCTCAGAGCTGGTGGGGCTTGCATCCAGCTCCTATTGGTAGTACCAAAGGAGACTGAAGGCATTTAAGGGGGCTCATCTATGGCTGCCAGGTTAAGGGTAGGAGACAGTGGCATGAAGGGGTGGGGAGCACTTTCCTGTACTGCCTGGTGTCAGTGGGGCTCCTGCTTGATCTGTGCTGGTGTCACCCATGGGGGAGAAAAGCACCTACTTTAGAGCCTTCTGCTTCTGCAGGGAGGTGGGGGGTCGCTGGGCCTGGGCCACCTCCTGTCACTGAGTGCAGAGTTGAGAGATGTTGTTCTCAAGTCCTAAGAGTTGAGATTGTTGTTTCTCAAGTCCTAAGGTCTCTAGCCAGCTTGCCTTCTTCTTTGCATCTTTCCAGTGTCCTCTTACGAATGTCTGTGTACTATTCCCAGAGTCTTTTGTGACTTAGAGGAGAGGAGTAGGAAAAAAAGGATTCTCTTCCATCTTGTCTGGAACAAGAAGTCACCACCTATTTTCCTAATAATTTATTTGTAGGTTCCTTTGGATTCTCCACACACACAAACATATTGTTTAAGAACAATAGTTTAATTCCTCCCTTTCTCACCCTTATATCTTTCCTTTGGTCTCTTCAATACATCACTGAATACAAGGCATGGCAGGGGACATCCTAGTTTTACTTCTGATCACAAAGCAAATGCTTCAATATTTTGCTCTTGTGTATGATGCTTGTATAATACTTTGCAAGTGCACATAATTGTATTAAAGAAGTTTCCTTCTATTTTTATTTTTAACCATCAATCAGTAGATATTTAATTTTATTAAGTGATTCTTCTGCATCTACTTCAGTGATGTTAGCATCCATTGGCAATCACTAAGTGGATCTAGGGTTACCATATCAAACACAGGGTGTTCAGTTAAATTTGAATTTCAGATGAACAAAATTAATTTTTAGTATAAGTATGTCCTGTACAATTTTAGTATTATTTTGTAAGTATGTTTCATGCAATTTTTAAAAAGATTTTATTTATTTATTTTTAGAGAGAGGGCAAGGGAAGGAGAAAGAGAGGGAGAGAAACAGCAATGTGTGGTTGCCCCTTGTAAACCCCAAATTGGGGACCTGGCCTGCAATCCAGGTGTGTGCCCTGACCGGGAATCAAACTGGTGAACCTTTAGTTCACAGGACTGTGCTCAATCCACTGAACCACATCAGCCAGGGCTGTTCCATGCAATTTATTTGCTAAATCTGGAAAGCTATCTAGATTCATTATTTCATTAGGGGCTCTGCAAATTGGGGATTTCTAATTTATCATTCTTTTTCATTTATTAGCTACTATACAGAGAAACATCTGTATACTACTATATAACTACACTACTATATGGAGAAGCATCCCTTTATTAATTTTTTGGTGATCCTGTGTTGCAGTTGCTATAGAAAAAGCAACTTAAGTCCTTCAATTTTCAGATTTAGTCAGTTCTCTTGGAAGGTAAACAAGCATCACGTTTTTGTTTAATATCATTATGAATTCATGGATTTTAAATGTATTTGGTGTTTCAGTCCCTTGCAGTTCACCGTAGCCCAGTGGGAGCCTCCTTAGCCCCGGTAAGATGAGACGTGTCAGACTTACCCCATTTCCTGACCAGATCCAGAACTGGCCATTTCTCAAAGAGACTTGATTCCTATCATTACAAGTTGTATTTAGAAGCATAATTTGAGCACTAGGAGAAGAAATGTCTTTTTGTTTAACTTTTTAAAATTTTATAAACCACTTGCTTGGTTTCAAAGACACCAACTTTATGGTGAGGCATTTTCACAGAGGTTTAGCTGCCATTCCTGAGCCCTCCCGTGAGCTCCCTCTCTTCCCTGTAAGTAACCATTTTTATGGGGCTTTTATTCATCTTTCCATCGTTTCTTTTTGAAAATATATGCAAATACACACAGAACTGTTTGTATTTACATTTTCCTTCTTTCTTACAAAAATGGTAGCATATTATCATATTATATCCACCATCCTGATTTTTATATAACACTTTATCATGGCGATCATGCCACAGCATTATCTAGAGATCATCTACGCTGCTTTTCAGAGTTGCAAAGTACTCCACTGTACAAATATACCTTAAGTTTATTCAATCATTTCACTGCTGATGGATATCTGGGTTTCAAATATTTTTCTGTTACAAAAAGTGCTACCACAAATAGCCGTGCCCACATTATTTTGTATGTTTTAAAATCCTCACCCAAGGATATGTTTTTGATTTTAGAGAAAGAAGAAGGGAGAGAGAGAGAAACATGGATCGGTTGCCTCCCATATGTGCCCTGACCGGGAATTGAACCCACAACCTTTTGGTGTATGGTACAATGCTCCAACCAAATGAGCCACCTGGCCAGAGATGTTATTTTGTATTTTTGTCAATGTATCTCCATGATACATTCCTAGAAATGAGATTGCTGGGTCAAAGGGCATATATTTTGTGTTAAAAGTGAGATTGCTAGGTAAAAAGGCATATGTATGTGACTCCCTTTTTGTCGAAGTCAAGTTTATTGAAAGAGGTATGTATCCTGATGCTAAATTCTTCAATATCTAAAACAGAACTATGAAGCACAAAACCAACATTTATCTATATTCTTCTTTTTTATTTTTTAAATATATTTTATCGATTATGCCATTACAGTTGTCCTATTATCTCCCCTTCATTCCCCTCTACCCTGAACACCCTCTCCCACCCACATTCCCCCTCTTTAGTTCATGTCCATGTGTCATAAGTTCTTTAGCTTCTACATTTCCCATACTATTCTTGCCCTCCCCCTGTCTATTTTCTATCTACCATCTATGTTACTTATTCTCCATACCTTTACCCCCTCTCTTCCCCTTCCACTCCCCTGTGGCTAACCCTCCATGTGATCTCCATTCCTGTGGTTCTGTTCCTGTTCCAGTCGTTTGCTTAGTTTCTTCTTGTTTTTGTTTCAGGTGTGGTTGTTAATAATTGTGAGTTTGCTGTCATTTTACTACACATGTTTTTTATCTTCTTTTTCTTAGATAAGTCCCTTTAACATTTCATAAAATAAGGGCTTGGTGATGATGAACTCCTTGAACTTGACCTTATCTGAGAAGCACCTGATCTGCCCTTCCATTCTAAATGAAAGCTTTGCTGGATAGAGCAATCTGGGATGTAGGTCCTTGCCTTTCATGACTTGGGATACTTCTTTCCAGCCCCTTCTTTCCTGTAAGATCTCTTTTGAGAAATCAGCTGACAGTCTGATGGGAACTCCTTTGTAGGTTACTGTCCCCTTATCTCTTG
>CM052550.1:34569920-34616390 GCA_028533065.1 Trachops cirrhosus
ACACATGGACTGAAGTAAAGGGGGGGAATGTGGGTGGGAGAGGGTGTTCAGGGTGGAGGGGAATGAAGGGGGGATAATAGGACAACTGTAATAGCATAATCAATAAAATATATTTTAAAAATTTAAAAAAAAATTAAAAAAATTAAAAAAAAAAGAAAATCTGGATTTTTGACTTCTCTTGAACATCAGATGTGGCAACAATGGGCCTGCATTCTGGTATGACTATCATGGCTGGAGATGAACCACTCTCTATAGATGTGGAATAGGTTGTCTGTCAGCCCAGCAGTCTAATTTACTTGTCTGCCGGCTTCTGTATGTCTCACTCAGGGCTTTGAAGACCCAGATCAGGGAACATCCTTACTCAAAACAAGAGCTGCACAGGACTTCTTTCAGAGGGCGGTGGAGATGAGAGGAAGAAATCCCTGGGCTTAACCAGGAGAGAGAAATTTTTGTTAACTGGGCTGGTCCTGGCTCTGGTTAAATGACCATATAGTTCAATGCCCACCTGTAGTGACCTAGATGGCTAGCTCGTAACTGGAGGATGGGAGAGAAGGTGAACATGATTGGGTGCAAGTAAAGGTGGGTCCAGCATGACAAAACTCCCTAAGTGATATGATGTCCACTTCCTTGAGAATGACTAGCTTACCTGTTGAAGCTCAGCATCAAATCCAAATAACTATCACAACAGGTTAAGAGCTCAGGCTCTGACTTTGAATACCAGCTCTACCATTTCCTTGCTGTGTGATATTGGGCATGTGACTTTCCCTCTCTGAGCCTTGTTTCTCATGTAGGACTTAAAAAAGTAGGAAGTAGGATAAGAGATCCCACTACAAATCTCATTAATCTGAGATTAAGTTAGGATTCCCTGTCATAAAATAAGGATTCTATATAAATGGTGATTTCTTTTACTATCCACTTCCTAAGGCTGTTGTATTAAATGAGATTGTGAGGTAAAGTACTTAGTAAAGAACCAGGTATATAGTCAGTGTTCAGGGATGGTTATTTATTATTATTTCCCGTAAAAATTCCAAAAGGATACATTGATCTGTCGTTGGTAAGAGGGGAAGAGAGAACTTAGTGATGATTTGACTGGGCTTGGGGGATAAAGGCAAACCTCTCATAGGTTTGAGTCTGAAGCCTGGAAACTGGGAGGATGGGGAACAGAAGGCAAGGAGGAAAGTGATAGATTCCATTTGAAGTGATAGGTTCTAAGCTTCAAGTAGAAAGGAATCTGTGATGTCTTTTGGGTGTTAGGTGGAAATCTGGAAGACAGAAGTAAGAGTTGTCAAAGCAAAGAAAAAAGAAAGCATTTGTTTTCATTGTTGTTTTCCTCTTTTGTGGAAATAAAAACACTAGGACCTTAAACCATGAAGGCAGGGACCAGATCTGATTAATCTTTGTGTTCCCCCCAGCATATGGCAGGCACTGAGTAGGAGTCACCATTTTTCTTTGTCACTTATTAGAAGTGACTTTCCTCTGCCTTAGCCTTAGTTTCCTCATCTGTAAAGTGAGGAAAAGCAAACCTCCCTCTGAGAGTGCTTTAAGAATTCAGAGGTCATGGTTTGGAAATTGCCTGGCTAAAAGCTAACGTACAAATAGTGTCTGGTGCGACAACCAACAACACACCCCCAAGAATGGGAAAAAAATTTAAAGACAGACAGTATTAAATGTATGGACCTGATAAAAGTGTAAGTTAGTATAGTTTGACACTGTCCACTAAATCTAAACCCATAGCTGCCCTATGACCAGCAATCACACTTTCGAGTGTATTCTCTCATATTTGTATGTTTATTGAAGAAACATACTAGAATATTTATAGCCTATGTATAGCCCCAAACTGGAAACTATTCAGTTTTAGGCATATTCTGAATGGAAACCAGACAGAAATGAAAATGAAAGAGCTATCTCTATACACCACATGAATCTTGCAAACATACGTTAAATAAAAGAAGCCACACATACAATACACACTGTATGGGTTCAAAGAGAGTTCAAAACAAACAATAGTCATCTGTGCTGTTGGAAATCAGGTAAGTGATAACTTTCCGAGGGGATGGGTGGCAGAAAGAGAGCGTGTGCAGGGATTCTGGGAGCTGCTAATGTTTGGTGTCTTGATATGAGTACTGGTTGTACTGGTGTGCTTATTTTGTGTAAATTCACTTAACTATAAACTAACAAATAGTATAGGTACATGTCTCTGTATTTATACTTAAATTAAAAGTTTATGGGTACACTTCATTTTATTGTGCTTTGTTTTACTGTGTTTCACAAATATTGCTTTTTTAAGGATTGTGGCAACCCTTTGTAGAGCAAGTCTATTGGCACTATTTTTCCAATAGCATTTGCTCACTTCATGTCTCACATTTTGGTAATTCTCTCAATATTTTAAACTTTTTCATTACTATTATATTTGTTATGGTGATCTGTAATCAGTGATTTTTTTTAAATCCTCATCTGAGGATATGTTTATTGATTTTAGGGAGAAAGGAAGGGAGAGAGAGAAGCATCGATATGAGAGAGAAAATATCAATTGGCTGCCTCCTGCACACGCCCTGAAAGGGTATGGAACCTGCAACCCTTGGGTGCACAGGATAACGCTCCAACCAGCTGAGTGACCCGGCCAGTGCTGTAATCGGTGATTTTTTGACTTTTGACTCCAATTTTGAAATTTCTGTGGGTAGAATGCTATCAGATCATAGCATGGCATGCTACATAGAAACTGTACAGAGTTAATTGATGTGGCAAACTGCATTGTTGACTTATTTTAAGAAATTGCCACAGATGCCCCAAACTTCAGCAACCAGCACCCTGATCAGCATCAGCCATTCACATGGAGGCCAGACCCCCCCACCAACAAAAAGATGAGGACTGACCAAAGACTCAGATGATGGTTAGCATTTTTAGTAATGTTCTTAAGTTAATTCAGGTACATATTTTAGACATAATACTACTGTATACTTAATAGACTACAGTATAGTGTAAACATAACTTTTATATGAACTGGGAAACCAAAACATTCATGTGGCTTCTATTTTGATATTCACTTTATTGTGGTGGTCTGGAACCAAATCTGCAATATCTCCCACGTACTCCTGTACTTAAGCAAGACTGTAGCTGGTATGACAGCAGCAATGTATCCCTGGGGCCAGAAGCATAGGCTTTGGGGATAGACAGATCTGGGACCCTGTGATCTGGCCCTTGTGACTGGCAAGTGGCTCCATGGCTCTGTTTCCTTCTCTGTAAAAGAGCAAACATAATGTCAAGATTCAATTCATTGTTGCAAATAAGACTTAAGCACAGGGCCTGGCATAGGATTGCAGCTCCCTTGTGTTAAAGAACAAAATCCAACCAAGTAAACTTGTCAATCTATGAATTGGGCGGTATCCCATCTAGCAAGTAGAAGGGCACTCAGGTGAGCTGTGCAAAATGGAAGGTTTTAGTAGGCAGAGAGACAGTGGGACTAAGAAGTTAAAAGATTGTATTACTTCAGGCAAGGATACCTTCCCTTAGGGCAGGGCTGTCCAACCCAGTGCCAGACTGGCTATGAATGCAACCCAACACAAAGTCATAAATTTACTTAAAACATTAGTTTTATTATTGTTTTATTACTTAGATATGTACATTTTCTATATTCATGATCATGAACTTGGGACCTGCTCAATGATTTTAAAAGATTGTCGAAAGGGCCGCTGCATAATTAGGGTTATTATGTGAAGACTTTTTTTCTTATTTGTGGTGGCAGATTACCACGAAAATTATGCATGGACCTTTCTTTTGCTCATTGGTTTTCGTTAGTGTTTGTGTATTTAACGTGTGGCCCAGAGAGGCCGAAAGGTTGGACACCCTGCCATTGAGGAAGGGGAGTGGGGGTGCTGTCAGGCAGATGATCTCAGTAGTGATGATCAGGAACCACCAGACTGATTGGCTTAAAATTCCACTCCTGGGAGTGGCTAAAACTGCAATTACTAGCTTAGTTACCAAGTTTTCACTTGGTGACTGGTTTAGCAAAAGCTACTCCATTTTGGCCTGTTGTTTCCTACTTTTCTCCCTTCTTCCCTCCCCTCCCTTTTTCACACCTGTGTGACTCAACTTCTGGCACCACTGCTTATTTTCCCCAGCTCTCACATGCCTGGGTTCTACTAGATTCTCTGCTAACGCTAACCAAGGTTTGGTGCTGAGGCCCGGTGCCACTCTGCGGCGTAGCCGGGGCTTTCAGACCCTTCTGCGAACAATCCGCCTGCGTCGCCCACGTGGAGCTTCCTTGAACGGTGCCCCAGGCGTCTCCAGCCCCGCCATTAAATAAGGGCGAAGAGCACTTGGCCGCCAAACTTCCTGACAGGTTTCTGATAAACTCTTCAATTGAAAGAGCGGCAGAGTAGTGCCTCCTACTGACGAAGAAACCGTGACCGAAGCTGCTGCGCGAGGTGGTGCCATTACGCGCTACTGCGCACGCGCACCGCCGGCCCACCCACAAGCTGTACAAGGTAGGGAGAACTCCTGAGCTTATCTTGGGGGCGGAGCCCAGGGCAAGGGCCTCCTTTCCGTGGGTCCTACCCTTCCCAGTCCGCTCGCTCTCAGCGACGTCTTAAACTACGTTTCCCACAATCCACCCAGGCCCTCGCCTTCCGGTGGCGGCAGCGGAAGCGGTGACTGGCGCTGGCCGGGCTACACACAGGCGGGCTTGGTCACTATGGAGGAGATAGGTATCCTGGTGGAGAAAGCTCAGGTCAGGTGGGGGCCTGGCTCTCGGGGACAGGGCAAGACTGATCTGAGTGGGGTGCTGAGTGACTGCAGGGATCCGGTCCGGGTCGGGGTGATTTTGGAGCCTTCAGTGGAAAGCTTTGTGCAGTATCGAGGCCTGGGCTGAGGAGCTGAGGGATGTTAGAATGGCAGTAAGGCTCGGAACGCTGGCATGGGGGAATGAGTGACGTTAGAGGTTCTTTGAGTCTGAATGATTTAGAGGTCTCTCTGAGAGTGCCTAGTGACATCCGGGCCCTGGCGGGGCCGGGGCTGGGGTAGGGTGATGAGTGATGTGTGGGACTCGGCCTTGGGGCTGAATGATATCGGAGGCTGGGCTGGGTTGCTGACTGATGTTCGGGTCTTGGCTGGTGTAGGAGGGATAAGTAAAAACTGTGGTCTGGGCAAGTAATGTTTGGGGCCTACTCGGGAAACTGGATGACATAAAGGCCTAATGTGAGTTGGAGGTTCTGTGACATGAGTCTTTTGGGGCGGGGAGGTAACTGGGTAATTCCACGACTGTTTGAAGGCATGGTGACTTTAACAGCCTGTATGTGAGCCATATGACATTAGGAACCCGTTGAGGGGCCTGGAAGGCATTGGGGTCTGGTACAGAGTTGATGAGACATTTAGGCCCTAGTTAGTCACCTAGTTAGGTGACACTGGGGACATGTTACAAGTGGCATATGATAGCAAAAGATCTGTTTGGAGGCTAATTGACATCAAGGTCCTATTAAGGCACTGCAAGGTTTCCAGGGTCTATTTAGGGTCTGAAGGATGGCAGGAGCCTGTTAGGGGATGCATGACTCCATGGTTAAGTCAGAGTCTTTCATGAGAAGGACCCTCTTCCTCCAACCTGCATTTCCCACCTTGGTTTAGGATGAGATCCCAGCATTGTCAGTGTCACGGCCCCAGACTGGCCTGTCCTTCCTGGGACCTGAGCCTGAGGACTTGGAGGACCTGTACAGCCGATACAAGGTACATTTATCCCCAATCCAGATCCTGCACAGGGTCCAGTGTCCCACACTCCTACCACCTTCCACTACTCCCTGGCCCAGCAAGGCCTGGAGCCATCCCCTCCGTCTCCCCTCTCTGCTCACAGAAGCTGCAGCAAGAGCTGGAGTTTCTGGAGGTGCAGGAGGAATACATCAAGGATGAGCAAAAGAACCTGAAGAAGGAATTCCTCCATGCCCAGGAGGAGGTGAAGCGAATCCAGAGCATCCCACTGGTTATAGGGCAGTTTCTGGAGGCTGTGGATCAGAATACAGCCATTGTGGGCTCCACCACAGGTGTGTGTCGGTGGGGGGGTGTGGGGAGCACGTGGTTTACTCATCTGTTCATTGAACAACTGTTCAGTGTTTCCTGGCATGTGCCAGGAACTGTGCTGGGGTCTTGTGACAGCAAACAAGGCAAGACAGTGTAATGGTGTTTTTCCAAGTATTTTAAGTCTGGTGCAAAAGTGGAAATATGTTTTACATTCTCTCTCTCCCTCTGTGCATGTGTGTGTGTATAATTTATGTAGTGAAAGTTTGACCAAATGTTATTTAGCCCTACAATGTGTGACATTCTCTAATTGCTTTTACATTCTATTGTAGTCTTTCATTTTAAACATTGTTCTGGGCATGACTCTCTAAGTTGATTCCATGACTACTTCTAGGTTGGGACCTGCACTTTGAAACTATGAGTACAGTGTTAAGAGATTGGGCTCTGGTAAGGACTTAGTGTATGGAAGCTGCTGTTATTAACATGGGTCCAGGCTCTGCCTTCATGATGGTCATTGTCTCCGTATCTTATTTGTCTTTCCTGCTTCTGCCCACTTCTCCTCTGGACCAAGCCACGTTCTGGTAAAGGTTGTAGGGAAGAGTGTGTGACTGGGCCTAGAACTGGACTGATGGGCTGTTCGTGAGGTAGTGAAGGGAGAGAGAGATCCAGAATGAGGCCTGTGTCTTTGACCTGTAGGACATAGGGGGACAGTGGAGCTATCCCTGAGGTGGCGACATGGTCAGAGGAGTAGATTTACAAGGAGACATTGAGGGCAGTCTAGGATATCACAGGGAGGTGTCTAGTAGGCTACCGAATGGCCAAGTCTGAAGGTCAGGAGAGAGACTGAGACTAGAAGGAGATGTGTACGTCACTACCATAAACGCAGAGAGGGGACTGGAGAGGTGAGACTAGTCTGTGTGAACAGGAGAGAGTTGGTGCAGAGACCTAGATGGTAGGACCTGAATCAGGGCAGGACCCGGGGAGAGGTGAGGAGATATTGGTTGCAGTGACATTCAGGAGGCTGGGTGGAAGGTCATAGCAACTAATGGGTCGTAGTGACTGAAGAACGGTGAAGGGAAGAGGAGAAAAGTCCAGGATGAGGCATGGGACTCTTACTAGTGACTAGGGACCATGGGCCTGCCTGAGACAGATCCAGGAGGAGCAGCACAGTTTGGGGGAAAATACGGAGAACACATAGGGACACTGGTGAGAGATAGCCAAGAGACAGCCAGGGGTAGGTCAGGCGGAAGCCTTCCAGGAGGCTGCTGGACATGGGGCCGGGGGGGGGGGTGTGTGAATGCGAGGGACAGACTAGAGGTGAGGTGGGGCAGTCTGGGTTTGAGTGAGAGATAATGGTGGCCCGGAGGGCACAACTGTGAGGTCGAGGGGAGAGGACAGTTTTCGCACTTCTCATTTTCCCGTCTCCCTTTCTTTCCCCTTCCCAAAGGCTCCAACTACTATGTGCGCATCCTGAGCACCATCGACCGGGAGCTGCTCAAGCCCAATGCCTCCGTGGCCCTCCACAAGCACAGCAATGCACTGGTGGATGTGCTGCCTCCTGAGGCAGACAGCAGTATCATGATGCTCACTTCAGGTGAGGGGGAAGCCTGGGGCCAGAGGGGCCTGAGAGGACCCGGTGGGCCAGGCTGGGAGTCCCAGCTCTGCTCTCCCACCAGACCAGAAGCCAGATGTGATGTATGCAGACATTGGTGGCATGGACATCCAGAAGCAGGAGGTGCGGGAGGCTGTGGAGCTCCCGCTTACACACTTTGAGCTCTACAAGCAGGTGAGGAGCTGCAGTGGCAGGGAAGGGAAAGGCCCTGCTGAGTTTTGGGTTGGTGACAGGACTCCTTGGCTCATCCTTCTTTCCCGACTTCTGCATTTCAGATAGGCATCGATCCTCCCCGAGGCGTCCTCATGTACGGCCCGCCTGGCTGTGGGAAGACCATGTTGGCAAAGGCCGTGGCTCATCACACCACTGGTGAGTCTCTCCCTTGGTCTCCAGCCTGGGCTTTTCCAACCTTGCTCCCTGCTCACTCATCCTCCCCAGGAAGTGGCACAGCACGGTGATTAAGAACATTGGCTCTGGGGTCAAAAGCCCCATTTTGCTTCTTACTCATTGGCTGTGTAGTCCTGGACAGGTGACTGTACTTCATGCCTTAATTTCCTTATCTCATAGAAGACTCACTTCACAGGATGATTGTGAGAATTAACAAAATAGTTCACTATTTTACTACAGTGGGTTGTAGCCCATTAGTAATGAGGAATTCCAATTCATGGGTTGCGACCAGCATTTTATTTTTTTATGTTTTTTAAATATATTTTATTGATTATACTATTAGAGTTGTCCCACTTTTTCCTCCCCTTTATCCTCCTCTGCCCTGCATCCCTCCTCCCTCCAGCATCCCTACCCCACCCCTGCGTAGTTTGTGTCATACATAGAAGTTCTTTGGCATCTTCATTTCCTGTATTATTCCTAACTTCCCCATCTATTTTGTGTCTGCCAGTTATGCTTCTCATTCCCTGTGCCTTTGCCACCCATTCTCCCCTCTCACTCCCCACTGATAATTGTCCGTGTCATCTCCATTTCTGTGATTCTGTTCCTGTTCTAGTTGTTTGCTCAGTTCGTTTTTTTAGGTTCGGTTGTTGATAGTTGTGAGCTTGTTGTCATTTTGCTGTTCATAGTTTTGTTCTTTTTCTTTTTCTTTTTCTTAGATAAGTTCCTTCACCATTTCATATAATAAGGGCTTGGTGATGGTGAACACCTTTAACTTGACTTTATCTGGGAAGCACTTTATTTGCCCTTTCATTCTAAATGAAAGCTTTGCTGGATAGAGCAATCTGGGATGTAAGGTCCTTGTCTTTCATGACTTGGAATACTTCTTTCCAGCCCCTTCTTGCCTGCAAGCTCTCTTTTGAGAAATCAGCTCATAGTCTTATGGGAACTCTTTTGTAGGTTACTGTCTCCTTATCTCTTGCTGCTTTTAAGATTCTCTCCTTATCTTTCATCTTGGCCAACGTAATTATGATGTGTCTTGGTGTGTTTCTCCCTGGATCCAACCTCTTTGGGACTCTCTGGGTTTCCTGGACTTCCTGAAAATCTATTTCCTTTGCCAGATTGGGGAAGTTCTCCTTCATTATTTTTTCAAAAAAGTTTTCTATTTCTTGCTCTTCCTCTTCTTCTGGTACCCCTATGATTTGGTTGTTGGGATGTTTAAAATTGTCCAGGAGGTTCCTAAGACTCTCCTCAATTTTTTGAATTCTTGTTTCTTCGTTCTGTTCCAGTTGAATGTTTCTTTCTTCCTTCTATTCCAAATCATTGATTTGAGTTCCTGTTTTCTTCCCTTCACTGTTGGTTCCCTGTATATTTTTCTTTATTTCACCTTGCATAACCTTCACTTTTTCCTCTATTTTGCAACCATACTCAACCAATTCTGTGAGCATCCCGATTACCACTGTTTTGAACTCTGTATCAGAATGGTTGGCTATCTCCTCATCGCTCAGTTCTTTTTCTGGAGTTTTGGTCTATTTTTTCATTTGGGCCCTATTTGTCTCCCACACCTGTTATGTGTGGGGGGTGGAGCCTTAGGTATTTGCCAGGGTGGGGCAACCCACTTTGCTGTATTGTGGTGCTGTATGTGGGGAAGGGGTCAGAGATGGAACAATGCCGCAACCAGAATTTTTAAATAATGAAACAGAAGATATAAGAGTCCATCCCACACAGCGAGATGTCATGCTGTTTTGATTGCTTCACACACCTATATATTGTGGTTGTTTATAAAAGTATTCTGGTAGGCTCCAGTCAAAATGTCAGGAAGTCAATGTATTACTATTTATAAAGCATAAAGTCAAGGCTCAGCACATCTTAAAAAATCTTAATACATGTGAGGCAGGGAGTAGAGGGCAGTGGTTTAGCAGTGGGTTTTCTGGACCAGACTGCTGGATTTGAAATCTGGCTCCGCTACAGCCATTTATGTAAGTTAGTACTACTTAATGCAAGTTAGTTTATGTAATTACTCAGTAAGTTAGCCTCTCTGTGATTCCTGTTTCCTATATTTCTGGATTCAGAGGATTAAGTCAATATAAATCTTCTAGAAGTATACCTGGCACATAGTAAGTAGACAGTGGATGTTAGCCATTGTCATTATTATTCACCCGCTTAGCAGTTCATTAGACTTCTGCTCTCCCAGGCCCTGTGCTGAGATACAACAATGAATCAGAATTGTCCCCTGGTCCCCGGCCTTGGAGAAGCTCCCAGCATGGCTGAGGAAACAGAACGAAACACTTAGAACATAGTCATTCATTTAATATATAGGGAGTGCCTAACGTGCCAAGCAGTGTTCTAAGTGCTGGAGACATGACAGTGAACAGAACAAAGTCTCCATTTCTCATGTAGTCATGGAGGTGGTATCTTAGCTGGGGAAGCTCTTGAACAGATAGGTGAATAGACTGTATGTCCCACAGTGCTGAATTCACAAAGAGAACAACTAAGCAGAATAAGGGGATGGAGAATAATCGCTGCAACTTTACATGTTAAAGAATAAGCTAAAAAGGAGGGAACCAGAACCTGTCTTCATCCCCATTGCCAGTTGTCAATTATGTCAGAAGACGTGCTTGTGGTCCCTGATTCTTGCAAGATATTCGGAAGTGGGTCCTTATAGCAAAGGGGAAGTTGGAGCCCGTAGTGAGGTAATATGATGTCTTTGTGTAAGGCAACTTACCTGTTTTCTTACTAATTTTTCCAAGTGCTGTGGAAATCCAGTTTTTTCTGTATCTGGACTCCATGAATGTTTCTAGCTCTTCTCCATATAGGCATGTTGAAGCACATACGCATTTTTCTTAAATGTCCTGATTATTAAATTTTGGGGTTAAAAAAGACCCATCTGTGGATAGGGTTCACGATTTGTGCTGCTGGGTGGCTGTGGAATGCAAGCAGATGGCTGGTCCTCAATGCTGCAGGACTCAGTGCAGGGTGTTAGAGAATGACCTGGCTAATTGGAGTGGGCATTCAAAGGAAGGGGCGTCCTCAGGGAATTCCTAGTTTCAGTTACAGCAGAAGGGGCCCTACAGGAGGCCCATCCCTGTCTAACCCTTGTCATCTTGCCATCAGCTGCGTTTATCCGGGTTGTGGGCTCAGAGTTTGTACAGAAGTACCTGGGTGAGGGCCCCCGCATGGTCCGGGATGTGTTCCGTCTGGCCAAGGAGAATGCACCTGCCATCATCTTCATAGATGAGATCGATGCCATAGCCACCAAGAGATTTGATGCCCAGACAGGGGGTGAGTGATGCCCAGACAGGGACTGGGGTCTTGGGGCAGGCCTGTGGGGCAGGCATTAGCCTTAGACTAACTGTGTTGCATACTCTAGCTGACAGAGAGGTTCAGAGAATCCTGCTGGAGCTGCTAAATCAAATGGATGGATTCGACCAGAATGTCAATGTCAAGGTTCGGGGTTTGTGATGGGCAGGTGTGGTATGGGAATTGGGAAGGTGGGGCTGGCATGTTAGGGTGCGAGTAGTACGGTGGGAAGGAGGATGTACTAGGGACAGAGGTCTAAGCTGGCCTGTCCCCAATGCCAGGTGATCATGGCAACAAACAGAGCAGACACCCTAGATCCTGCCCTGCTGCGGCCGGGACGTCTTGACCGTAAAATCGAATTTCCACTCCCTGACCGCCGCCAGAAGAGATTGATTTTCTCCACTATCACCAGCAAAATGAATCTCTCTGAGGAAGTTGACTTGGAAGATTGTATCCTGCTCCAGAAGTGAGGGGAGGGTCACATTTGGGAATGGGGATTGGCTCTTCACTTCCACCTCTTCCATCACTGTGACCCACATTGTGGAGGTGGGACACCGAAGTCCAGGGAGGGGAGTGGTGACAAAGACGGCCCAAGGATGACTTCCAGCTCCAGGCATTCACCCCATGATGCCGGGAATGGTTTCCTTAACTCATCCACCACAGATGTGGCCCGACCAGATAAGATTTCAGGAGCAGATATCAATTCCATCTGTCAGGAGGTGAGTGATAATTTTTCTCTGGATCCAGGCTGGGGGCGGGTGAAGACCCTTCCTCTTTGAGAGTACTCTACTGCAATCCTCCCATCCCGTATTGCCTCCCTGGGGTAGCGGGCCCTGTCTGTCCCTTCCTTCACCCTCACTAGAGGTGGGGAGTGCCGGGGACAGATTTTAACTCTCATCCTTTAACAGAGTGGAATGTTGGCTGTCCGAGAAAACCGTTACATTGTTCTGGCAAAGGACTTCGAGAAAGCTTACAAGACAGTCATCAAGAAGGATGAACAGGAGCATGAGTTTTACAAGTGATCCCTCCCCTACACACAGGACCCAGGGACTTCCCTCACTTCTCCAACTTCTGTCCCCAAACCTAGTTTCTTCTCTTTACCCCGGAGTGATTTATTCAATAAATACACAAGATTGAATCCATTCAATTTCTTCTTGGAAGTCTTAAATTCTTTGTTATCCTGGGCCTTGAATAGGATCCTCTGTGCTCCTCCTGTTCTGACAGATGAGTTGGTGAGTACTTGGCCTGGGCTACAGCTTGAGAAGCAAAGAATTCTAACAGAATGACTTCAGAAACTTGGGGAAAGGGATGGAAAATGAATTTCAGACCATGGCCCCTGATCACAAAATAAAGCCCCTGTACATCTCCCACCCCTGTTTCCTACAGGCAGAAGACCATATCAGTCTTTAGTGAGTCCTGCCTTCCTCACACTCAGGGATATCAATGAAAGCAACAACCTCACAGAATCCTTCAGAGCAGGGATGGGGGGATGAGAGGGGTGTGGGTTGGATACCCTGGTTTTGTGACTGTCTCTGGCTCTTTGTATGTTTTTATCAGGGCACAGATGCTTTTGGTTGGACCAATCCCCACTCTTGAGGTCTCCGCTTAGACACCTCTCCCTCTGGGCAGCCTTCCCTCATGCTCTAATTTGGGAAGGAACCCTTCCCCTGTATATCCCTGGCAGCCCCGTGTGGCCAGACTTTCTCACTGTGCTGGCTCCAGACTGAAACCTCCTATACAGTAGTCAGGGATTATAGCTTGACCATCGTTCAAGTCTCAGCTATTTCCAAACATAGCAGGCATTCAGTCTCTTGAACAAATATGTGGATGTTACTATACACTTTGGAGTGAGGTGGGAAGAAGGTATAAGGAAAAACATTTGGGGAATCACAGATCTTGAAGGAACAGGGGTGATTCCTCCATTGATGGGCTTGGCAGGTTGAGCAGAAAAAACTTCCTCCCTGGAACCTCACTAAAAGGAAAGTAAACTGACAAGGACACAGGAGAGGAGATGGCAGTAGTGCAATTTTGGAAAGAGGCAGATACCTTCTCATGGATGTAGCAGACCTGAGGAAACATGAACCTGTACTGAAGGGAAGCACAGAAACATGCCCATTTCACAAATGAGAGGTGCCCGGTACTGAAGGGGAGGGTTGGAAACAGGACTACCTGAAAGGTTATATAAAAATCAATTCATCCAGTGTGATTAGAACCTGGCATGCGCTAAATAAACAAGGTATGTTATTCCAGGCCCATGACCCTTCTCCAGCCTGGCTGAAAACCGCAGGGTTACTCTGTAAAGGCTGAACCAGCAGTCTCTGGGCTGGTGGGTCTGGAGCATGGATGAGGAGGGGGCAGGGTTCCATGATGAAGATGGGGTTAAGTGACAGCCGAAGGATTCCTTCTGAGGGAACAGCAGCAGGAGAGAAAAGAGACAAAAGCGGGCTGGTAAGACACCCAGGGTCCTCATCTTTCACATGCAGTAGCTGGTAATACCTAAGACTGAGGAGTTCACAAAAGCATATAATTTGGAAATACGGAAGTAAACTTCAAAAGGACGGGAAGTCGTTGCTTCTTAGAAGCAGGCAGGGAAATACGGAGTGAGGGTGCTTTTTGTTGTTTTGCTATACACTTTCTACAATATTTGACCTTTTGAATTAGGCACTTAAAAATGACAATAACAAATTCAGAGAAAAATAAAGTAAGGAAAAGAGTCTCTTACAAGCCAGTTATATATGTGGAAGGAGGAGGGTAAAAGAGGGGAATTGCTCAAGTGACAAAAAACCCTAAACATCAATGAAGGGTAAAGAGATTGGGAAAAGAACAAAGCCATGTGCCCCAGAAATGACAGCAAAGAAAATAATGCAGGGAAAGGACATTGCCACAACCTGAACAGAACATCCTTTTCGGAGTTAGGATGGTGGTGCAACTTGAAGCATCTGCCTTAAACTGTCACTCCATCAGACTCATCAGTTGAATGGGCACAGTACCCAAGTCCCAAGGGACAGTGAGAAGAGTATGTGAAATAATATAAACAGCATAAAGCACTAGAGATACGAGAAAAAACCCAAATCCTTCCCAAAAACTGAAGGGCTCTCCTCTTGTAAGGTATCCTCTGCCTGAGTCTATGTGACAAATTGTTCCTTGGGCAGGAATGTTATCTGGTGCTTTGACTTATTTTGGTGCTGTTGAGAAGTGTTCGCTCAACACCCTATTTCCTGGCAGTCTGGAGAGAGTGACCAATTTTTCAGAGATGAATCAGACGTAGTCCCTGTTCCCAATTATCTCAGTGAAGATAGGAGGCCAATTAAGGAAATCCCACAGTTAATATTTTAATAATGAGGTCTACTTTTTCTGCTTGTGAAAGTTGGCATTTAATTGGGGTCTCTGAAAAATAAGGAATCTGAAAGATGATTAGGACAGAATCTTCTCTAGTGTTCTTGTCATTTTTACTTTTGTCCAGATCATTCGTGCAACTTAAAGCTCTTGGAGAATCTTTGAGGAGATACAGAGACTCCAGAGGTGGAGACCATGCTTTTTCTTTATCTGTCCACATGACACTTCATAAGGCCTTTCTCCATTTCATTTAGGTGAAAACACTCCAAACTACCAGTCAAGAGTGACCTTGGGGTTCTTCTAGGGGTCCAAGACCTCCTGGGCATGCTCTACATTTAAAATTACTTTCTACATTTTTAAAGTAAGCATGAGCCAAGGCCAATGAGAGCAAAAGCTTCCATAACAGTAATGTTACAATTAGCTACATCTCCAGCGAGAGACACCCCAGGAACACCCCTGTAGTTAGTTGAACAAGTTGAGTCTAGTACTCATTACAATGAGGGAGAATGCACACCACAGGGAACTGTGCAGCATCTTAAGAAGAGAGTGTTAGGAAAAACATTGAAGAATTTGGGCTTGTGTAAGGTGATTTTAGGGAGGGGTTCAGGAAGCAGGACTTTGCTCTGTGTTGGATGCTTCCAGGAAGCAAGAGGAATTTTATTATCGTTAGGCATTGTAATAAATCTTACGTTTTAAGATAGAGCAGAGTGAGGAGAAAGCTGTAATTGATAAGAGGTAGCAGCCACTCACCTTAGCTGGGAGAATGGATATTGGGTTCTGACACTACCTCTATGTCTCAAACACCTCTTTTGGGCTCCAACACCCAATAATGGCAGTACTCATACCCAGATGCCCACTTCACGCTGTCTGGCTCTGAAATCCTCCTTACCCTGTCCATGTTAATAACCCCATGCTGGTCCATTCCATCACTTGGAATGCCCTCTCGTAGGCTGTCACCCTGCACCAGGCCATCCCCTGCATAAACACCCACCTCATCCGCTCAGGTTCTGAACCCTTGTAGTGAGCCCATCTTATGGATTTTGGACTGAACTGTTTAGAAAGGCAAGGCAAGAGGAAGAGCAAAATGTGTTATAATTTGAAATAAAGCAAGTCATTCCCTCATGGACTGTGCATGGTCTTAAAAATGTTCTCTGCCTCATTAGAAAGTAGGACTAATGAAGTCTGACCCACAATCCAGAACTGATTCTAATCGTGAGCTCACTACTCATTGGCACACTGCCTTTCCAAATGTAAAACTATTTCCTCAGTCCAAGGCTCTCACATTTATCTGTCAAACACTCCGAACAGCACTGAAGAGTAGAAGAGTCATTTGATGTTTTTAATAGTCATTATGAGTTATTGTGCATTTTTCTTCTTGAAAAAAATCAGTTGAGTCTCTATAAAAAATGATTTGGTGGGTAAGTTACAAATCTTTCGTCCAAATCTTTAAATAAAGCTTATGGTGCAAGAAGATGCAACATATTCTCTTTATTCTGCAAAACAGGCCAGTGGTAGCATAAGTTCATAAACACACAGTCACGATTCCACTGGGTCCTATGATGTCCCACACCTCCATATATTCAGAATCACACATACCCATCTTCATACAGCCTGGCTTGCACCTAGACACTCGACAATCCCAGTCACACAGCGACCCACGCATCCACACCATCCAACACATATGTCTCCAGTCACAGTTAAGCACAGCCACAGTCTCCCACTGAACCTGGCACCTCACTGCTTACAGTTATCAATCAGACTGCCATGCTACTTTTTATGATCTACAGCCAGAGAGAGTGCAGTCGGTCCCACAACGTTCACACAACCACGCAGGCTCACAAGCCAGATACAAAGGGCCATACACCCATTCTTTTAAATACATAAAAAGCTCACGCTGTGTACCAAGGAGCCAGGACTACCTCCGGAGAACAAACAGACAAAATCCACCTGCCGGAGCTCCCGCGGGTCCCGCAGGCACTCGGCCTCAGGGTCACACCCATGGATGCACTTGGCAGTCCGGAGAAGTTTGCATTGCCCAGATAGCAATCGGGTGCGAGATCCCCTTGTTTTCCTATAATCCCCGCGCGGATCGCCCAGTCGGGGTTGTAACTGCGGGTTCCGCGCGGATGTGCGCCTGCGCTTAGGCCCGCGCTTGTGCGTTCTAGAGCCCAAGCCCACCTGCTCCAGGCTGTGGACTACATTTCCCAGAAACCCCAGGGTCAGTATTAACTGAGACTCTGGGGGCCCTCTAAAAGGCGTTCTAGGTGGTTTCACCACGGTTGGAATTTGTTGCAGCCAAGGAAGAAGCCTAGGTGAGACGCAGCTGGCTTCGTTGGACTAGGAGTGGGGTCGGGGTTGCTGCCCCAAGTGAAGAGCCCCGTGGCGCGGATGGCGTGCCTCGTGCAGGGAGCCTCGGGCCTGGGCGTGCGTGAGGAGTACCCTGTGATTCAGGCAGGCTGTGTATTTGCGCGTGCGCACCTGCCTGCCAGTTCCAGGTTGGGTCTCTGTGACCCTACGTGAGGCTTTGAGGCTACCCTGGTGTATCCAGGCCGTCTCCTCACAGCCCCGGGTGTTTGCACAGAACAGTGTCCCCAAAGAGGAAGGTCAGATACTGTATTGAGCCCTAGGAAGGGGGTTCCCAGCAACAAGGCACACAGTCTTGGGCTTTGGGGTGGGACTTTTAGAGCTAGAAGTGTCTCTGAAACTGACCTCTGGGACTAAATGATAGGAGGGACTGTCCCTGCTTGGAGGCAATGTGGGTGCTGCTACATTTGTCAGAACCACAGCATTTTCATACCTCTAATCCTAGGTTTCCGCTGTGAATTCAAAGACAGATTCCAGCCTCCCTCTCCCATCTGGTTACGCGTGTGAGATCTGAGCAGGTGTGGCCCTGGAGGGGACTTTCTTGGTCTGTTTATGATCTTTATGATCTAAGAAAGTCCTGGTGCCTCATGAGTTCCTTCTTCCTCAGTCCTGCCATTCCACCAAACAGGGCTTCTGAGGAAGAAGGAAGTTGGACATCTGAATCCAGATAAGGTGAGTTTGTATTTCCCCTTTGTTCATAGCTGCATTTTTGTTTCTAGAAAATGGAAACATTGCTTATTTTCCTGAAATGTCCAGTGACCTATCCTAGGCCTTTTTCCCAGTAGCTGATGGACGACGTAGATCCTCTTCTCATTGGCCCTCAAATGCTCCCTCCTCATTCTTCAAATCATTCCTCTGCACTCACTTTTTTATAATAGGAAGAAATGCGTATCCTGGAGCCTAAAGTTAAAGCTTTGTTTTATTGGGATTAGTGTGGAATCACATCATTGATCTCTAAAACCTCAGTTTAAAAGTAAGGCAAGATCAGAGGTGGTTTGATTAATGCCAGTGAGTGACATGGGCATCTACTTTTGAATTTTTTTAAAGGTTTTTGGGGGCAGGAATGTGATTGGAAGTCTGAGCATGAAAATCTGTGTCATCATGGGCAGGGGTTTTTCCAAGAAATCAGCGGATTGAGATTTATGCTTATAAAGAGTTTATCATTAAAAAAAGTAGTACACATGAGTAAAGTAATATTGCACACTTGAACCTCTAATTAAAGTTCTCCATTTAATGCCTTATTAAGTTCTTTTGGTTAGTTTTATGTTGAACAAAGGTGTCTCCTCTTTGGTAGCTATGGGGACAAGAGTAGACTTCTTAAAATATTTAAAATGTCACTATACAAAATGGGCATGAGACTCAAATTTCACTATGAAAAACAGTAGAAAAGAATTTTATTCATTAACAATAGAATAAAGGATATGTAATATCCTTAATTTTGTACTATCTCAGTCTTCACGACAACTCTGAGATATTGCTATTCTTCTCCCTAGTTTATCAGTAAACTAACTGAAAAGTTAGTAGCTGTCAGACTAGGATTCACATTCTGAAGTTCTGACAAAGGAGTCTGTGTTATTAATGACATTATAATCCCTCCCATAGTCTTACATACTTCTATAAGTTGCCTGTATCAATCAGTAACTCGTCATGAATGTATTTCTTCAACAATAAATATGCACCAATATAATAGTATTAATAAGGCCTCGGTGTGCCATCAAAACTAACCATAATTTATTTAATCTGTTGCCTCCTGCACTGTTGATATTTAAAATATTTGTTTACCCTAAGTTGTTTATTGATAAACATCTTATGTATATATCTTATTGTGCTTATATAAACATTTCCTGAGAAAAACTGCCTAAAAATGGAATTGCAGTCAAACACCAGACATAAGGGCTCATAGTACACCTGAATCTTGTGATAGTAATTAATTAGAGGCACGCAAGCACTGAAAACATAATTGCTACTCTTAAGTTTCTTATAACAGCAATAATATAAAATCAGAATGGACTGAATAAGTATGAGCTAGAAGATCAAAGCCAGGTCACATGCCTTGGGAATTCATAAGAAAGATGTTATTTCTCTAGCTACCTCTGTCAGGTTTTGACCAGATTATTCTGAACCCAGGGTAACTCTGTGGTGATAAATGGATTTTATGCTGATGCTTAATATACCAGCTGTTTTTATTTATTTATTTATTTTATTATTAATATGTTTTATTGATTATGCTATTACAGTTGTCCCATTACCCCCCATGTTTTTATTTTTTACTACAGTTTACATTCAGTATTATTTTGTATTAGTTTCAGGTGTATGGCACAGTGGTCAGACAATCATACATTTCACAAAGTGGTCCCCTCGATATTTCCAGCACCCAGCTGGCACTACACATAGTTGTTACACTATTATTGACTACATTCCTCATGCTGTACTTTATGTCCCTGTGACTATTTTGTAACTATCAATTCGTACTTCTTAATCCCTTCACCTTTTAATCCAGTCCCTCAACTCCCTTGTCCTCTGGTCTGTTCTTTTTATCTATGAGTCTGTAACAGCTGGTTTTAGATTATCTTGAGCTCTTTCTCCAAGTTCAAGAGAAGTGGTTTAAAAAGGAAGACTTTTCTCTTATCAAAATGAAATAATTACATATATACGTCAATGTGTATATTTTATACTGCTTATAAAAGTGATGGATTATACGTAAGCAAAAGGACTATCAAAAATATGTGCCCTGGCTGGCATAGCTTAGTGGATTAAGCGCGGGCCTGTGAAACAAGAGATCCAGGTTCGATTCCCAGTCAGGGCACATGCCTGGGTTGCAGGCCAGTTCCCATCAGGGAATGCACAGGAAGCAACCATACATTGATATTTCTCTCCCTGTCTCCTTCCCTTCCCCTCTAAAGATAAATAAATAAAATCTTTAAAAAAAAATATGTCATGCA
This sequence comes from Trachops cirrhosus, assembly GCA_028533065.1. Lineage (NCBI taxonomy): Eukaryota > Metazoa > Chordata > Mammalia > Chiroptera > Phyllostomidae > Trachops > Trachops cirrhosus. The sequence continues at coordinate 34,589,859 of CM052550.1, forward strand.
GGTTAGAAATTTTAGCATATGGATACATAACTTTCTGAACATTTTTCTCTGTCTTGATTTCTACCTGCCTGTCTTTCATTATTTCTCTTTGTCTCTATGTCTTCATGTGCGTGTGTATTTTTTACAAATGTGGTCATATTGTACATTCTGGTTTTAACCTAATTTTTCTATTTATAGTATATCCAAAATATTTTCCATATCTTTTAAATATTCTTTCCAATTTAGTACAGTACTTAATATCTATATAATATCTCATTATATAGATGATCTATAATTTACTTAACCAATCAACTGGTGCTGGGCTCAGAATGCTGAGCACCGCCTTCCCTGAATACATCTTAATATGCATTTACAATCATTGCCTTTGGACAAAGCCCTAAAAGTAGGTTTGTGTGGTTAAATTCTTTCACATACTTCTACATTCCTTATTTAAAGGTTGCACAAATCCACAGCTTCTACAAAATATCCATTTCCCCATGCCCTTGCTCATATGGCATACCAATCTAATATGTGTAAATTGGCATTTCCTTATTTCTTTAACAAGTGTCTCCTTAATTGTATTGAAATTTAATAACTTTGGTGGATGGTATGTTGTTATTTTTTAGTGAATTACCTATGCTCAAGTTCCACTCAAAGGAAGATATCCTGGGATAGAGAGAAAAAAGCCAGAGCTGAAAGAGAATTGGCTTTATTTAGAGAAATATGGATTCAAAACACAGTTCTTCCTCTAACTGAATTTGAGCAAGGAACTTTACTTTGAGCTTCTATTACTTCATCTGTTGAATGGAGATAACCACATTGTGTGAGTCAATGTTAATATGATAACGGACCCACAGAAGATGCTAAAAATACCTATTTTTGTTGTCACCTTGAGACCATGGGCATGACTTCACACCATGCAGCTTTGATATTGAGAGATTGGATTAGTCACTGCCTGTAGTGACTTCCTGCAGAACAGCAATACTGAGGATCCTAATTTTATTGAAATACATAGAGGTTGGATGCACACAGAGCTCAGAGGATTCTGAAGCTGTAGTTGTGGCTGGGGAAGCACTCTACATGGGGAATGCATTTTGCAATGAAAAAGGCTGCCTGCCATTTTCTGCCTGTGTGTCTGCTGAGTCCAGATATCTGAGCCATGAAAGATTATTCAGGTTTGGATGGAGCAGCCCCTTCTCAGCTCTAGAAGGTGGACTGCTCAGGGCAGGACTCAACAATTTGGTCTCAGCTACAGTTCAGCATCATCAGAAATTGGGGTGGACCAGAGACCCCTGTGCTGGAGGGCCTAATCTGGCTTCATGCAGGAGGCCTCTGCTCTGCATCTACACTTGACAGGTGGTTTCCATGGTATAGGGAGGGTTTGGCTTTACCCAAGCTCAAGTCTTGTCTCTCCTGATTTGTATGTGGGATATTGCGGAGATGGAAGTAGAAAGAAGACAAAACACAATCATTTTAACTTAAGTCATTTGGGGATTCTGAGACACATTTGGTCTCAAAGCCTCTTGTTTCTTCCCCAGCCCTGGCTTCTCTGGACTCTGTGTTTCTCTAGTGGAGGAAGCCAAAAGAAGACTGACAAGTTCTTGCTGTTCTAAAATGATGGCCCATGTAAGTTCACATTTGTCCTCCTAGAAACATTGTGATTTTGAATTTATTAGATCATTTTTATTATCCTGAAACTAACTTTCGAACACAAAGCTACTGCTGAATCTGCTCCTCATTTGCTCTGATCACAGTGAACGCTGGTGCCACATAACCTCGTGCGCTCCTCATTTGCTTCTCTTCGTTCTCTCTCTCTCTCTTTTTTTTTAAAAATTATTTTAAGAGTACATTTATTAAAACTGGGTACAGTGAAACAAAGGAAGGGCTTAGGGTAGAAGAAGCAACAGGACAGCCTAGGCGGTGCTCTGCTTTGGCTCCCTAAAAACATTATAGGAGAAAAATGAACCAAGATGGGGCTGCTGTTAGCTTGCTGAAAAGTCAGAGAAAAGGGGGCCTTGGAGACAGGGTCAGGGGGTAGCCCAGGATGAGCTGCCCCTGCCCATTTCTCCCCTGGTTGCGAGTCTCATGGGGTCCCTTAGAGTTTAGGAGAGAAAAGTAAAGATGCATGCTTGAGAGGGAAGAAAGGCATGGGCATGCTCCAGAGAGAGCCTGCCTCCTCTCTTCTCTCTTGCCTGTGTTTACCTACTCATCACCTCTCCATGTGACCAGTCTCTCACAGGTGCACTGATGGAGGAGTGAAATTCTCATCCATCAGATGAATTCTCACAAGGGAAGTATTTGAACTTCCCTCTTTAGAGTCATGATTCCATGGCACAGAGATGATGATCCCATTAGACTCCCCAGATCTGAGTTCTGCAGGTTGGTAAGATGGAATTCAGTGTTCATTGTTCTGCAGTGGTGAGATCTCATACCTTGAGAAGCCTAAAGGACTGCATTGGAGTGTGGCCTCCATGTAGGGATCTCAGGGATCTAGGTGGGGGGCAGCAGGGATGGTGGTGGTGGTCCCCAAAGGGAGAAACAATAGGAAAAAGGAACGTTTTCCTATTGAGGAGATTGTGGAGGATGCTTGAGGAGGTTGTGCTGGTATCCAGTGACATTAGCATCATGGTGGATCATCCTGCACCAGTGTCCTGTAACTCAGGTTCAAGGCAGGTGATCCCAAGGGATGGTGGTGGTAGCTGAAAGGAAGATTCTCTAGATCCCTAATGGGGGATGAAAACAGACTCACTCACAGGATTGAGGAAGATCTGCCTAAATATGAAAGAAGGATTGGTCTGATATATCCATAAGATAAATGATTAACTAGCCAACAATTTAACTAAAGACTTTGTCACTTGTTATAACAAGGAAAAATGCTGTGACATTATCTTCCATAATGATGAGCCTGAGTTTTGGTGAAGTCAAATGTCAGTCAAGGTTCTCTTTTCTAAGATAGAGGTTTTAGATTATTTTTTGGGAAAAACAATTCATTATTTTTCTTTTCAATTCCTGAAGAGAAAAGAGAATGAAACTCACATTTATTCAGAACTTGAAATGCAAGAACATGATAAGCAGTGTGCTTATTTATATGATTTTATTTCATTGGGAAACTTTGATTTTATTCATTCTTTGACCCTTTGATAATTATGTTATCTCATTATATACAGGACATTTTGTTTGTACCAAGAGCATATAGATACTCTACTTTAGAAATACTAATTTCTTTATTTTTCCTCTCATGACACAGGCTTGAATCCTACTTTAATTGCTTGTTATGTTGCCTCTTTCTTGCAAAGCAGTTTTCCATCTTGAAAATACATTAAAAACAATGGGTCTCTTATTTCAGATGTCCTTGGCATTCAGCGACGTGGCCATAGACCTCTCCCAGGAGGAGTGGGAGTGCCTGGACCCTGTTCAGAGGGCCTTGTACAGGGATGTGATGTTGGAGAACTACAGTAACCTGGTATCATTGGGTAAGGAAAAGTGTACAAATAATTTACAATCTGTTTTCTGGAATACCAGTTTTCTCCAGTGTTGTATTTCAGAGCTGTGTTTTAAGAAACCAACTGACTTTCTGCCCCCTATTTCAAAAGAAATGGTTCAAACATGATTGGGTTGGAAATGGGCACTTGTGTTAAGCACCTGCATCTTTCCCATTCTTTAGTGACCTTCATTGCTCCCTCTAGCCCTTCTTGCAACTGCCTGTTTTCTAAATGATTCCCGAATTGATTTCTACAACATTTGCAGAGAAGCCAGCTTTCATGTAATGTGTATGGTCAGAATTCCTATAGCTGCTCAGTGTTAACGTCTGGCCCACCTTCAAAGAGATAGTCTCTAGGTTCGGTTTTTATTTAATCATCAAAAGAACCTCTATGGTGTATATAGTGGTAGATTGGGTTAACAATATTCATATAAAATTCAAGCAAATACATTCCTAGAAGAGAAGTCCTAGAAGAGGGATCTATTTAACCTACTTTGTGGTTGAAAGTTATAGTCTGTGAATTTTGCATTTTCCATTGAAAAATATCTGAGGAAGAACCTGGAAGCATTTTAGGAAACTTAATATTTTTCTTTTAACAAAATAACAACAAGGATAGGCCAGGCCTCTGGTGGTACAGTGAAACTAATTCTTCAAGAGAGCATGTGGCAGAACTTCTGGTCAAGATGGCATCTTAGGTAAATGTGGTACTCACATCCTCCTACAACCACATCAGAATTACAACTAAACTATAGAACAGCCATCATGCAGAGCTGTCTGAAATCTAGCTGAACAGAAGTCCTACAACTAAGAATATAAAAAAGAAGCCACATAGTGACTAGTAGGAGGGGCAGAGCCACAGAAGGGGCTGGTCCCACACCCACATGAGTCAGATAAAAATCGGGAGGAGTATCTGAGCTACAGAGGTTCCCCCTGAGGAGTGAGGTGTTCCAGCCCCACACCAGGACCCCTAGCCCAAGGTTACAGTGACAGGAAAAGAAGTCCCCATAATTTCTGGCTGTAAAAGCCAGCATGGATTGTGGCTGGGTGAGATGGAGGGCTTCTGAGGCCCAGGTAGTCCTCTTAAAGGGCCTGCACACAGACTTACTTGAACTCACTTGCTCTGAGCTGCAGTGCTGGGGTAGCAGCTTAAAAGGTACCAGGGACATACAGGGAGGAACTGAATTCTCTGGCATCTGGGCAAGAGCTGGAGGAGCAGCTTTTTCTTAAACAGAAGTGTTGGCAGTGGCCATTGTTCTTTTTCTGAGCCTTCCCCCAAAACAGCTGGCAGGCAGGTGCCATGTCTGATTCTCCACTGACCTGACTATCACTGTTTACCACACTCAGGTAATTCTCTGAGACCCTGCCCACCCAACTTTAAAACCCATCCATGCTGCAGACTTTTTTAAAATCTCTCAAAGAAGCAGTATCTGGCCTCAATGTGCCCCATACTTTTCATTAAGTGGCCCTAGACCTGGCACTAGTGCCAGCCTGCCTTGGTTTGCAGCTTGGCATCTCCTGGGCACCTCCAAGTCCAGGACAAGTAGCAGTCATCTGCAGACAACTTTGTAGCTCCTGCTGGGTGGCCCCAAGAAGAACACAAGTGGCAGCTGACCTCCTAGAAAGCCTGTACCTCCCAGAAAACCCCAGAGCCAATGCACCTGATGGACAGCTTCAGACCATGTTGAAACACCACCTAACCACCCCCACAAGTGACACACTCAAGGGATGGATTCAGCAGGCACCACAGGACCACTGAAGTAAGTCCTACTCTGTGGGACGAGCCCCTATACAGCTTATCCTCCCTGGTGGTTGCAGCCAGTCTTTGCAGCTGATTGGACCGGGGGTAAATCCCTCCCATTGATGTGCCAACAGCAGTCAAAGCTCAACAACAGTGGGATTGTACATAGCTCACATGGGAGGTGTACCTGGAGTGCTCACCTACGGTGAAGGGGGTGGCTGTGCCACTGGACCCTACAGGACACATACTACATTAGGCCACACTACCAAGACACAGAGTCAAAGCAGATCTACCTAATACATAGGAACAAACACAGGAACGCTGCCAAAACAAGGAGACAAAGAAACATAGCCCAAATGAACGAACAGATCAAAACTTCAGAAAAAGAACTAAACAAAGGTGACAAGCAATCTATCAGATACAGAATTCAAAACACTGATTATAAGGCTGCTCAATGAACTTAGAAGAGTAGAGGAACTTAGTGAGAACTTCAACAAGGAAATAGGAAATATAAAAATGGAGATAGAAAGCATGAAAAAGAAACAGTCAGCCCTGGCTGGTGTAGCTCAGTGGATTGAGTGCTGGCCTGCAAATCAAAGGGTCACCAGTTCGATTCCTATTCTAGGGCACATGCCTGGGTTTCAAGCCAGGTCCCCAATAGGGGGAGTATGAGTAGCAACCACACACTGATGTTCCTCTTCCTCTGCTTCTCCCTCCCTTCCTCTCTCTAAAAATAAGTCAATAAAATGTTTTTTAAAAAAAGAAACAGTAAGAAATGAAGACTACATTAACTTGAAAAATGCATTACAGGGAATCAATAGTAGAGTAGATGAAGCAGAGGATCAAATCAGCAATTTGAAAGACAAAGAAGCAGAAAGCACCCAATCAGAACAGAAAAAAAAAGAATTAAAAGATGAGGATAGTATAAGGAGCCTCTGGGACAACTTGAAGTGAACCAATGTTCGCATCAAGGGGGTGCCAGAAGGAGGAAGTGAGGGCAAAGGATTGAAAACATATGTAAAAACATATGACAGAAAACTTCCCTAATCTGGTGAAGGAAATAGACTACAGGTCCAGGAAGTGCAAAGAGACCCAAACAAGATGAACCCAAAGAAGCCCACACCAAGACACAGCATAATTAAATGCCAGAGGCTAAAGACAAAAAGATAATCTTAAAAGCAGCAAGAGAAAAGCAGTTAATTACGTACAAGAGTGTTCCCATGAGACTATCAGCTGATATCTCAAAAGAAACTTTGCATGCCAGAATAGATTGGCAAGAAATACTCAAAGTGATGAAAAGCAAGGACCAACAACCAAGAATAGCAAAGCTATCATTTAGAATCAAAGGACATATAAAGAACTTCTCAGACAAGGAAAATCTAAAGGAATTCATCACCAGCAAACCAGTACTACATGAAATGTTAATGCATTTCCTTTAAGAAGAAAAAAATAACAAATATGAATAATAAAATGGCAATAAATACATGTCTATCAACAATTGAATCTTAAGGAAAACAAGATAAATGAACAAGCAGAACAGAAACAGACTTATAGATACAGAGAACATTTTGACAGTTGCCAGATGGGAGGGGAATTGGGGGATGGGTGAAAAAGATGAAGGAATTGAGAAGTACAAATTGGTAGTTACAGAATAGTAACAGGGATGAAAGAAACAGCATAGTCAATAATATTGTCATAACTGTGTATGGTGTCAGATGGGTACAAGATTTATTGGAGGATCACTTAGTAAGTTATATATCTAATCACTGGGTTGTATACCTGAAACTAATATAATTATGTATGTCAACTAATTGAAAAATAAATATTTAAAGTAAAAAATAACAACAAAAAATAGTACTATAATACTGGGTATCCTTTTAAGTCTTTAGATATATTCAGTTAATTCTCATAACAGCCCTGTGAAAGAGGTAATAATAGTGCCATTTTTCATTTGATGAAAGTATAACACATGGAGGGAATAACTTTTCAAGGTCACATGGCTGGTAGGTGGCAGAGTATTTGAACCCAGGCTGTATGGCTCCTGTCTTTGTTCTCAACCCTTCTCTATAGGCCTTTAAAAGCAGAGCAGATTTCCCTGGCCAAGTGGCTCAGTTAGTTGGAGCATCGTCCAGTACACCAAAAGATTGAGGTTCGATTCCTAGTCAGGGCAGATACTTAAATTGCAAGTTTGATCCCCTGTCCAGGCGCATATGGGAGGCAACTGATCAATGTTTTTTTCTCACATCGATGTTTCTGTCTGTCTTCCTTTGTCTCTAAAATCAATAAACATATTCTTGGGTGAGGATTAAACAAAAAAGTTTTTTTAAACTTTATTTATTTTTAGAGAGGGGGAAGAGGGGGAGAAAGAGAGGAAAACATCGATGTGCAAGAGATATCTGTTGTCTCTCACATGCCCCCAACTGGGGACCTGGCCTGCAACCCAGGCATGTGTCCTGACTGGGAATTGAACTGGTGACCTTTCAGTTCACAGGCCAGCACTCAATCCAAGAGCCACACCAGCCAGGGCTAAAGAAAAAAAAATTTTTTTTAAAGCAGAACGGATGTTTTCTCTTCTTTATCTAGCCTCTGTAGTCCTGTGATCATGGGTCCATTTAAATGTCAATATTCTTCAATGGCCTTTTTCATTTTATCAAGTACCATTTTGACTTACAGTTTAATATAAATATAACCAAGTCTGAATTAAGTCATTGTAAGCTTACTTACGGATGTTTGTCTGTTCCTAATTACATGGCATTTCTTTCTTGTGAGCAGGATGTTGCATTCCTAAGCCAGATGTGATTACTTTATTGGAGCAAGAGAAGGAGCCCTGGTTGGCAATGAGGGAAGGGACAAGGACTGCTACACAGGTGAGTGATGGCAAATCAGGCAGGGAGTTGCCATCCTAAGGTTTAACACCCTGGATCAGGGAGAGGCACACCTCTGAGATATTTGTAAAGCTCCCTTCAAAGGCCCAACGCCTGTGGAGAAAAGGCCTGAGACCTGAGAAAGCATTAAGGTCTTAACATAAGCTACCAAAGGATACTGACCTTTACCCCATCTGCGATGCTCCTTGTGTCTCTTCTCTTCTGTTTCCCTCCCTCCATCTCAAAGAGGGGACTGCTTTCTTTCTTCCCCACTGACAATCGTTTTACATATGTTTCCAAGTCTTCCTTTATAGTTACACTTACATTCATTTCTCCATTGCCTAAAATTGTTTTATTTAACGTCTATTTCCCTTTTACTCAAAACCAGGCACTGAGCTAGAGTCTAGACTCCATTGATGTTGGTTCCTATGGTTGTGGAGGTGTTGCTCTTGTAGTAGGAGAGACGTGTAGTAAAGAGATGACCTACTATCAGGTGGTTGTGTGCGTTGTGAAGAAGATTAAGCAGACAGCATGTTGGAGGGTTGGCAGAGCTGTTTTAGATAATACCAACAAAGGCCAGTCTGAGATAAAAACCTTTGAACAGAGATGGGAAGTAAGGTCTGGAGCCCTGTGACTGCTGAGGGAGAGCAGTTTAAGCAGAGTAAACAGCAAATTCAAATGTTCTGAGATTGAGTGTCATCTGTGTTTCTTCCCAAACCAGATGATGCCTACTGATTTAAACATTCTTGTACGATTATTTGTGTGTTCCTCTGTTTTCATTGCCCTTGAGAATAACTGCTGAGTCAGGGGACAGGTATATTTTCTTAGTCAGATGTATCAACATGCAATTTACATAATATAAAATGCATCCATTTTAAGTAACATGTTCTGTAACTTTTTTAAAAAGTTCCATTGATGTATAGTTATCATCAATAAACTGAACATATTTAAAGTGTACAGCTTGATAAGTGGACAGATGTATGTTGTGGAACTGTTATACCATCAAAATAACAAAAGTTTCCTTCACCTTCAAAAGTCATCCTTTTCTCATGCCTCTCTCTGCCCCTCCCCAGACAACCACTGGTGCTTTCTTTTTTTTTTCTTAAATTTATTTTTATTTTTTTATTTTATGTTTTTTAATTTTAGTCATTATTCAATACAGTTTCTATCCTTTATTCCCATTCCAGCCCACCCACCCATCCCTCCCCTCCACTCTCCCATTTCCAACCCGCTTAGTTTTTTCTGACACTATGCATTTTCTAGAATTTTGTATGAATGGAATAACATAGTGTTTTATTTAGCTTTATTCACTCAGCATAATTATTTTAAGATTCATCCATGTCATTGCACATATCAGTAGTTCATTCTTTTTTGTTGCCAAATAGTATTCCTTTGTATGGCTGTACCACAATTTGTTTCTCCATTTGTCTGTTAATGGACATGGAATGATTTCCAGTTTAGGGGTATTGCAAATAAAACTGATATAAATATACATGAATATTGGTGCCTTCTCATTCAATAAACCTTTTCCTACTCCAAAAAATATATACATGAATATATATAAGCCTTTGCATAGATATATACTTTTATGTCTATCTGGGGAGGTATGGATGGATCATATGATAAATATATGCTTACATTTTTAAGAAACTGCTGCAGCCCTGGCCGGGTAGCTCAGTTGGTTAGAATATCATCCCAGTGAGCCAAGGTTGCAGGTTTGATCCCTGATCAGGGCATGTACAAGAATCAACTAATGAATGCATAAGTAAGTGGAACAACAAATCAATGTTTCTCGCCCTTTCTCCCTTCCTCTCTCTCTAAAACTCAATAAATTAAAAATAAAGGACCTGCCACACTGTTTGTAAAATGGTTGTACCACATTACCTGCCCAGCAGAAGTATATGAGAATTCCAGTTTTTCTGCATCCTTGCCAGCACTTGGTATGGTTAGCCTTTCTAATGTTAGCTATTACTAATAAGTGTGCAGTGGTGTCACATTGTGGTTTTAATGTTCACTTCCCTTATGCCTAGTAATGTTGAGCAACTTTCATTGCTTAATTTCTCATTCACATATCTTCTTTGGTGAAATGTCTATTAGAAACTTTTGCTCACTTTCTAATTGTTTTCTTATTACTGAGTTTTGGGAGTTCCTGTGTATTCTGGATACAAGTCCTTTATCAGATGTATGATTTGTAAATATTTTCTCACATTATGTAGCTTGTCTTTACATTGTATTAACAGTGTCTTTTCAACAGCATAAGCTATTCACTTGATTAAGTCCAATTTATCACTTTTCCTTTTATGGATTATGTTTTCAGTATCATATTTAACAAATCTTTGCCAAACCCAAGGTTACAAAGGTTTTCTTCTATTTTTTCTTATAGAATTCTTATAGTTTTAGGTTTTCGCATTTCTATACTAATTATATACAAACTCTTCCAGAAACTGAAGGGGGAATATTTTCCAACTCATTCTACCAGGCTAATATTACTCTGATATCAAAACCAGACAAAAACATTGTGAGAAAAGAGACATATGAATCAATATTCTTCAAAAACACAGATGCAAAATTTCTAAAGGAAATTTTAGCCTGTTGAATCCAGGAATTTGTAACAAGAATGGTAATTGCTGGCAATTCTTGATGTTCCTTGGCTTGTGGATGCATCACCTAGTCTTTGCCTCCATCTGCACATCACCTTCTCTATTATGTCTGGTGTCTAATCCCCCTCTCCTCACTCTTGCAGGTACATCTGTCATTGGATTTAGGCCTAACCCTAAATCCAGAATGACCTCATCTGAAAATCTTTAACCTGATTATATCTGCATACTCTTTTTTTTTCAAATTAGGTCATATCATAGGTACTGGGAGCTAGGATTTGGACGGATCTTTTTGGAGGCCACCATTCAACCCAGTATATCTGGGAATAATGACTTTTGTGATCTTTTCTAATCCTTATATTGTTTTTCTTGCCTTACTCTACTAGCCAGGACCTATAGTATAATTATTGAATAAAAGTTAGCTTGAGCATCTGCGGAATGAATGAGTAATAATAAAGCTCAGCTGGTGCTAAATAAAGTATCTCAATACTTAGTTGGGGTTAGGGACAAAGAAAAGCAACAGTGGCCTTGCACAGGGTGGAATGTAAACAGTGGTGGAAATACCTTGTGTTCAAGGTAACAGTAGGAACTTCAAGAATGATAAGGTATAAAAATGACATTTTTCCATTTACTCTTTTGACTGAGCAATCTTGGAGGTATACTTGTTCCCTTTTTGTAAGAAGTGTTGTAGGAAAGCATACATATAATCACTGCAGTAAGGTGAGAGAGATTGGGACAGGGAGCTATTCATAGCTGTGGTGCAATTTGGAGAAGGTAAATTGTTATACTGAGCCTCCTTCAGCCACTTATTTATAATATTTACTTTTATTCTTGTCCTAATTACCTTTTTAAATCCAGATATTTATTTGTTCTACAATTAATTAACAGGTATTCTGTGTTAGAGCTTGTTATTCTGTGACTGGAATTGAGACAGAGATTGTTTCTCTACTTAGGGAACAATAGGTATAGGAAAATAAAACAACAAATGACAAAATTAATGAGTTTATAATTGAGAAAAGCCACAGAACAAGGTGCTGGAATATGGAATCAAGAGCATGGACTGACAGATGTGGTTAGTAGGACAGCGTTTCTGAGGAAGTGACATTTAATCTGAGGCCTGGTGAGAAGGAGCCAGCCATACAAAGAACAAAAGTCAGAGGATTCCTGTGAAGTGAAGCTGCCTGTGAAAAGCCTTAAAATATAGGAAAAGGTGTGGCATCCTATAGGATCTAAAGGATGCATTGCAATAAAGGAGATTGAGAACAGGATGACAGTGGCTTGAACAATAAGATGAGTAATATGCTGATATGCTTATGTGTGGAAATGTTGGGTTTTATTAAAAAGGTAAAGAGAAACCTTTGGGAAAAGAATTAGATACACATTCTCAAAATGATCTACATCAAAATAATCTGATAAACAATATTTAAAATGCAATTATGCAGGACTTGTTCCTATAGGTTCCTATAAATTTTGATTCAACTTGTCTGGATTAGGGCCTGAAGATATGTAAGGAATTCCTCCACATCTGTCCTAAAATAGGAGGTCCACTGGCTTAACTTGTTCCTCTAATAACCTATTTCACCCTCTTTTAAAGTCAGGTAATTTTCTAAGATCTCTTACCTGTTTTCAAATTGCATTACCATAATTTAGAGTTCTCTAAGCAAATAGCTCACCATCTGCTTTCACATGGCACACAGGCTAAAACTGATTTTCACATTTTTGAATGGTCAAAAAAATCAAAGAATATTTTGCGATACAAAAATTTTATGAAATTCAGATTTCATTGTTCATAAATAAAGTGTTATTACAACACAGCCACACTCACTCAATTACATCTTGTCTGTAGTTGCCATTGCACTATAACAAGATATGTGTAATTATTTCAAAGACCATATGCCTTACAAAGCCTAAATATTTTATTATCTGGCTCTTTACAGAAAAAGTTTGCTGACCTCTGCTCCAAACTTTTACTTCTAATGTGTGTTATTTTTAGTTTATCTTCTATTTCACTATGAGATGCAACCCCTCACCTCACTCCCAACACAGAAAGATCACATTATAACATTTGTTTCCTTTTTGCTTTTTTTTCCCCCCAGATTTGGAGTCTAAGCAGGTCACCAAGAAGTTATTACCAGAAAAGGATATTTGTGAAATATATTTCTCTCAGTTGCAAAAAATAGAAAAGAGTAAAACCTTCATCCATGAGGACACTATTTTCAGAAATGATTTGCAGTTTAAACATGAATTTGAGAGACAAGGAGGACATCAGACAGGATGTGTTAGTCAAATGATAATAAAAAAACATATTTCTTTCTCTACATCAGAAAATTCATTCTAGAGAGAAATCATATGAATGTAAGGAATGTAGCAAGGCTTTTAGACAACATTCATACTTTATTCAACATACAAGAATTCATACTGGTAAGAGACCCTATAAATGTAAGGAACGTGGAAAGGCCTTTTGTCGTGTGGGAGATCTTAGAGTACATCAGACAATTCATGCTGGGGAGAGACCCTATGAATGTCAAGAATGTGGGAAGGCCTTTAGACTTCATTATCAACTTACTGAACATCAGAGAATTCATACTGGTGAGAGGCCTTATGAATGTGAGATTGGTGGAAAGACTTTTAGGGTACAACGACATATTAGTTAACATCAGAAAATTCATACTGGTGTAAAACCTTTTAAGTGCAATGAATGTGGGAAAGCTTTTAGTCATGGTTCATACCTTGTTCAACATCAAAAAGTTCATACTAGTGAGAAACCCTATGAATATAATGAATGCCATAAGTCCTTTAGTTTTCATGCAGAACTTGCTCGACATCATAGAGTTCATACTGGTGAGAAACTCCATGAATGCAAAGAATGTGGGAAAGCCTTTCATCTTCAAACAGAACTTACTTGGCATCAGAGAATTCATACTGGTGAGAAACCCTATGAATGTAAGGAGTGTGGAAAGGCCTTTATTTGTAGCCATCAACTTACTTTGCATCTGAGAACTCATAACGGTGAGGTTTCCCATGAATGTAAGGAATGTGGGAAAGCCTTCAGTAGTCCCTATCACCTTACTCAACATTATAGAATTCATACTGGTGAGAAACCCTATGGATGTAAAGAATGTGGTAAAGCTTCTCGTCTTTAATCAGAACTTACCCAACATCACAGAATTCATACTTGTGAGAAACCCTATGAATGTAAGGAATGTGGGAAGATTTTTAGTTGTCGCTACAATCTTACTCAACATTATAAAATTCATACAGGTGAAAAACCCTATAAATGTATAAAGAATGTGGGAAGGCCTTTTGCTTTCAAACAGAACTTACTCAGCATCACAGAATTCATACAGGTGAAAAACCCTATAAATGTCAGGAATGTGGGAAGGCCTTTATTTGTAGCAATCATCTTACTCAACATCACAGAATCCATACTGGTGAGAAACCCTACATATGTAATGAATGTGGAAATGCTTTTATTTGTAGTTATCAACTTACCTTACATCAAAGAATTCACACTGGTGAGATTCCATATAAATGTAAGGACTGTGGAAAGACCTTTAGTCATTGGTATCATCTTACTCAACATTTTAGACTTCATACTGGTGAGAAACTTTATGGATGTAAAGAATGTGGAAATTATAGCATCACTGAGTCTTGGTTAAACTTTAGTAGACTAATACTGCTTCAGTGCATCTCAGACCAAATTGGAGGGTTCCCCCCTCCCCAAACTATTGTTGACCGATAATTTATAAAATGCAATAAAGTTGAATTACCAGAAAAAATGAAATAGAAAGAAAAGCATACAAGTCCCCATTTTCATTTTTTTATTATTGAAATACAAACAAATTATCTGTCAAATTGTAAAGGTTTCTAAATGCTTGTTCTCAATGTCTACACCTTAACTCATTGCAGACCAGAAGCAAACACTCTTGTGGACAAGCATTAGTACATGGATCACACTTTATATAGAACTGTAACAAAATAATTCTGTTAATGTAATGAATGTGGGAAGACTTTAGCCACAGTATATCTGTACTATAATTCTCATAATTCTATCTCAGACCTCAGCCTGTATGGTATTTGGCAAAACACTTCTCTCTGTGCCTCAGTTTTAAAATAATGATAATGGAACCTACCTAATAGTGTTTTTGTGAGGATGAAATGTCAATTAAAAAAACTGAAATATTTATTCTCAATAAATATTGTTACTTTTATAGTTAGTGATATTATTAGTAACTTCATGTGAGAAGAGAACCCTATGAGCATAAGGAATTTGTAAAAGCCTTCCATTGCCTTTCACTCTTTACTTAAATTGAGATAATTGTGAATAAAGTCCAGTAAAATAAATTTCCCATTCTAAAATCAGAATCCATCTCTGAAAACTAATGTGAAAAAACATCTCCAGAATTGATGACTATGCAGTCTGTGCCAGTAAAGGTTTGAAGAATCAGGGAGCACTATAACACTTTTTCTTTCCATAATCCAAAAAGGAGACAAGTTACAATGTACTTATTTGCCCAAAATTCATGTTATATTAGAAACTAACAAGCAAATGAATTTTAGGAAAAAATTTAAGTAGTACAATGAACACTGGTATATCCTTTCCAGATTCAGTCATTACTAATATACAGGTTTACTAATATATTGGATAACTAATATATCTTTGGCTTGCATCTGTATAATTTTTTACATATTATTTTTGCTATAGTGTTTGAGTATAAATTGTGGACATCATGGCATTTTATTTGTCTGTATATAAGCATGCAGTTCCTAAGAGTAAATGCTGCCTCTTTTTATACCTAAGGAAGTTAATAATTCCTTATTTTATACCTAAGGAAATTAATAATTCCATAATCTCTCATATTATAGATAGATACCAGTACCTTAACCCAACATATCTGAAAAATTATCTCTGGGAACAATAGTATTTAATGGTATTTGAAAATGTTCTGTGGTCACACAGGGAAGTTTTGAATACTAAATCCGTTCTAAGGAAAAAAAATGCTTATTATCAGGCTATCCAAAGATTTAAGAGTCCTATACTAAAAATAATTTGCATAACTTTGTTTATCCCATTGTATCTTAAACTTTACTAAGGAAGTCCCATGCACAATAACTAATATCTTCGAGGTGTGAATCCACACTAGAAGTGCTACCATAACCAAAAGAGTGACCCTAAAGATGTTCTACTCAGTGAAAATGGCAGATGCTTAGCTATGTTGAGAAATGAAACAAATGGTGTGTTTCTCTGCTGCTCACATCTTCCTCTGCATCAGTGGGTTGCCCTCTGAATATAGGGCCAATACTTTTCTGCAAAGTTGAAAACCCATTTGGTCCAGTATTTTTCTTTTTTCTGATATAAAGAAAAGTGGTTTATTCAGATGCTGGCCATTTGGAAGATGAGGAGGGACTCGTGTCTCAAAGCCCATTTCCACATCTCCGTGGAAGCAGCAGTTTTTATAAGGAGGAGAGGGGAAGAGTACAAAGAGATCAAAGTAGGGGTCTGAAGTTTTCTACATGCAGATGAACCCAGTCCATTCTGATAAGGCAAGTGGTGTCCTGGTGTCCATCATTCTGGTTTAGTTATTATGGCTTCATGTCATCCTGGCTTCACATCATCCTGGCTCCACACTTGAAGGTCAGCAAGTCTCCCAGAGCTGGGATGCCTAAAGGTGAAAGTGTGGTCCAGTTTTTATTTGAATAAACCATAATGTATTTAGACCTCTCTTATTGGTTAGTTTTTTAGGTTTCAACAGTTTTTCACTATTTCAAATATACTTCAGTGACTATCCTTATCTGTGATTATTGGTTTAGGTGAGCTGGAATTTCTTGAACTGGACATGTGGAGGTAGGATTGCTCACACATTAAGTATTCTTTCAGTTATGTTAGATATTGCTAGGTTGATCATAGGTTATACACACTTCCAATTATATTAGGTATTGTCAAATTGTTCTTAGACTCCTGCCAATATTCAGTTTGACAGGAATACACCTATCAAATTGAATACCCCTATAGCTGCACTCTAGATTAATGTTTTAAAGTTATATTTTATTGTTTATGCTATTACAGTTATCCCAATTTCCCCCCTTTACCCAGTACCCCCCCCACTCCCTCAGGCAATTCCTACACTGTTGTCCATTTCAATGGGTCATGCATATGTGTTCTTTGGCTACTCTATTCCTTGTCCTATACTTTACATTGCCATGACTATTCTGTAACTACCAATTTGTGCTTCCTAATCCCTGTACCTTTTATATCCATCCTCCTGAAACCCTCCCATTTGGCAACCATCAGAACGTTCTTTGTGTCTATGAGCCTGTTTCTGTTCTGCTTGTTCACTTATTTTTTTTTAAGATTCATTTGTTGATAGATATGTGTTTATTGCCATTTTATTGTTCATATTTTTTATTTTCTTAAAGAAGACCCTTTAACATTTCATATAATACTGGCTTAGTGGTGATGAACTCCTTTAGCTTTTTCTTGTCTGAGAAGCTATTTATCTGTCCTTCAATTCTGAATTATAGATTTTCTGGTAGAGTAATCTTGGTTGTAGGCCCTTGCTTTTCATCACTTTGATTATTTCTTGCCACTCCCTTCTGGCCTGCAAAGTTTCTTTTGAGAAATCATCTGACAGTCTAATGGGAGCTCCCTTTAGGTAACTAACTGCTTTTCTCTTGTTCGTTTTAAGATTGTCTCTTTGTATTTAACCTTTGGCATTTTAATTATGATGTGTCTTGGTGTGGACCTCTTTGGGTTCATCTTGTTTGGGACTCTCTATGCTTCATGGATTTGTATGTCTATTTCCTTCACCAAGTTGGGGAAGTTTTCTGTCACTATTTTTTCAAATAAGTTTCCAGTTTCTTGCCCTCTTCTCCTTCTTGCATCCCTATGATGCAAATATTGGTACACTAGAAGTTGTTCCAGAGGTTTCTTACACTATGTTCATTTTTTTTGGATGTTTTCCTTCTTGCTTTCCTGTTTGGGTGTTTTTGCTTCCTTATATTCCAAATTGCTGATTTGATTCTTAGTGTCATCCACTCTACTGTTGGTTCCCTATAAATTGTTCTTTACTTCAATTAGTGTATCTTTTGTTTCAGACTGGATCTTTTTTATGCTGTTGAGGGCCTAAATAAGTTCCCTGAGCATCCTTATAGCCAGTGTTTTGAGCTCTGCATCTAGTAGATTGCTTGTCTCCATTTTGTTTAGGTTTTTTTTTTCCTGGAATTTTATTCTGTTCTTTCATTCAGGCCATGTTTCTTTGTTTCCTCATTTTGGCAGCCTCCCTGTATTTCTTTCTATGTATAATATTAGGTAAAGCTACTACATCCTCAGGCATGGTAAAATGGCTAATGTAGTAGGTGTTCTGTAGGGTCCAGTGGCACAACTTCCCCTACTACCCAAGCTGGGTACTCAAGGTGCACCCACTGTGCAGGCTGTGTACAACCTCCCATTGTAGTTGAGCTTTAATTGTTGTTGGCACATTCAAGGTCAGCCACTCCCTGTGTTCTGTCTGGGATCACACAGCATAAGCTACAAAGTGATGTGCAGATGGCTGCTACTTGTGCTGGGCTTGGAGATGTCCAGGTGAAGCCAAGCTGCAAACCAAGACTGGCTGCTGCTAGTGCTTGGCCTGGAGCAACTTAGTGAGAGGTACAGGACTCACAGTCACCAGATGCTGCTTATTTGAGAGAATTTAGGGAAGTCTGAGGCATGGGCCAAGAGAAGCCATTTGTATGGGAAAAGTACTGGAAACAACTTGTGTGGACCCAAAATTTGAGTGAGGCAGGGCTTTAGGATATCATCAAGGTGAGGCAAACAGGGTAAGCCAGGTTAATAGAGTCTCAGACATGACACCTGCTTGCCAGCTCTGTGGCTCTGTGGCAGGGGAGGGCTCATAGAAAAAACAATGGCTTCTGCCAGCACTTCTGTCTGGGAGAAAGCTGCACCACCCCCCACGCCCCTGCCAGCTCTTACCCTGATACCAGAAAATTCAGTTCCCCTCTGTATGTCTGTGATGCTTTTCAATCTGCTGTTTCCATGCTGGAGCTCAGAGCGAATGAGTCCAAGTAAGTCTAGGCATGGACCCTTTGTAGGAACTGCCTGGGACTCCAGAAGTCTCTGTCTTCCACAGCCTTAATCCCTGCTGGGTTTTATAGCCAAAAGTTATGTAGACTTACCTTCCTGGCACTGGAACACTGGACTGGGGGCCTGGTGAGGGGCCGGTATCTCTCACTCCTGAGATATCCCTCCCAATTTTTATCTACCACACATGGGTGTGGTGCCAGCCCGTTCCATGTTTTCAAACCTCCTACTAGTCTCGATGTGGTTTCTTCTTTAATTCCATAGTTGGACTTCCATTCAGCTTGATTTTTGATGGTTCTGAATGATAGTTTTTCTATAGTTTAAGTTGTAATTTTGATGTGGTTGTTTGAGGAGGTGAGCCATGTTTGTTTATACTGCCCTCTTGAGTGGAGGTCTAAATATATGTTTTGGCATTTTCATAAATTTCAGTTTTGTTGAGCTTTTTTTCAAACATGTTTTTTTGCCAAACATCATTTCTTTACTTTGACTTTCCTATTGACTTTTCCTATTATTTTTGTTCTTTTTTCCCCCCAATTAATTTAAATGTCATTCTGGATACTTCACTTATCGTTTCCTGATATAGAAAACGATAAATGAAGTATACAATTATTTTCTCCTACATTAAATATAGCAGTGGTTATATATCTCCTGAATACTCGTTCTATTTTTATGATAGATTTCTAGGTTTTAAATTGTATAAACTGAAAATAAAATTTTATTTTTTTCCAATATTTAATTTATTTATTTACTTATTGAAGTAATCATCAATTTCTCCAAATTTAATGGAAAATTGTATAACAATTATTTGCTGTAATTTTCACTGTTTATTTGAAGAGTAATTCTCTTCATTGCCTCTAACTAATTTCCTGCAATATATATAACAGAGCAGAGGGTACCTGCTTTGTTTGGTAGTGACTGCTGAATTTTGTCAAGAATGTTTTGTTATCTGTTAGTATAAGCTTATATTTTTGTCCTTAAAGTTACTGATGTATTAAGTTTTACTTAATAATTTCTTGAATTTTAAACATTTCTTGTAGTATATTGTGAGTTTTGTCATAGTGCTGGAGTCCATTTAGTAATACCTTAATTAGAATTTTTCCATCTTTGGTCAAATGTGAGGCAGTATTATAGTTTCCTTTCTCTTTGATAAGATTTTAGAATTGTAATAAACTGTTCTTTAGTAACTAGAAACAATTTATATTTAAAATATAATGAATTTTCAAATATTGAATATGTATTTTATGACCTTGCTAAATTCACTTAGTTCTAGAAGAGTTTCTTTCATGAATTATTTAGAGTTTACTATAAGTATAATCGAGGCATCTGTGAAAACAGGTTTTTAAAAAATTTTATTCCCATTACTTGCTTTATTGCATAGTTAAGACAATGTTTACTAGAAGCATCAGAGAAGACTTTGTTTCTGACCTTAGGGTAAAAGTATTTAATATTTTATCATAAAGTATTAGGTTGGCTGCTTGTTTTCCATAAATATCTTTATCAGATTGGAAAGTTGGTGTTGAATTTTGTCAAATACATAAAAAGCAATTATTGACATGATCTTTGGGGTTTTAATTTTTTCTTTTGTATTGTTATGTTTTGGTGTCTCTTTTTTTTTTAGATTCTTTATTTATTTATTTTAGATTATTCAGTACAGTTTCTATCTTTTAATCCCATTTTATTTATTTATTTTTTATTTTATTTATTTTTTTTTTGGTGTCTCTTCTTTAATGTGCTGAATTACTTAGATTAATTTTAGAGTGTCACACCAGCCTTGCATTCCTGGGGTGTGCCCACTTGGTTGTGATGTATTATCCTTTATACATACATTGCTGAATTCTAGTTGCTAATTATTTTTGGAGATATTTTGTATATTTTTAGAGTTGATATTGGTCTGTAATTTTTCTTATATTTTTCTCAGGTTTTAATGTCAGTGTTAAGTTGACATTATAACATTATATGGGAAGTACTCTTTATTTCTCTATTTTCTGAAAGACATACTGTAAAATTCATATTATTTATTTCTTAAGTCTTTAGTTACAATATCTCATTGATATTGAAACTATTTAAGTCTGGAAGTTTCTTTGTGGAAAGGATTTATAGTTTTGAGGACAATATACTTTCTCAAATTAAATTTCATATCACAGCCAACAAAATGAAATTTCAAAGAAAAAAGTTCCACTTATAAAGAACATAAAATACCTAGGAATAAATTTAACAAAACACATGCAGGATCACTACCTGAAAACTATATAATTTTGCTGAGAAAAGCTGGAGACTACCTAAATAAATGGAAAGATATGCCATTATTATGGGTAAAAACCCCCAAATAATGTTTAGAAGTCAGTTCTCCCAAGTTGCTCTATACAGTCAGGGTAATCTAACCAAAACCCCAACAGGCATTTTTAATAGAAATTGTTAGGTTGATTATAAAATATACAGAAATGTAAAGGATTTAGAACATCTGAGACAATATTTAAAAAGGAGAGCAAATCTGAGGGATTTACACTACATGAACTCAAGATTTGCTATGAAGTTAGAGTGAATCAAGGCAATGTGATATTGGTATAATGATACATAGGTAAGTGGAATAAAATAGAGAATCAAGAAATAGACTTACACTTATAGTCATTTGATTTTCCTAAAATATTCCAAGGCAATTCAATGACAGAAAGGAAAGTTTTTTCAACAAATGGTGCTAGAACAACTGAATAAATGTGGGGGTGGGGTGGGAATAACCTCAATTTATGCCTCACACCATACACAAAAATTAAATTTAGGTGGATCATAGATATGAAATGTAACAGAACCTTTTCATGACCTTGGAGTAGACAAAAAACTTTAACATTTAAAAAACTGAACTTCAATAAAACAAAAAACCTTCTCATTAAAAAATACCATTAAGGACCTGGCTAGAGTAGCTCAGTGGATTGAGCATGGGCCTGTGAACCAAAGGGTTGCTGATTCAATTCCCAGTCAGGGCACATGCCTGGGTTGCGAGCCAGGTCCCCAGTAGGGGACATACCAAATGCAACCACACATTGATGTTTCTCTCCCTCTTTTTCTCCCTCCCATCCCCTCAGTCTAAAAATAAATAAAAAATTTTAAAAATACCATTAAGACAATGAAAATAAAGTCACAAACTGGAACTAGATATTTTCAATATGTATATCCAAAAACAGACTTCTATCCCACATATCTAAAGGGCTCATTCACCTTAATAGGATGAAGGTTAAAAATTAAAAGTGGGCAAAAAATGTGAATAGCCACTTCATAAAAGAAGATATACAAATGGCCAATCAGCACCAAAAAAATCCACAGCGTGTTTTAACTGTATTATTTTGGGTTTAGGTTTGGTGACGCAGCTCAAGAGAGAAACTTCAGAGTTTTTAGCAGTTTTTATACTTACTGTTCCCAGGGGAGAACACAGCATGCCGTGCAGGGTCACCCGGGGAAGCGCCAGGATTGCACACAAGGCAGAGGGAGAGAGGCAAGAACCTTTATTGTGGTTTCTATGAGAGGGGATGGACAAGGGAAAGTATGTATTTTGCCATGTATAATACACAATTTTTTGCCCAATTTTTTAGGGAAAATAAGGATGTGCATTATACATGGATAATACTAATTCCATATCTATATAAATGCTTTTAATTTTTATTTATGTTTATGTGTTAAAAGTGTAACTCTAGAAAGCAGTAATGATATCTGTATGCAAAATAATAGCCAGAATATGATCATTGGTTTTGTTTCTAAATATAAATAAATAAATAACTGAATTAAAAAATTAAAACAAAACATTTTTTCTTGAAAGTTTGGGTCAGAAACATGGGTGCGCATTATATGCAGGAGCACATTATACAGAACAAAATATGGTAGGTGGTTTAAGATTATTACTTTGAATAATTTCAGCAGACCCTGAGAAATAGAGGCTGTACCTGGTTGTCTGGTACTCTGGCAATTAGAGTAGGTGGTTAGTGGCCTGGAGTATGAGAGCCCAATTAGGGAGATGATCAGGGGTGTGGACTGAACCAGCTGCTCAAGCCTGGCTCTAAAAATTGGGGCAACATTTATAAAAACTGTATTATGATGAGTTATCAAGAACAATGAAAATTACAATCACAATAAACAATTACAACATATCTATTAGAACAGTTAAAATTTAAAAGCCTGGAAACCTGAAATGCTAATAAAGCTGTAGAGCAACCGGAACTTGCACATATTATTTATAGGGTGTAAAAGGGCACAACTACTGTTCCGGCCGGGTAGCTCAGTCGGTTGGAGCATCATTCCCATACACCGAGATTGTGGGTCCGATCTCTGGTCAGGGCACATACAAGATCAACCAAGGAATGCATAAATAAATAAGTGAACAACAAATCAACCTTTCAAACCAATGAATAAAAGAATAAGTGCTTGAACAATAATAAAAATAAATAAATAAATAATAAAGTAAAATTGTATAACTACAATGAAAAACTATTTGGCAGTTCTTATAAAATTAAACATAGATCTATCTATGATCTAATCATTTCACTCCCAGGTATTTGTACAAAATAATTAAAAATATACACCCACAGAAAACTTATTGCACGGCCACTATTTGGCAGTTCTTATAAAATTAAACATAGATCTATCTATGATCTAATCATTTCACTCCCAGGTATTTGTACAAAATAATTAAAAATATACACCCACAGAATGTTTATGGTAAGTTTATACATAATCACAATTCAATAATAAAAAAGAACTTCCTCACCCTCGAAGACATGAGCAACCAGTAATCTACTTTCCATCTCTGTAGATTTCCCTGTCCTGGAATTTCACATGAATGTGATCACATAATGTATGGTCTTTTTTTACATTTTTCACTTGTGTAATATTTTTCAAGGTTCATCCCAGTTATAGCATATATCACTACTTCATTTCTTTCTATGGACAAATAATATCCCATTGTATGGATATTCCACTGTATTAGTTTGTAAGGGCTGCCACAGGCTGGTAGCCAAAACAACAGAAATTATTTTAGGAGGTTTTGAGTGAGAAAGCCTATAGGAAAAAAGGGAGTCCTGGATGGGTTTTATTTTGTGTCCTCTATATAATAAACTCCATATTCTCCAAAAATAAAAAATAAAATAAGCAACAGGAATGTACTTTCTCACAGTGGGGGAGGCTAAATGTCCAAGGTGAATGTGTCAGCAGGGTTTCTTCTGAGGCCTCTCTCCTTTGCGTAGAAAACATTAATGAAGAAGACCTCAACCAGAATTGGAACCTGGAGGGCTGGTGAGGAGCTCTCATGCCTGTCTTGATTGAGAAGTCCTACAGGAAAAACTCTGGTTGTAACTGCTCTTCTTACTTTTCTTCTTTGTGCTGGCTGCATGTTCTGAATTGAAATTCTCTTTTTCCCTCACGTAAATCCTTTTAGTTGGAGGAATATCTAGCTGCCTTTTTATTTAAGGTCAACATTAGGTTGTAGATGGCTATCTTCTCCCTTTGTCTTCACATGATCTTCCTTCCATATGTGCATGTCTGTATCCTAATCTCTTCCTATAAGGACAATAGTCATTTGAAGTAGGGCCCTCTTTCAAGACCTCATTAAATCTTAACTACCTCTTTGAAGCACTTGTCTCCAAATATAGACACATTCTGAGTTACTAGGGATTAGGACTTCAATATATAAATTTTAGGGAGACAACTTTATCCCGCTACAGCCACATTTTTGTTTATCCATCTCTTGATGGACATTTAAATTGTTCCCATATTTTGCCCTGACTGGTGTGGCTCAGTGGATTGAGCACTGGACTGCAAACCAAAGGGTCACCAGCTCAATTCCCAGTCAGGGCACATGCCTTGGTTGTGGGCCAGGTCCCCAGTGAGGGGTGCTCTAGAGGCAACCACGCATTCATGTTTCTCTCCCTCTCTCCCTCCCTTCCTTCCCCTCTCTAAAAATAAATAAATAAAATCTTTAAAAAAATAAAAATAAATTGTTCCAACATTTTGAAAAATATAATAAAACATAGTAGCTAAAATTAACAATAAATAAATAAATAGTTCCCACATTTTGGCTATAGTGACTAATGCTATTATAAAGATCCACTTACAAGTTTTATTTATTTTTTACAGTGTAAACTCACTTTATTGGTCTGGTTTGTTCACAGTTAAATCTCCTGCTCAGAGAACCAAAGTGCGAGCTAATGGTGGGAAAAGGCAGTGTTTCAAGCCTTCTAGAGTCAAGGGTCTGCAGGTCCTCCTCCATAACCCAATGGGTGTTTTCTGCTTTTAGGCCTAGGAGGAAAAGAAGGAGGTGACACTTCAAGTGTGGGGAGGGGGTGGCTACAAGGTATTTTTAGTACAGAGCCCAGGGTCTGTTCTTCACAGCAGGAAGTAGAAAGGATCACATAAATTCCTTTATTGCATACCTACAAAAATTGACAGAATCACTTGTTTGTGTTTCTTTTCTTTCCTTTTTTCCCTTCTTTTTCTTTTTCAAAAACAGCAGCGGGGGGTGGGGAATGAAAGAGGCAAATAAGCCAGGCACCAAGATTCAGATCAGAAGGGACCAGGGACATGAAGAGCAAGCTGTTCCTGCTGATAACAGTAACAGTGTTACAGTAACAGTGCAGGCTGGCCCCTAGGCTCTCTCTAAGCACTTTTGGGGGACTTTAACAGCCTTCGAGGGGGCAGACAAAAGTGAGAAGACAGCTGTTTCCAGATCAGCAGCATTGCCATTCCTGTGATGGCCACCTAGGAAGTCAGCTGAATTGAAAAATCTCAAGGCTCCCGTAATGAGAGGCCTGATCTCTAAATATGGACCCACAGGAGCCAGACAAAGGGAAGAGGTGAAAAGGGCCAGCACAGAAGAGCTGCTAGTTCTATTATGGTCTCTCCCAGGACCATGGGGGCAAGGGAAATCAGGATTCTTCCCTGCTTACCAGACAATCAGCCTCTTTAGGAAGGCCTCAAGCTAGTCCTTGATGCCCACTAACTTTTCTTTCACATCCCCATTGTCGATGGCCAACACAGTAGGAGGTGTGGACACCACATACATCATAGGGAGGTCTGTGTAATCATTAATAACCACCTTGGCCATCACCATCTTCTGTACTGTAACATTGGCCCCAGGATCCTTCATGGGCCACAGAACTGCATGGAAATTCACAAGCAGTGGTGTTTCACTCAGTCTTGAAAGTCAGGTCCACTACAGATGTTAAATGTCATTGTAGAGATTCTGGTAGTGCATATCGACTAGGCTGGACTGGGTGTTACTGTCAGGCTACCAGGACTACAATGTGGGTGGGGTCTTCAGGCCCCTGGAAGTGAAGGGTGCTCACCTACCCTAAGAAGAGTTCCTGGAGATGACAGAGGCCAAGAACCACAGAAGTTGCTGAGCCACCTTCCTGCAGTGTGAGTGGAGGGTTGCACAGCTCAGCCCTTCCTGCCCATCAAAACTCTTCTCCATTTACAAGTTTTTGTGTGACCAGATGTTTACATTTCTCTTGGGTGTATACCCAGAAGTGGAATTGCTGAGTGATATACAAACACTATTAAATCATTTGAAGAAATGCCAGACTGTTCTCCTAAGTAATTGTACCACTTTACATTCCTATCAGCACTGTAGAAGTGTTCTAATTTTTTTTTAATTTTTTTTAAATTTATGTATCTTTAGAGGTGAAGGGAAGGAGAGAGGGAGAGAAATATCAATGTGTGGTTGCTTCTCATGCGTCCCCTGCTGGGAACTGCCCTGCAACCCAGGCATGTGCCCTGACTGGGAATCAAACCTTGATCCTTTGGTTCACAGG